>LOEQ01000443.1:519719-540725 GCA_001685075.1 Bramus lutescens | reverse complement strand
AGGGGAGGAGAGGAGAGGAGAGAAGAGAAGAGGAGGTTCATACATGTTGTGTGTGTGTGCACATGTGCACACACGTTCAAGCACATAACATTCAGGAGTCAGCTTTTGCCCTCTACCTTGTTTAGAAGTACCAACTCTTCTGTTTCTGGTCCTGTAGAGCATGCTCCCAGTTAGCCTACCTGAGAGCTTCCAGATGATTCTCCTGTCTCTGTCTCCCATCCGAATGTAGGAATGTTGTAGTTACAGAATATGCCACCACATGCAGTTTTTTACATGGGTTCCAGGGACTGAACTCATGTCATAAGACTTGGGAGGTAAGTGTTTATTTATTTAATTGTTTTTTTACTAAATAAGCTATCTCCCAGGCCCCTCATTTAATGTGCTTGTCATTTAAAAATGATAGCATTCTGTATTCCTCACTGTGGCTGGTCTCTTAAATGATAAATAGAACACAACAATGAACACATTCCACATGGTTCATCCTATTTCATTTCATCTATTTGTGTGTGAAGACAAGGATTGATGACTACCCTTAATTAAAAACACAAAAATGGGCTCAGAGAATTTTAAAGTTTGCATGAACCGTTAAGCCTGTCCAATTCACCCTCTGAATTTCCACAGAATGCAGTGCAGCCACAGGGATGGGAGGAAATTGCTTCCTACAAAGTGTGAGACAGGAATGTAAACTCTTATCAGTGGACTTTCCAGCTTGTCTCAGCTGTGGCTCAAGTCCCTCCTCCACTTCTGGAGCATGTAAAGGCAGGAACAAAGAGAAACACGCAATACAATAAAGGACCGAAGTCACTGGATTTTCTATTCTTACTCCGGCGCCCATGATTGTTCCACACGGATGGGCAAGAGAACATTGACACACATAAGTGGGACCCATCAGCCCTGCCCGCTGCTCTCAGCCAGCTCCACTGTGCAGACCCCAGTGGATCTCAGTCTAGGGCAGCATCAGTGAATCTAGACACGGAGAAGCTCACCTTGATCAGATTGCCATGCCTCTGTTTGAAATCAAGCAATCCTTTCAAGGTAGACAAAGGCAGAAAGCAAGTCACTGGAGTAGCACCCACCACTCTACACACACACCGAGAAAATGCAGACATCTAGAGTTCTCATATGGTTGCTACATGTCCTGTACCCTCATCGCTCCCTTGACATCAGTTTTGAGCCTGACATCTGCATCTCTTTATTTACCATGCTAATCCGGAAGCACATGTAAATTCATTTTTAAAATTTTATAACCACTTTCATTAAATGGTATTTTGTGAACTGTATTTATATTTGCAAAATGTTCTCTTATATTTTCATTATATGTTTACATTTCTTCATTGTATTCACAAGTAAAATTTTCTAAACATGGCCAAGCATCAGTTCTAGTAAGACGTTTCATTGTGGTCAGTGTCCGTAGGAACCCTATGCCTTTTATTTCATGAATGCAAGAATGTTCTCGAAAATAATTCCAAGAGTCTGCCAAATGGACCCCAGAACAGCATCTTCTAGGACCTATCATGGCCTGTTCCAGTCCCCTTGACCCTGACACTACTGTAGGAATACACATCCACACACCCTGAGCACCCTTGGCCCCACTCCAAATATATAACTGTCCAAAATTGCAGAGAACAACTAACCATGGGGGGTATCCAGCCATAGCTGATGCATTTACAACCCAACCCCCACCATAAAGGCTCAGAAAACATTGAGGGGAGGGAGCAGAGAGATGATAAGAGCCAGACACCAGGATGTCTGCTGTGACACAGTGCCTGGTATAAGTGACAAAGATATCTCAACAATATTGTTGCCCAATCGAGATCTGCATAGTGACATTACCAATTGATTTGTCAGCAAGGATGGGGAAAATCTCCCAAGACCTCCTCTATAGATTAAGAGTTAATGGCTGCAGATGGGGGAGAATCAGTCTTCTCTGGGAATAAGTTCCCCTGTGTTAAACAATCCCAAGCAGTCAGGCCTAACACATATGCACACAAACAACACAAAAGGAACTCCATGTATATATGTGACCTCTCCCTCTGGGTCAACCACAACCTTTGATTCAAGGGAAAGGTTTACTTTTGTTCCTGCTATAAGATATCTATTTGCAAAGATTCCGGCTGTCGCCAAGGAGTACATGCAATATTTCAAAACTCTATGACAATGTTTTCATTTGCCAGTTTTCCCTGAAAGCATAATCCAGAATTTTGATTGACTGCTTACAGATAATTACCTATATGCTCTAACACATCAGAAAATTAAAGAGATAAAATAGCAGTAAATGGCAAGTTTAATTACAAGGTTTTATGACAAAGAAGAAAATTTCCCATTGAGCATCTGGCAAATTGTTTCTTTCTTTCCTGTGAAACCTCCTGCAGATCCTCCCAAATCTTTTCTTAATCACAGGAGCATCTTCAGAGATAAGAAAAATGGGCCCTGGGGTGGTGAACTCATCCACAATGCATCCTTTAGCTTGTCCCCCATCATCTTCCATAGCCTCTCTCTATGCAGGTGTGCTCATTCTTCTGTCCTTTTGTTTTGTCTTCATTTGTCTGAAATTGAAAACACTGCCGAGTTTAAGCATTCATTTGAAATGATAAAAGAGAGTTTTGGGTTTCAAGAAATGGATTCTAAGTGACAAGCCAGCAGTGTGATCTGAACCTCTGTTATCAGAGTTCATTAGTAACTTAGTGACCTCAGGATTTTTGAAAACTGGGCACGCTGCGAAGATACCATTAGCAAACGTCCACTTTGCTTCAAAAATAAACAATAGACAATTCATTCAGACATCACAAAATCATGCTGATGCCACATGAAGACCTCATGAAAACTAAGTTGTTACCCAAAGTGTGACTACAGATTAGAGAGCTACCCCATCAGATTCTAGACTGGGGTGAGAGATAGCCTGGGCTAAGTGAGGGTAGGCAGACACACATGCATAGACATGAGAGGTTTCAAATTAGTAACTAGGGCTCTGTCCTCTTCCACCATCTGAAGACCAAGGAAGCAGGGAGCTGTGGCTGATACGGTCTGGGTTGGGAGGATGCTCTCACCCCTCTCTCCATCATCATCCATGCTTATCTCTGGGACCTGAAATGTCTGGTTTCTGTGTTACTGCCCCAGCCATGGCTCACCTAAATTCCTGAGACTTTCATGGGTGTTTGTTTAATGGATGTGATGGAGTGCCTAGTTATTTCAGGTCCCGGGAACAGATATGGACAACATAGACAAATTTGAAGCCTTAACAGGTTCACAATTTAGAGTCAGAGAGACAAACAAGAGACCATGTCCCGTGACAGGTTCTGTGGAGAAGGAAGATGGAAGGTGTGAGGCACAATTTTAAACAGAATGGTCGTGGAAGATCTCCACAGAGGGCAGTCTTTGAGTAACAACCTGAAGAGGATGTCAAGGAAGAATCAGGCAACAAAAGCATCCTCGGCAAAGGCCCTGAGGTAGAAAACCATCTTGCTCTTTACAGAAAAACTAACTCACTCGTGTAGTAAAGGAAAATGAGCCAACAAGAGAAAAAGGAGAGGCAAAGTCAATGATGCCGGGGAAGATTAGGTTTGCAAGGCACTTGCCTCTTCCTGCACACTGAAGCCTCTGGCTTTCACTCACTGACTGAGTCCCTGGAAGTCATTACAGCGTGTGAACAGAACCTGGTGTGACCTTCAGCGGGGGTAGACAAGGGCAGAAGGAGCTCAACAGAAGATCATGGCCACCACGTGAGTAGAAGAGCATGGGGGCTCCTGGCAAGATGGATACACGGTAGCTAAGAGAGGCAGAGGTGAGAGGCTAGGAGCAGGTACGGGGGGAATAAGGGGGGCAGCTGTAGGGGTCTGCAGCCCATGCACCAGAATGATAGTGTTTCCAGGCCTGAGATGAAGAAGAATGCCAAGGAGAGGGAATCAGGAGGAAGTTCAGGGATTCTGGAAATCAAATTTGAGGAAATGAAGCTAAATGTCCCCTGGGCACTGTGCTAAGAAAAAAGTCCTCTGGCCCCCTTTATTGCTCAAATATACCACACAAATGAGCAGAAACAAAAGCACTCATAGCTGACTTTTAAGAAGGAATTAATTTATGTATGTATGTTTGTTTGTTAGGAACTTGTTAGAGCACTTGAAACAGGGTCTCAGTCTGTAGCCCACGCTGGCATTGAACTCACAGAAATCCTCCTGCCTCAGATTTCTAAGGCTGAGATTGCAGTGGTGGTCTATGACAGTAGGCTTAAAACTCATTTTTAAAGGAAATAAAAGAATTTAAAAAAAAAAAAGCCTGTCCTCTCAACCTAGAGCCCACACCCAGTTCTGCAAGCTCTGGAAATTTTAACCAAGAAATCACCTTCGTAGGTACAATCCTGGTTTTCCCAAGCAATATTACAGAGATCTCTTCTCATGGGGCATGCATGATGGCAAAGTTCCACTAGTGAGCATCTATCTGCCTTAGGGCAGATGTCAACGGCTACTATTTTGAAGCATATATACTCCATGGCTGAGAAGCAAAACATTTTTTTTTCTGGAGGTGGGGTTCAAGGTTGCTATCCTGGGGCTCACTTTGTAGACCAGGCTGGCCTCAAACTCAGAGATTTGCCTGCCTCTGCCTCTCAAGTGCTGGGATTAAAGGTATGTGCCACCACCGCCCAATTAGGGAAACATTTTGTAAAAGAAGCTGGGAGGACTGGCCATAATCTCTCACTCACCAATCACAGCAGAGCGAGACTCATGAATGCCTCAGTTTTGGCACGTGTGGCTTTCTTTATGGAACGGCAGGTTGATAATATTCCCGTTTACCACCTAGTAGAGCTGAACTCTGATTTAGAGGATGAAACTCACACCTTTTGACCCCAATGCTTCTGCCTATCCGTCACCTGAAGCTTACTCGCTTTAATGGCCCGTGAAACATTCTCCCAGGGTATGGGGAAGCTACAGGTTATAATCAATACCTGCTATTTTCCCCCTGTCCCTTTGAAGACAACTTATATGTTTCTTTCAGTATATCAAACACTCCTCTTCCTGCGGGGGCTCCAGTGACAGAAAGAGATAATGCTTACCACAGTCAGGTTTTATGTCGCCGTAACTAACCATTCAATCAATAAGCCGCTTTCCAAGTGACCCGCTTATAGAAATGGCTCCTTCCACTGAGTTCTTCCCATTAGGAAGAGCTTCTGCCTCAGCCCAGGAGTCTATGAATTGGCTAGAAACCCACAGGCGGCTTAATTTCCAAACAGAGAGCATGCAGTAGCCGGTGTCACCAGAGGCAATCTATAAAGCTTCGGTCCTATCGCAGAGAACTTGCAAAATGACCTAGTCAGAAAGCTAATGTTCCCTGTAGTACAGAGAACAGAGAAAATAATGAGCCGAGGCACCCATAAAACATTTTGATAAATACTGGTTTCACCAGGGTTAATCTCACCTGGGCCAGGTTAACTGCACTGTCTGTGGGCAGTAACCAAATAGTGAGATACTAATTCATCCCTCTAAGCAAGAGAAACCACCTACCAGGTTGCAGCAGGATGCTATCTAGAATTTTCTCAGTGTGAGCTTCTGCAGCATCCTTGCCACAGACCTTCCACAGCCAAAGAAAGCTTCCACGTACGACTTGACTTGAATTCATTTTTGAACGCCAAGCCCCAGAGGAGGAAAACTTCTTCACGTGTGATGTTTAGTAAATGTTGATGGCTGACTGGAAATATCTACGTACTGGTTACTTTCCAGGTGCTATAATGTAAATACCAACAACTACCACTTGAGGAAGGAAGGGTTTATTTGGGCCCACAGTTCCAGGGACTAGTCCTTTACGGTGAGGAGGACATGGTGGCAAGGGCTTGAGGTGAAGCAAAGAATAAATGGTGGTGCTTAGCTGGCTTCTCCTCCTCATGCAGGCCAGGTGTGCCCCCCATACCAGAGAATGGTGCCATTCACACTCAGAGTGGTTCTCTCTACTTCAAAATTCAGCTAGTTGAGAAACTCCCCCACAGACAGGCCAGACACTTGTTTTCCAGTGGTTCTAGATCCTGTCCAGTGGTGAGTAGTGTCAACGACATGTCTTCTTGGCAAGTGATAGCGAAACAGCTCTGTTATCTTTACCCTACATCCAGCAGTCCTCTCTGTCTACACACTTAAGATTTCATTAGCTGTGGGATGGACTGTATTTTATACCTTTGGGACACCAACACTCAGTGTTTACGGTGGACACATAAGTCTCTAGATACTTTTAGTCATTGGTTCAAATTCAGTCTTGGGCCAGGCATGGTGATGCATGCCTTTAATCCCAGCACTTGGGAGGCAGAGGCAGGTGGATCTCTGTGAGTTTGAGGCCAGCCTGGTCTACAGAATGAGTTCCAACATAGCCAAAGATAAACAGAGAAAGTGAGTCATAAAACAACCAACAAAAAAATCAGTCTAGGCCTAGGTAGATGGTTCAATGTATAAAAATACTTGGTGCGCAATTACGTGGACCTAAGTTCAAATCCTCGGGTTCTACATAAAAGCCAAATATGGTCACATGTGCCTATAACCCTGGGATCAGAGCAGAGGTAAAAGGATCTCTGGAGCTTACTGATGACCAGAATAGCCAAACAATGGCAAGGTCTAATTCCAGTAAGACTGCCTTTCTCTTCTATGACCTCTCCATGAGTATACACACACACACACACACACACACACATGCACACACACATACACACACATACACAAATACATACACACACACACATTCATATAACAAATAATCGCACAAAAGATTGGTCTTTACTCACAATACCATGGACCCACAGTGACCTGTTCTGAGTGGTCACTCAGAAGTGTTCAAGTATCTTAGCAATAACTGAGTTGTACAATTTTAACCCTAGCAAAACTGGCCCTAAGCCTTTGCATCCTCTACATTGGGAAAGAAATTCTAATTTCTTTATAAGGTGCATGGGTGTATTCTCATATACCCAGAAATATTAAATGAAATGCTGACCAGCAAGCACCCCAAATCAAGGTTTCCTCTAAACTTCACACAAGAGGCTACTTGAGCATTTTATGCAATGGTGGCATGATTGCCATAGAGGTGATCAGCTCTTCTCTGACTAGATCTGAGGTTGATTCTACAGAAGGGAATCCATGACTGGTACTGTGAACAAGGACAAGTCATGGTTGTGGAAGTCATAGGTCCCAACTACTATTGTCTAGCCAACTTGACGTAGTGACAAATACCTTCTAACTATGTTTATGCTCACAGACAATTGCTACTCTCACAGAAGTCTCTCTTTGCATCAAACAACAGTGAATACAGAGAATCATGACTGCTTAAGATGCTTAGGATAAATTATGGTTGAATGATCAGCCCTAAATGAGATCTATACATATCCCCTCTAAGGTTTAGGGAACAGCAGAAATAATGTAGGAGTTGAGGATATGGAGGAAGACTATGAAATGCCATCTTCTGGGCAAGACGCAGCTATTTTAATTATGAACTCCCAGCACCTGTGGTTTCCTGCATGGGCCTCCATAAGACTGACCATGTCAACAGGCAGTCATGGATTAGGGAGGGGCTCATGGAGCCTCTTCCCTGCTGAACTGTGAGCTACTGATAGATTCTAGATGAGGGGAGTCCCTGCCTTCAGTTGTATATGCACTGCTCGGCCCATCAGGCTCCAAGGAAAGTTTTCAACTCATGAATACACAGATTCTGTGGGTCATAAAACAAAACAAATAGGCATAAATGTAGGTAAGATATCTACAGAGAGAGTGGGAGGGCAACAAGAATGAGAGGCAGTCTGCAAGCAAGGAGGATGTGAGAGCTATCAGAATACATTACACATCTGTGTGAAACTGTTACAGAAAAAAATTAAAGAACAAAAACTTACAAGATGGTTAAGGTGTTATTCCATAGTTAAGAAATAAGTATGACATACCTCAATAGCACCTAACCAGAGAAAGAGGGGGGAGGGAGGAAAGGAGGGAGGGAAGGAGGGAGGGAGGGAGAGGGAGAGAGACAGAGAGAGAGAGAGACAGAGAGACAGAGAGAGAGAGAGAGAGAGAGAGAGGAAAATAAAACATAATTCCTTCTTACATAAGTCTTAATCTTTTTGATACATGCTGAGACTCCTTCAATTACCAGGAAGAGAAGTAGGTCTCATAGCAAGGTAATACCCCGGAGCGACATTTTTCTCTTCAGAAACTGATAAAGGCACTTACCCCCTTGAGGAGCAGTGAGGTGAATAGAACCATCACTGCAGGGAAATTTTAAAGGCATTTCTGTTCTATTCTGAGGACAGAGAGTTTCCAAATATGTTGACATGACTAGGTGCCCCATAAAGGCACCTTTTAGTAAGTTCTTTTACGTCTCTTCAAGCCACTCTAATGATGCTCTCTGTAGCCCTTCAGCTCAAAGATCACTGGCTCTGCAGAGGACCTCATAGTCTTCAGGGCACAGGTTGAGCTTCTGTGACTTTTACAAGGTCCTAGGACACAAATAGCCAAAAATATAGACTTGTTTTTTTTTTCTCTTTTCATTGTTTTAACAAGATAAGTCAATGCCATGGACCTCACGCTCCCACTCAATTGCTTGTCCACCCTGAGATGTGAGGCTGCTCCCCAAGGATCCTGAGTTCAGTCCTCCACCAAATTGTTTCCCAAAGTAGGCAAGGCTGTCAAGAGCAGGCCACATTATGCATTATGTATTACGTATTTGAAAATCTGTGGTGTGACAAGCAGGCTTCCTGTAAAAGAAGCCTCTTTTCCCCTTCCTTCTAACACAAGAACTGAAGAATCCCAAGAATTACTCTCTCATTATGGAAAGAGAGAGGCAGACTGTAGAATGTTCACCTGGAACCTGGGATTCTGCAGATGTGCCAGCAAGTGGCCTGCATGGTGAACTCACTGTTTCTCCTCCATCCAGGCTTTCTGGCTAGCTGACTCGGCCTAACTCAGCACAGATCTTTTATTGAGCGTGTCTCATTCCTGGTATTTCACAGTATTTATGCAGAAGATCTGCCCCAAGATGCCCAGCCCAGCATGAGTACAGCAGAGAACAGGGAGGCATCCAAAGAAACAGAGGCATCCCTTTTACGTCTTGGATCAGTTACCAGCCCCCACCCTACTTCCTCTAAATTCAGGTTCTTTATCTTTCCCCTCTTCCTCCAGTCTGTTCCTTTTTAAAATAACTATATTAGGGGGGAGTGAAACAGCTTTCCTGTCTAGCCCTTTGCTGTCAATCTTGGGAGAAATGAGAAGTCCTGAAAAATAGGACACCCAGGTCTTTACCCCTCCCTCTCTCTGGATATAGTATAGACGGAAAGAAAAAAGCACACATACATCTAAATATATGAAACAGGTCAGAACACTGAAAAAGCCACAGATCAGGCTTGAGATGAAGATGTATGACCTTTTAATGTGCTTTTCTGTGTTCCCCCAACTTTTCCACCTTGGTTGTCCATTTTCTTTAAAATCAGGCAGAGCAATCACTTAAGAAAATACTTATTAACTGAGTAGTAGTTTCTAAATGTTCTATTCTCCATTATAGACTCTATAAAGATACACTAATCACACTGCTGTAGAACTTTTCCAAGGAGATATGGGCAAACATCTATGCAGGTCACATAGGGCACCAACAACATACCAAAGGAACAAGTCCACCCAAGTCTAGTTTAACAGACAAAGGAGTTTATTAAACTTACAGCAGCATGTGTGTGGGGATCCCTGCAGGAATAGGAAGGACTCTTGAGAAGCTGCATTACTCAATGCACCCCAGGATGAGTGGTGACTCCCAGAAGTGAACCCCTGGAGTTCTCTGCACAACTCACAGGGAGCTCCACTGACTGAATAGTCCCCTCTCCCCCTGTAAGAGTTTATATACCCTGGGGGAGGAGCCTATGAGTCCTTTAAGTTTTATGACCTGCTGTCCTTCCTCCCAGAAGGAACGTTTCAGTTGACAACACACAGCAATAGAGTCTGCTCACACAACTACCCTACAAACACGCAGTCTCCTGTGAGCCTGCAGGATGACTACAACTCTTTCCTGTCTATATGGTGGAAAACCAAGGCCTGGGTTTTACTGTCCTTCGCCAGTAACTGGCTGACATGTGAAATGGCAGCTGTTCCCCAGAGTCCTGGGACGATCATCTCAAACATTTCCTGCTTACCACGTGCCAAGCACTACTACATATCTTAATTCATTGAACAGTGATGACAAGCCAGAACCAGATCTGTCCCTAAGGCCTGAACCTGGAGAGGCAGGTGGAATGTCTCAACTGAAGGTACAGAATATGCAGTGGCCCTTAACCATGCACAAGGTGACCAGCACTCTCTGATGACCTTACTGCTTCTATCTAGAGCCGTCTGACATGTAGCAAGAGAGTTATTTGCTCAAAAGAAATACAAGAATTATGGACAACTTTCACTTGTTCTGTGAGATGAAACAGTAATGGAGTAGAAAGTGGTCAGTAGGGAAACCCTCCACCACCATCAATGACATTGGCCAGACTAAATGTCCACTTGACACATTATAATGTCCTGTTATCATGACATCACCATCTGCAAGGACAGGCAGCTACTCTTTTTTCTAGGTTTCACTATAACTTCGTTTGGAATTCATACACCCTTACCAGGACAAACCAATATGCCACTCTATCCACATTATCTCAAATTATTTGGAATATTCCAAGCTTGAACCTGGAAATGCTCACTGGAGTTATCTAGAAAACTGAAAAACAGTACCAACTTCCTGAAGCACTTTGAATTTAATGCCTTCATAGGCAAAGCTCATGCAAGGTCATAGCAGCTGGTCCTAATAGAAGGTTCCCACAGCTGACTGTAATCTCCCATTCATTCCATTGAGGGGGAAATGAACATGCAAGCTTTGACTTTCCAGAGGCTCAAGAGTTTAAAAAGAGCCTTTGGTGTGCTCCCCTCTAGGAATTCCTCCCATCAGTCTACAGTCCGGGATGCTTCATGCCCTTCCCAGGTAACCCTAAACTTGGCCAAAGAGTGAAAGACATCCCTCACAACATCTAGGGAAAAATAAGGAGATGACAATGTCCTTCAGTTTTTAGACAGCAGATAGCAACAGGTCCCACGCCTGGGTTTCTAGTAAGGACTACAATCCTGCCAGTCCAGACAGCCAAAGGTAACCTTGACAATAGACAGAAGACCTCACAGGCCACATAGGATCCCTGCCTCAGAGATCTGAGGAATGATATCATCAGGACAGCTCATAGTGAGAACTTATAGAGACTACTTAGTAACTGCAGCACTTCTTGGGGATTCCAATACTCCCTTCAGCTACACACCTTTGTTCACCTTCTAAAGACCTCAAGCATCCTGCAATGCTGCTACTTTCCAAATGCTTCACACAGTTGGAGCCCAGCAGATGAGATATCTTAGGGAAACCGATGGCTCTTTGGGTCTGGTTGGGTCACTTTTGCCTTGTTTTATTTTAAAGCAGGTTCTTGCCAGTGCAGTTCGGGTTGCCCAGAAACACAGGACACTCATCTTGACTCTGCTTCCCAAGATTGGGATTATAGTCACAGGCTTCATGCCCTTCTGACAGGAGTTTAATTCAGAGTTCTCTCCTCACTTTGTAACCTATGAGAAATCACATGACCTGAAGATGATGGAATCTAGTAATCCTGGCCTTTCTTAGGTAAAAAATGGTCCTGACCAGTGAACCCTGGTCCTCCCATGTCCATGTTTCGATAGCAACAACCTCTGTGTTCCAAATCATCTCTGAACTGATTGGCATGCCGAGAACTCACGTTTTTGCATTGTTGCTTTTTCTTGCATTCATGGATTCTGTGAATGCAATGAGTGCCCGGTAGACACCAGGTTTTATGCCGGAAACTGAGATATAACACTCAGTGTGGGAACTGGAAAGACGATTCAGCAGTCTAAGGCCACTGACTGATCTTGCAGAGGGCCTGGGCTCAGATTCTAGCACCTTCAGGTGGTTCACAACCATCTCTAACTCTAGCTCCAGGGGGTACCTGTCACCCTGTCATGGCCACTTTAGACAGCAGACACATACATGGCAAGCATTCATATCCATAAAACAATAAACAAACCCTTCTTTAAAATCAGTGTGAAGAGCTTGCAGTTGTGAGGGAGGGGAACAAATCCTTCAGGAGCACAAAGTGAGACAAATGGATTCTGATGAGGAGCTAGAAGATTCAAGGGCCCCACCCCAGCCAGTGCTGCTTACAGATACAAAAGATAGAGAAAGGCCATGCGGGCTGGAGGAGCGGCATCAGGAAAGCTCCGAGGCATACACAGCTGGACAGCCAAGGACACAGAAGGCAGTCTGTGTCTACAGTGAAAGTGGGAGTGGGAATGGGAAGAAAGCAGCTAACTCCTCCCACCAAGATTCCAGACTTGACCTGAGTCTGTTGGCAACTGCGAGCCATCCATGGGGTGACTTTAAGCAAGGAAAACGTGCTTGGATTGCTGTTGGAAAAAGACAACTCTCTCCGCAGTGCGGGGACTGAAAGAGTGTGGAGAAGCTGGTGTGAGAGCCAACTTCAAATCAGGGCATCTGCAGTCTTAGCCACCTTCCTGCAGAGACCCCAACATGTGTCTTGAATGGGTTCTTCAAATTTCCACTCAAGGATAACAACCTACTGAAAATTATAGCGCCTGTAGCCACCAATTTAAACTCCATTATAAGAAACATCCAGGGCAAAGGGTATTACCATTTCAAACAAAGAGGTTGCCATTGATACAGGGGGCAGGGCAGGAAGCTCTGATGGCAGACGCTCAAGGTTGCAGTAATAGCGTTCATGCAGCTGTTTAATCAGAATAAATACCCTTCATTTTGTGTTAGGAATTACGCTCCTCCTCTTCTGGAAGTGCCCCCACAATGCGACTGTCCTTGGTGGTGATTCTGCTGGCTCACGTGAAATGGATTTCTAGTTCAAGTACTTAAATATCACCCTGGCTGCCCTCTTGGTCTTCTCTCTTTGTGTTTAGGCAATTAAAATTCATCAGTGATAACTTAGGAATAGTGTGTGTTCTCTTTCCACTTTACTGCACTGCGTATTTGTAATCATTTCTGGGGTGACTTTTCCACATACAGTTTCCAGGTGCGGGTGACACTGTTGTGCCCCTTTATGTTCCTACAATCACCTCCTCCTGAGAAAGCCCCTGTATTGATCAGGGGTCTCCAGGGAAATAAAATCCTTCATCCACACGCAAACACATAAGACAAGGTACATTATAAGACTTGGCTCACACACTGATGCAGGATAGGAGGTCCCACAGCATGCCATCCCTGAGCTTGACACACAGCACACCCAGCAATACGACACAGTCCAAATGCAAAGGTTTATGAATTATGGTAGTCAACAGTCTGCATCCCAGAGGCTAGAAATCCAAAGATGAAGATCTCCAATGAGCAAGGAAAGATGACTTCTGACTTCTTCAGCTCAGTCAGAGCACAGTCAACCAAGCTCCACACCGCAAGGAAAGATGATTATTCCAGTTCAAGCTCTGTGGGTGGTGCCTCCCCAGGCTGGGAACTGGGAACATTTGTTATTCAGTTGCCTGATACCTGAAGCACCTTCACGAGTACCCTAGCAACTCTATCTGGGCCAAGATAAGCTGCATATAAGTTAACCATCCCACCTCCCTACTTCGTGCTTTCTTGTTGTGGATTAAAGTGCTTTGACCACAATGCCCCCTGCAAGTTACTATGGGTTTAAAGGGATAAGGCTGATGAAAACTTGTGTAAGTTTTTCTTGTCATCTGTACACACAGAATGAGATAGACAGACACACACACACACACACATGTGCACACAAACACTCTCACCATTAAGAGGGGGGAATGTCTGGGAAATTACTACAAATATGAAAACCCACTTAGCAAAGTGGGAAGGGGTAAGGAAAACTTCAGAAACAAGGGTGGTGTGCTCTCCATCTATCTACTATGCAAAGGCGGAGTCTTACAAGGGGACGTGTGAACCCGACGGTTGTAAGCAGATTTTTGAGAGGCCTGGAAACAACACAGACGTAAAAGTGAGCACCTTGAAATGCCATGTGGGTACCTACACTGGAATCCACAATTAACATCTCCTTAAAGGTCTCAAACAAGAGATTTGTGTGATTGTGTTCTTGGCTTATCACTGGAGCTGGTATTTCGGCGAACGTTGTGAGGGAATAAGGCCGCACAATGCTGGCCAGATAAAGAAATTGATGTGAATACAAAGTGGCATCCAGGTCACACCTGTCATTTAGATGACTGAATGAGAGTTAGACCAAGACCAACAAAAAATGGTCCAGCCAGGTAGTAGAAGGGAAGGATGCTGTGGAGTTCGAATATGAAATCTCCCCATTGGCTTGTGCATTTAAACACTTGATCCCCAACTGGAGGAACTGTGTGGGAAGGTTGTACAATCTTGAGGGGGTGGAGTCTCTTGAGGAAGTAAGTCACTGGGGGAGGGCCTTAAAGTTTTATACCCTGGCTCTACTTCCAGTCCATTCTCAACTTCTTAAGGATGTTATGTGACCAGCTGGCCTTACACCATGCTTTTCCCACTATGATGGACTGTATTGCCTCAGCTTTCAGACAAAATGAAGCGTCACTCCCTAATTTCTTAACGGGTATTTCATTGACAGCAGTGAGAAACACAGTAAACAGATACTCAGACCCTGACTGAGGCAAGAGGCCTAGAAATGAAGAGAACCACATGCCCAGCTTCTCGCGTTGCAGACCAGCTAACCACTGCTCAGATGACCTAAGGCTGTGCTGCCCCCTCACCTGCAACTCCACACCACCAGAGACTAGGAGCCTGAGGCAAGACCTGGTTGTATGGTTTTTTCTCATTCCTGGGCCTGTTTTGCAGATTTCACATATGAAAGGATATCTCCCAATGAATGGAACTGAGAGAAATCTCCACCCTCTGAAGAGGGACCCTCCCCTTCCAGACCACTTTAGAATTTTCCTGTCTCATGGTTTGAAAAGAGCTTGCACCCCTGAGAAGCAAACTTGAGGGCACAATTATACTGTTTCTTAGTTCTTTATTATTATTTTTTTAATCAGCCAGCTTTTTAAAATCTGACACGGAGACATAAATGTATATGCTCCCAAGCTACGATTGTTTCCAGACATTCTCTTGGAGGACAAAAGGGGAAGAAATTCAAAAGATATGTGGCAACCCCCGATTTGGCATAAAGACTTAATTTAATATCACTAATTATGGGATTGCATCTCAAATCCAATGAATACATTTAGCTCTCTGTATTGGAGATAAAATCATTTAACATGATTTGACAAGCCTACGTCTCAGCAACTAATTAATTTTGTTACAGCCCACCAATCAATATGCAGAGACTAATGCTCACTGGTGATAACATCCTGCCTCAGATGTGATCTGCAGAGAAATTTCCAGAAGGCTTTTCTGCTGTTGCTGTTCTCAGACGACGGACCAAATGCCACAGGAGAACACTCAACTTGAGACTCGACCTCCGTCCACATGCATTTGCTTTGATAATTATCTTCTTCGCAGCTTATTTCCTGCAGCCACCACCCTGTGTGCTCTAGCTAGTTAACCCTCCACCTGCAGCATCAGCTTTCTGCCTTTGTCTAGAGCACAACCCGGGGGGAATAGTGTAAGACATGTCCCTGACACTCAAGCTGGCCCACCTGTGCCCCTTGCTGCTGAAATTCATTCAAATGGTGGTTTTTCATAGCAAAGAGGTAACACAAGGATGTGTAACAGGAAGAAGAAACAGTCCACCACTGCACTTAATGGAGCTGGTGAGCCAGCAACCACTGGGAGCAGGAAGCTTTGGAAAACACATCACCCACTTGCAAAATGGCAGGATGACTTTTCGTTTTACCAAATGGTCAGACTCACAGGATGGCTACAAAGATGACATTCTAGGGACCATGGGAAGGTGGCCAGGAGCCACAGTTTCTATAGAGACCCAAGGAAGTACAAACGCAAGAGGCTTTCCAACCATCACAACCTCCAGGTGCGGACTGTTAGACTTAGTGACGCTTCTGTCGTTAACATGATCACAAGGGACACAAGCCTGAGACACAGGTTTTTTCTGAGTTCTGGAGCCTGTTTAAAGTGTCCAAAGTGTCAATCTCACTTGCGTTTCTCCAACAAAGGGTAATTTCTTCTGGGTAGGGAACATGTTCTATTCCTTTATAACCTGACCCTCTCTCTACCCATGCCCAATCTCCAGTCCTAGGAGCACCAACCCAGCACATAGCCAGGACTTCAAAAGTCTTAGTAATACAATCTCCTCAAAGGACGGAAAACATTACTAAATTTTTTTTTCCAGATGTGGCAGGCTTAGCAGAACAGAAAGCACACCACCGTATAAGTAGGTTATTACACACTATTACTTCCCTAATTCAGTCTGAGATCTACCTGGCCAAAAAATAGCTGCAATAGTTGCACACCTGAAATCCTCAGATTTTAGAAAAGCTAACAGAAATTTTACCACGAATATTTATCTTAAATGCCAGTGAGCAAACAAATTTACCACAAATGAGCTCACCTTAAATGCCTGTCATCTAGTAAAACCTATTGAATTAGACACCATCTTTGAGGGGTAGCTACTGTGATGATGTTGCGTGCGGAGTGGAGATACAAACTTCAAATGAAGACTCTAGTAATCCAATGATGACTTTGAAATCAACTTCCACCTTTCCTCCATTTGCACAGCTCTCCAAGCCAGGCAGTAAACCCTTTCCTGACTCCACAGGGACCCAAACTTGACCACTGAGAACAACTCTTGTCCTTGGGAGAGCCCAGAGCACAGCTTATGGTGGGGAGACATCACTGGGACCTATCTGGCGTAATCTAGAAGAGGCACATTTTCTTTCTGCAGCAGTTACTATTGGTCTGATGTAAATTCACAGGGATATGGCCTCCACAGAAACCATGTAGGGAAGCCATACATGAAGGCAAGACAAAGGAAAGTGGCCCTGGCTTTACTACATGCTTGCTCCTCTACATCCAAGAGCACAGGGCTCCAACTGTATCCCCTCATTTCTTAACTATGCATAGCAATGAATCCCCTACTATCCCACCACATGAGCGAGGATTCTCTTATTTACACTATAATTGTGCTACATCCTGCATTTATGTGTCCATAAATAAAACCATGCCTATGTAGTATAGCCACAAGCAGAAGAGAGGGAAATCTAGAGGGAGGCCACCTCATACACCTTGAAAGGAAAACATCTCAATAGACACTTATAAAAGAAAGTCAACACTGAGCGAGGGGATATGAAGCCTTGTGATTTCAACACAGAGGAAAGAAAAAAATGAATCTATACTCAAAATGAATATTTGCTGGTAAGTTTTTGCACATGCCATAGTAACAGAACAAGGGAGAAAGTCACAGTGCCAGTCCCAAGAGCATTCATTCCCTGATCATTGACAGGCCCCATGGGAAAACCATCTGGTATTTCACGCATGTCTACTAAGAGGCTGGTCCTTCCTTTGTGAGATAACCTCAATGTGGGTAAACACTCCTGTGTGTCCTGTTCCTAACAGAGGAATTGTAACCGAAGCTCCAACAAGCCAGTCCCTCACCAGCTCCACCAGCTCTTCCCAATTTGACTATCCAGAGAACTGAACGGCAAAGCAGAGTTCTCTCTAGTATTCACTTGCCCCACACTGTGCTGCCCCCAAGAAAGCAGTAGTTCAAACACAGACATAGACAATGAACGAGAAACCTGTGGAAATGCTCACTGTATAGAAATTAGCCACATCTGAGGGTAGCCTTCAGGACACAGACCCCTCTCTGCTCAGACAGTCCAACTAGCTGTCTAGCAATTCAAGCTAACGTAATCTATGACAAGGACTCTCCTTGGTCAATCTTGAGTCAGGCTCCTCTGAGCTCTCTCTACCTAGACCTGGCTGACAGTCAGGAAGCAGAGGATAGACAGGCAGTGGGACCGTACAATAAAACCTCATGGCCCTTCCCCAGGGATCCACTTCCTCCAGGCAGGCTTCACCTCTCAAAAGTTTCACTCACGATCTTCTAAAACAGCATCACTGGCCAGGGAACAAGTATTCACACACACAAGCCTATGTGGAACAGTTCACACTCAGAGAACACATGCACTCTTTTCAAGAGAATAGCTAGGACTCCGATAAGCAAACCCATTGCTGCTTAACCATCAAATGTCTAAATGCAGCACACTTAATCTGTCTCCCCAGGAGAGGCTGATTTACTTCAGCATACGGAATGACCCTCCATGGCGGGCATTGGGATTTGCCTATCAGTAATTCCCCTGATAAAAAACCATCCCTCGGCAATCCAAGCCTGTCCAGATGCTTCTGTTCAAAAATTCCTCCTACTGTGATGGGCACAGGATATAAGCAAGTCCTGTGAATGCATGCCTTCAGCAAAGGGACAAGAATCTTTGATGGTTTGCTCTATGGAGTCTGGGAAAGGGACCAGTTTTCTCTACCTTTCAGGACAAACATGTGACTCTCAGTCACCAAAGTCATCGTTCTGTTGTGGACAGGGCATGGGATGAGACCATGTGAAAGGAAACAGCCAAGACAAGGACAGAGAGAGACTTGGTGCCAAAGACTGTTTGAGCACCCGAGTCTCATCACCAATGCCACACGTCCCAGTCTTTAGTTCATGAGAAGAGATATTATGTCTTTTCTACTCAAGCTGTGTGGTGTTTGTTACCTCTGACCATGTACTCACTGAATGAAATACTCCCAGGATAGTCACCACCTCTCAATGACTGAGAGTCTTCTTGTATGCATAACTGGTCCAAAAACTATTTTAAACAAACTGTTTGGGAAATTTACACAATTACCCGGTCTAGAATCACTGAGTAGTGATTTTATTGGCTTGATGTTTTGCCTTCTTTTTCCTTCAAGTTAGAGTCGGCCTGGCAGTTTAATAATCCCGTGTCTCTTTACATTTATTTTCTTTCATTTAGCAAAATAGATGGCACAAAAAATATTCAACAGTAGCAGCAAGTTTAAGAATTTTAAGTGGGTTTTCATTTCATAGCTATTCAAACATGAGCAAGAGCATATTTCATTGTCAGTGCTTTTAAGTTCAGTTCTGAAAACGTGTAACTGGGGTATTCCAGTTCTGGGGCAGCAATTTTTCACCTTCTGATGCTAGGGACTCAGAACAGTAAGCATCTCTCAACCACTCGGTTACATTGGAATGGAGGCCCCGGAAATCAAGTAAGAAAAGCAAATCAGGCTTTGACTCTATGAGGCAGAGCTGAAAGGAGGCCTGGCTGCGCATGGAATCTGGACCTATCCATTCAGCCTCATCTTTTCAGCTACTCTCTGCCTAGTGAGAACATTTCCTTTATACACCATTAGAAAGAGGACATTGTTTTCTTTCTTTCCTTTTTCCTTTCTTTCTTTTCTTTTTTTTTCTTTTTTTTTTTTGTCATTCATGTTTGGTTCTTTCATAGATTTCTGGGATATCCAGCGTCTGGTTTCTGGCCTTCTGGCCATTAAGGGTGGGCTCCCTCTCAGGATATGGGTTTCTAGCTGTGCCAGTCTTCGGTGACCACTGTTTCTGTGCCATATTTACACCAGGACACATTGTGGACAGGACAAATTGTAGTTGAAGGGTTTGTGGCTGGGTTGATGTCCCAGTCCCTCCCCCGATGAAATGATTCCTAGTGATATTCTGCTATAATCATGGACTGATGCCTAGCCCAACTGTCACTGGAGAGACTTCCTCCAGCAACTGATAGAAACAGATGAACAGTCATTAATTAGGCAGAGCTCAGGGAATCCTGTGGAAGATGGGGAGAAAGAATTGTAAGACCCAGTGGGTGTCATCAAGGGCACCACAAAAAAATCCCACAGAACCAGCTAAACTGTACTCATAGGGGCTCACAGAGACTGAATTGACAACCAGGGAGCCTACATGAGACAGACACAGGCCCTTTGCATATATGTTATAGTTGTGTAACTTGGTCTTCATGTGAGTGAAAACAGGGACTGTCTTTGGCTGTGTTGCCTGTTTTCAGAACCTATTTCTCCTATTGGATTGACTTATGGATTTACTTAACAGAAAAGGAAGTGCCTAGTCTCACTCAACTTGATATACCATGGCTGACTGATATCCATGGGAGGCCCACCTGTATCTGAAGAGAAACAGTGGAGGAGGGGTGAACGGAGTGGAAAGGTTAGAGAGACGAAAGGAGGTGGGGAAGGAACTGAGAAGAGGAGAGGGAGGGGTAACTGTGATTGAGATTATAAAAAAAAAATCTTGAAATAGAAAAAAGAAGAAAGAAAAGAAAAAGGACTGGTGGTTTAAAAATATATGAAAAGGGCCAGTGAAATAATTCAGTGGGTAGCCATGCTTGACAGCAAATTTGATGAGCTTGTTTCTCGAGACCCATGTGGTAGAAGGAAAGAACTAATTCTCAAATGTTGTTCTTGGACCTCCACACGCATGGTGTGTCATATACATGCCAACACACATTCACACATACACACACAAACATACACACAGATCTAGTACTTTTTAAGACAAGCAACAAATGAACTTATTAAACAGAAAACTAAATTCTGTGTCAATCTGATTTCCCTTCCTGATGTGGGATTCCCCTCTATATGCTATGAATATGTTTTATTATCATTGGTTATTAAAGAAGCTGTTTCTGCTAATGGCTTATTAGAGAAAAGCCAGGCAGTAAATCTGAATAAAGATATAGAAAGTAGACAGAGTCAGAGAGACACCATGTAACTGCCAAAGGAGACAGACATGGGAACTTTGCTGGGCCATAATTACATAGTAAAACATAAAATAATAGAAATAGACTTGTTGACTGAGGTTTCTCTCCTGCCTGGTCCCATAGCCATTCAGTCCCAAAGAAACACACAGAGGTCTACATTAATTATAAATTGACTGTCCTATTAGCTCAGGCTTCTTATTAACTCCTATAACTTTTATTAGTCCATAATTCTTGTCTGTGTTTTGTAGTAATAGGGAGCGGGCCTGCTTTTCGTCCCGCCCGGCTCCCGCATGGCTAGCTTATACCCCGAAATAACAACACACAAATTGTATTC
>LOEQ01000443.1:433495-443609 GCA_001685075.1 Bramus lutescens | reverse complement strand
AACTAGCTCTTGTAGACCATGCTGGCCTCAAACTCACAGAGATCCACCTGCCTCTGCCTCCAGAGTGCTGGGATTAAAGGCGTGCGCCACTACTGCCCAGCTTCCACTTGGCTTTAGATGAGTTGCTCACTGAATCTGGAACTCAAAGGCAGGTGGCCAGCAAGTTCCCAGGTATCCCAGCCAGCGGGATACGAATGGTGGTCCCTGATAAACCTAGGGGGAGGAGTGAAAGGGACAAGAGACTCAAGAAATGATGGCAAGACAAGATTTCTGATCAAGCCGTCCAGTTTATTATTTCCTCAGAAGCTGTTATATAGCAAACGGGCAAAGGGGGGAAGGGAAGGGTGTCAGGAAACTCTGGTCTTTTTGAATTCAGGTCCGGAGACATCCCTAGCTGATAAATAAATACTGAGGGTCTGTGATTATTGACTAACAAAGGAAAATGCTAATAGATTCCAGAGCCTGGTGCGTGCAGGTCTCTGCTAGGAGATAAGATGCCAGGTTGATTTCCTAGACCTTGCACAGGGGATAGAGGTAAATATTTTTCTTAATTTGTGAGCTTAAGATGGCTGTAAACAAAATGCAGATCTCAAAATACAGGTCTTTGCTTCTGGCACCCAGGATCCTCCTGTCTCTGCTGTCCTTGAACAGGGATCACAGAAGTATGCCACCATGCCTGGATTTTACACATGAGTGCTGGGGATCAAAATCCAAGTCCTCATGCCTGTGTGGCAAGTGCTTTACTGGCAAGGCCATGCCCCAGCCTTGGCATTGTATTGTATTTCTGAAACTTCAAGGGTGGTGCGTGAATACACCCTTGTTCTCAGCTCTCCACTCCAAGCACTTCTTCTCAGAAGTGAGTCTATCTTGATCCTTTCTCATTTCCCAAGTCAAAGCACAAAACTAAACACACCATCTCAGGTTGCTTTGGACCATTTATGTTTACAGGAGGAAGCTGTCTTCGTAGCTTTCTATTGCTGTGAAAAGACACAGTAACCAAAAGCAACATGGGGAGAGGAGTTATTTGGCTTACAGGTTACAGTCCATCATCCCATCATTGGAAGACAAGGCAGGAACCTGAGGCAGGAACCGCAGAGGAACACCACTTACTGACTTGCTTACTAACTCGCCCAATCTGCCTTCTTTACAACTCAGACCCAGCAGCCAGAGCTGACACCACCCACACAAGGTTAGGCCCTCCCACGTCAGCCATTAATCTCTACAGACAATCTGATGGAGGCTATTTTTTCCTCAATTGAAGTTCCCTCTTCCCAGGTGCCCCTGTGTGTGTCAACAAAAAACTTACCTGCATGCTGTCACAGATGCAAACCTGTCATTGTCAAGGGTGCTCAGCACTAGCTGGTAGACTTTTGCTGAACCAAGCATAATAACTCTTGGTTGAATGGGCCCCATAATTGAGAGGAAACTCCTGCATTGAATATATGGTGGGTGTTTTCAAAGGAGGTGCCATTGGTTTGGTAACCTGTTGTGTTAATCTGCTTCAGCTACCACAACCAGATACGCAGTCTGTGTTGCATATTAAAGATCTAATATATAAAGTACAAAACTGTCACCAGCCCTGAAACTCTGACTTGAAGAAGACAGACTGCTGACAGCCACGGGGAAGTTAAAAACTGACTGGCTGTTAACTAAGCCACTCTGCAGCGTCCAACTGATCTTGCAATTGCTGTCTCTACCCATTTGGAGTTGTGTGACTTCAGGCTAAGAGGAGTCCTAGAAACCCTCCATTGCTGTCTTATCCCATACAACAAAGACTCCAGTTTGCATTTCTGGACACTTGTCATTTCAACACAAATAGTTGAGCTGTCAGGAGCATTTGGAAAATACATGTTTGATAAGAATTCAGACCATGCAATTTCCATCTGCAATTGAGTCCTCCCCTCCTGTTGGATTTCAGAGGGCAGAGAGCAGAGTCCCAGTGCTGTGGGAAGATTGACCAGCTGCTCCAATAGTCTCAGGACTTCCAAGTCTTCATTCTCATGCCTCGCTGTTAGAATGCAGCTTATTAAACCAATGAAATTTCTTCCTGTGGGGTGTGTGTGTGTGTGTGTGTGGTTGTGTGTGTAAATTTGGAGCCTCATACGTACAAGGGCCAGCACTCCAGCACTGAGCTACATTGACAGCCCAAGCCAGTGAAATATCTGCTGCCCCGATTCTTCTATTATTATAATATGAACCATCTAAGTAATTTCTAGAAAATAAAAATGAATCAGTAGAGAAATGAAAAGAAAAACAATAACAAACCAAACAGCACAGGTGAGCTTCATAACACTTCTGCCCCAGAGAGAGCTGAGATGGCTGTTAGCCCTGCAGACTCTGACAGATGCTTCGGGAAGAGCTTTGGTCTATGGAGGTTCTAAAAAGCACTTTTATATTACTTTTTAACTCAAATTTTATATAAAAAAGTAACTTAAAATTTTAAATGGGAACATAGGTGATGCTTTCCTCTGCAGTTTCAAGGCAGTGTTCTCATTCTCTTTCTTCTTTCATTTCACCTCACTTTCCACCCGGTTTCTACTTGGCTGCTCTCAGATCCTGAGGCTGTGAAACTTAATACTGCTCTCTTAGGTGCCATATTCTTCCCTCTCTTATCTGGTTGACTTATTATATGTCCCCTTCACTACTGAATGGCTAAGGAATGAGCAGGCCACAGGGTCCAAACTGGGGGGGAGGGGGAGTATCAGGATATATGGGAAGCACTGAAGAGGCTGCTCAGTTTGCTTGCTGAGCAAGCATGTGGACCTGAGTTCAATCCCCAGCACCCACATCAAAAAGCTAGACACAGGGCTATCAAGATTGCTCCGTGGATAAAGGCACTGGCTGCCAGTCCTGACAACCTGAGTTTGATATCCAGGCGCCACATGGTGAAAGGAAACGACTGACTCCAAAAATTGTCCTCTGATCTCCGCGTGGGCACAAGGGGCATGTGTGCCCACCGGGTTGGGGTGGGGAAAACGTAATATTGTAATTTTCTTTCGTGACAGGCATGGTAATGTAACATGTGCTTGGAGACCCAGCGTTAAGGAGCGGGAGACAGGTGGGTCCCTGTGTCAATGGTCAGGAGAGAAAGAGAGAGAGAGAGAGAGGACAGAGGCAGGGGGTGGGGTGGGGGGAGATGAACCGGGTATGGTGGCACATGGCTTAACCCCAGCACTCAGGAGGCTGTCGCTGGATCTCCAAGATTTTAAGGCCACTTTGATCTACACAGCAAGTTACAGGCCAGTCAAGTCTCCATAGTAAGACCCTGTTTCAAAAACCTATCTAGATGCTGGTGGTGTTTGCACGGAATACAGCCCCGGGTCTGCAGGCTGACAAGTGATGACAGGAATGCACTACTCCAACCCACACTGCTGCTTCCACTGCCTAGGAGACGTCTGGACTCCATATGCTCATCTCCCTGAATCCCAAAAGGCATAACCTCCATCTTGATCTCCAAGATACTGTCTAGATGGACCTGTGCAGTGGGAAGCCTGTCCAATATAAGCATCCATCTTTCCCCCATGTCTTGTCAGGGCTTGATAACACATTTCTTTTTAAATATCGAATGGTATCGGCCTGGATAGGCCACAGCTATTATCATTTATGCACAGAAAGATAACTTGGCTGTTTCCAATTTGGGACAATTATAAATAAGCCTGTTAAAATGCTTATGTGCAGATTTTTAATGCATATGCTATCTATAAGATAGATAGATAGATAGATAGATAGATAGATAGATAGATAGAATATCTATACCAATTTGAAGGGGTAGCTCGGCAGCAGAGTACTCATCTAGCATAAATTCAGTTCCAAGCACTGCATAAACACAGTTGCTCCTGTAGACACTCAAGGATGCTCATTAGCAAAATTACCATCAACTAGAGAATAGGCATCTATACTCAAATGTCTGTGGTGGAGTCTCTCTCAGTCCCTGCTGAACCAGGAATTGACAGATAGGAGGCAGGAATCACAGACAGGGTAGCAGCCCGCAGCAGCCTCTTCAGAATGATCTAATGATTGTCTTCAGCAGCAAAGCAGAGCATGGGACCCCAACAGTGGATCATTAAACACTCTCAGTCACACCAACTGTAAGTAACTATGTCCCAACATTGTCTTGTTTCTGGTTTCACAATATTCTGTGCTCAATTCCCCACAATGGATATGTTTTTCTAAGCTTCAGGAAGATAGTTGAGGTGATTTAGTTTTGAGCCCGCATTTCAGTGCTGAAGAATAACCTCTGGAGCCTCTGAGAATTGTTTTGAACAACCTACTTGAATATAATGAATTCTCTCCCTTATGAGGACAGAGGCCTCTGCATTTTGTACATTGCTGAATCTGCAGGTCTCCCTGGTGTACCGGGGCCATGGGAAGTAGGAAGCAAACCTTCTTTGGGATCAAGAGAAGAAACAGCATATGCCAGGGCCACAGGGAAACAAGGAGGAAACCCACCTTAAGGGATAACTGCTGAGAACAGGAGGTAGAAACTAGCCAGGCAGTTTTAGGACAGGGACCTCAAAAATGAGTCCTTCTGATTCTTGTCCTTGACCCAAAGCTGAAAATGTCACAGTTTCTACTCTGTGACAAGTGTTTGGGGGTGCTGAACCCTCGTCTGCTTTCTATGACAAGAGTGTTTGGGGGTGCTGAACCCTGGTCTGTTTTCTATGACAAGAGTGTTTGGGGGTGCTTAACCCTGGTCTGTTTTCAATGACTACAGTGTTTGGGGGTGTTAAACCCTGGTCTGTTTTCAACGACAAGAGTGTTTGGGGGTGCTAAACCCCGGTCTGTTTTCAACGACTAGAGTGTTTGGGGGTGCTAAACCCTGGTCTGTTTTCAACAACAAGAGTGTTTAGGAGTGCTGAATCCTGGTCTGGCTTCTTGTTATCTACTCACAGCTGGAGAACAGCTGCGTGAAGGTTTAAGTGAGGGTGTGAGGTGCATCAACATCTCGTGGGTAGGCCAGCTGGACAGATGAGCTCACCGCTCCACGCCTACAAAAAGCTTCTGTAACTAGCAGCTAATGGAGACCCACGTTGGACCCAATCCTGTTATACTGGAGCCCGGCCGCTCCCTGTCTCTCACATTCTCACCTGTAAACCTATACTAAATTCCTGTCTAAACTCACTTTTCTTGTCTGTGAAGTGCATTCCAGTTCAGGAGACGAAAATCTGGAAGCCGCTGTCCTTGCTGTGGTGACTTTGGTGGCTGTTAAGTGTCCAGGACTCAAGCACCCTGAGTTATGTTTACCTGAGGTGAGAAAAAGCCACTGTCATTCTTAGGGGGAACCCTCACCATTTTTCCCTCAAAATTATTACTACCTCAGGAGATGTAAACGTTTGTAAAAAGCTAGCATTTCCAATAAAATCAATTCCCTTGCAATCTGCCCTACAACTTTTCATCTGCTCAGCACACACAAGGCTAATAATTGTAGGTTTTCCAGACAGATTTTACATAGATCCTACTGGGAAGAAAGATCAGGGGCTATATATTTCTTAGCTCTTAAGAGATACAGCTAGTCAAGATTTAAAACTTCCCTTGTGATAAATCCTTATCATATCTGACTAGCTATCTCTCTTAAAAGCTAAAAAAAATACATTAATTAACACAAGAAGTCTCCAGACTGGAAAGATGGCTCAGTGATTGAGAACTTGTTCTTGCAGAGGACTTGAGTTCAATTCCCGGTTACAACCATCTTTAACTCCAGCAAGGGGCTCTGTGGGCATTGCATGCATGTGGTAAACAAACATGTATAGGCAAAACACTCATACGCATAATTTTTTTTAATTTAAAAAACAACTCTACTTCCTTAGTTTATGTGCCCACCCATTAAAATTCCATGTATACTGCAAGGCATAAAACTAAAACAATTCTTTTTTTTCTAATTACTTCTTTGTATGACACACACACACACTCTCTGGTTTTTAAAAATCACATTTGAGGGGGGCTAGAGAGATGGCTCAGCGGTTAAGAGCATTCCCTGCTCTTCCTAAAGGTCCTGAGTTCAATTCCCAGCAAACACATGGTGGCTCACAACCGTCTGAAACGAGATCTGATGCCCTCTTCTGGCCTGCAGGCATACACACAGACAGAATATTGTACACATAATAAATAAATAAATATTTTATAAAAAAATAAAATCACCTTTGAGCCAGTCACCTATTTCAATTCATTTACTACATTTTCAAAATACTTTGGTCTGTGTGAGTACAAAAATATTTCTCATTAAATTTCATCAAATAATATTTTACAACATAAAATATGTATTTTAATTACTTTATTTTTATGTATTGTGTGTGTGTGTGTGTGTGTGTGTGTGTGTGTGAAGGGGGTACCACAGAGTACTTGCGAAAGACAATGTTTTGTGGGTCAGTTCTCTCTTTCTACCCTCATGTGGGCTCTGGGTAGCACAGTTAGGTTGCCAGGCTTATGTAGCTGACCCATCTCACCAATCACAATAAAATCTTTTTTTCTTTTAATTTAAGAGAACGGTGTTCTGCTATTATTATTTAAGTGCCAGATTAACATAGTACAGGCAGCGGAGGAAAAACTCTCATTTGTACTGCAAAGGTTTTCTAACAGATTTTAATGTATGTTCCTAACCTGCTCCACCCTTCCTTTCTTTCTCTTCCATTCTGTTTGGTTTTACATAAAGAACAAGAAGGAAAGTGCACCTGCCAGGATGGTGCTTGGCCTCTGCATTTGATATTCATGAGCTTTAGAAACCCAGAGCCATCCCCTGCTGGCTTCGGCATTTGAGCCACTCTGTTGAGAATGTAGACTTCTGTGGGAGAAACTGCAAACCCCAGGGGGTCAGTGTTTTCCCTCAGACACCACCCTTTATCGGACTTGCTTGCCAGGACTTTCTTGGAGACATGACTGCTGCCTCCCGACTGCTGCCCCAAAGCTGTCAGGTTGTTAAGGAGAAATCGCTGAAAGCTGGCCACCTGCTGAGTAGACCCACAAAAGTCAATGTTTTCAGTTTTCCTTTCAGCCCCGGCGTGTTTAAAGGGCTTTCTAGTGTACATCCTTTGATTGTGAGCTTTGGAAAGGCAAATGGATTTTATCTTTTGTTTGGGGAGCGTGGAAAAGAAGCGGTTGCTCTAGTCTAGTCTTTACCAGATCCTTTCTTTAAAAATTATTTTATTTAGAAATATTCTAAGTGTAATGACAAAAAAACCTAAGACTAGCGGGCAGGGGCGTGCTGATGCAAAGTCAGATGGCTTTGCATTCACGAATATGCGTCCAGGTGCATCGGGTAACTGGGTCGCTGGAGGAAAGAAGGCACTCCAAGATGAAACTTTAAGACCTATATGGCAGCAGGAAGGTCCAGCTGAACCCCGAACAGCCATACAAAGGAGTATTTATTGAAAGTTACATGGAGTATTTCCTCATACCAAGGTCCCCAACCTAATTGACGCGTCCTTACTAAAGAAGAGTTTCACATGCTCCATGACTCTAGTCCTTTACTATGCATCATTTTCAACACACAAAAATGCAAGATGTGTTTGAGGCGTATTGTGATCAAAATCATGGAATGGCTGCAATGTCTCTTCAGCTGAATGATTGCTGTTTTCCACAAGGATTCTTCAAGGCCAAAGTGCTTCTAAAACACAGCTGTTCATTCTTATATTTACCCTGGTACAGCGACTCTGCTAAATTCCTACAACAAACGTTAATCGCCTTTATTCCTGGGGGGTGGGGGGTAATTTTATTGGATATATGTCAACACTGACTTGATTATTTTCAGGTCTGTGACTTTGGTTTATGCTGCATTTGTTTAACTCTGTGAAGCTGCGTTACTGTGCCCGTCTAAAACACCTGCTGGTCCAAATAAAGAGATGAATGGCCAATAGGATAAGACAGGCAGGAGCAAGGATAGGCAGGGCTCGCAGGCAAGGAGCATAAATAAAAGAATTCCGAGAGGGAGAGAAAAGAACAAGCAAGAGGGAACAAGGAGAGGAGGAAATTAGGGGCCAGTCACCATGGCCCTATGGAGCAAGAAGGAAAATAAGACACACAGAAGCAAGAAAGATAAAAGCCCAGAGGCAAAAGGTAGTGGCGATAATTTAAGGAAAGCTGGCTAGAAACAGGTCAAACTATGGTCAGGCATGTATAACTAAGAATAAGCCTTCGTGTGGGATTTATTTGGGAGCTGGGTGGTGGGCCTCCCAAAGAGCCAAAAAGAACGAACACACACACACACACACACACACACACACACACGCACGCAATAACTTTTAGTGGCATTTCAACTATATTTTAATGAATGAAGACTGCCTGAAGATCTTTTTGATGGGGGGGCACAAATTTTAAAAAAAAAGCCATTTGTCTGAGGCTTTCTAGCCACCAGCCGAGGCCAGAGCTGGGATTGGAATTCCAACTCTAGGAATTGGACCCAAACCTAGCCACCAGGGTTCTGGAGAAAAACTGATGCGCCCAGCTCCCATTCACCCCAGCTTAGCTACCATGTAAAGATGGAAAACACACAAAGAATCTGGATACTGTATAAAATTGTGTTGTCTTTGAATTTTTTAACTGCTGAGGAAGGAACAACAGCTGCTAAAAGCCTTTCGATTATAAATGTTGCTGGATTAATCCAATTTATGTATTTTGAAAACGCCTTGACCTCAAAATTTAATTTAAAATATATGTTACTTTGGAAAAGAGATTTTTATTTTGTTTCCTAAGGAAGTGAGAGGCTGTGGATTCATTTTGGGTTAAGAAAAATAAAGTTTAATCAAAATGCCTTGACTTCAAAATTTAAGTCAAAAGATACGTTACTCTGGAAAAGAGGTTTTGCTTTTATTTCCTCAGGAAATGAGAGTCTGTGGATTCATTCTTGGTTAAAAAAAAGGTTTGGTCAAGGAAGACTCCCTGAAAAGTCTCCAGTGGGAAGAGATGGCCCAGATGATCCAATGTTTTAGGGTATGTTTGTTGCAGTTTCCTCTGTGCTCTATATCCATAACAGCTTCAAGACTGCTGGCTGAAGTGATCCAGCCTCACAGAATACTTCAGTAAAGACTTGATTATAATCCTAAATTTTCTTTGGGTCCCCATAAGATTATGGGTGTCCCCAATCAGCAGGAGGTAGCCTAGAAAGCTATGCCCACACCCCTCCCCAAAAAAATGTATTATGGATTGTCTTTGTTTAATATGTTGGCTACAAGTTGTTATGGATAATGGTCAGAAAATAAGCTAAACAAAGGAAATTAGAATCAAGGGTCTTGTTTTGGGAAGAAAAAAAAAGGCCAGGCGTGGTGTGGTTAATGCCTTTAACCCCAGCACTTGGGAGGCAGAAGCAGGCGGCTCTGTGGGAGTTCAAGGTCAGCCTGGTCTACAGATTGAGTACTAGGACAGGCTCCATAGCTACTGAGGAACCCTGTTTCAATAAATGAATCTCTCTCTCTCTCTCTCTCTCTAAAGAAAGGAAAAGAAAAAAGGGGATACAGCTATGATATGATAAAAGGTAGATTATTGAATCTATTATTTAAAAGCAACTATTACTTTTAAATATTTACAATGGTTTTACTTTTGTATATTGTATACAAATTTTGTATACTGATATAAATTTGAGATTTTGTTAAAATATATTATACATACATTTCTAATCTTGTTCAAGGTATTGTACCTATACAGCAAATTTCTAGTTCTTGAAAATTATTGTTATCAACTGTTTAGGTTAATAAAGAAACATAGGTTATTAGTTAATCACCTAGTATAATTGAACTTGTAGTCATATCAGGTATGTTTTCAAGGTCAGACAAAGATATAGATAGGTCATCTCCAAACACTTCAGAGATCTACAGAATATGGCATTTAATATGTTTTAAGAACCTATGTTCTTCTTTTTTATGACAATGAGATATGTCTGCTCCTGGCAGCACCATCTACTTCAGAGAAGATAATGAACATCGAAGATACTCCACATGGAGCTTACTTTTCTTATAGGAAAAGTAAGCCACTGGGCAAGAAAATGCCCCTGCCTTGACTGCTGACAGTATGCTTTCCTAATGAGACAAGCAGGACACAGAACATCCTGCTTCACAGAAAAGTCTGTCATAGGTTGTTTCCTAATTTTCTGAGAAATCGCCACACTGACATCCAAAGCGGCTGTACC
>LOEQ01000443.1:401864-418690 GCA_001685075.1 Bramus lutescens | reverse complement strand
GGTGTTAGAGATGCAGGAAATAGCATAACTGGTCTGATACGTTTTTATTTAATTCCCTTTTCCAGTCAGAATCAGTGTGACATGGAACCTCTGTACACTGCTGTTCTAGATACATGTCTTTCTGCAGGTTTAAATGCCATAAATGCAGTTTTTAGCTCAAAGGGACTTACACATTGTGATTTGTGGTAAATGCTGCCAAATTTTCCTGGAAAGAATGCCTTAATTTCCACTCTTTCTAGTAATATAAAAAGATATGATCTAATTTGTAAGTAAAAAGTATTGGTTTTATTCTTGTTTTTCCTGATTTTAAGTGAGCTGAGATGACCTTTTAATCACTGGTCTGGCTTCTCTTTTAACTGCCTGGAGTCACTTACCAGTTTTTTACTGGCTAGTCCTGAGTGTGGAGTCTGTTGGATACCAGGCTTCAGACTGTAACAGTCTCTGATGAAAATGACCTTTCCTTTGGAGAACAGAAAATTCTGTATCCAAGAAAACAAAAGATGAAGCCAGAATAATTAAAGATCAGCCTGGCTCTCATCCTCTGGGTGTTTTGGAGAAAGTTGAGCATAAGTTAAAAATTTAAAACAATCACTAAAACATAAAAAAATGAAATGCATCCATTAGCTTTTGTCAGCCTGCTAAAGGTAGGTCTAAGACTGCAGCGGGTCCAGGACCTAGGCCTGTGGAAGAGAAACTCTTCATGGTTGGTGTGGCTGGCAGCATGATGGTGTGCGGGAAGAACATGAAAAACCTGTAGTGACCTCTTTCCAAGCCAGGTGGGACAGAAGTGGTGATCAGCAAGTACACTGCTGGAAGACTCTTCGGCTGTTCCTCACTAAGTCTCAGCATGCCCCTAGCATGTGCCTCCTCTTAGAAGAGTAGGGTGGGCTATAGGGGACACTAGGCTTACAGAAGGTAAGAGAGCGATTTGGTTTCTAATGTGACATGAGGAAAGATGGGCCTGGCAAACTTCATACTTAGCAGACACTCTAATATTTCTACAAATGCCCTTTCTTTGCACAATTACGTAATTACATTTTCTTGTTCAGGTACAATCTCCTCCAATGAGATTCTAAGAACATAATCCCACATCCTGCAGATTCAGGTCTGGATCCACAGCCTGGGGAGAGATGGAGACTGGTGCGCAGCCTCTCTGCTTTGTTCTGACCCTCACTGGGTACAGCCTGGTTTTTAGTACCCAGAACTCAGGTCCCAGTTCAGATCCACTCTGTTTTCTCTGCTCGGAGACTCCTTAAACAGACCTTCCTGTGTTCTTTCTTGTGTCCCAGGACTGTGCTAGCCAAGTGAATTTTGAGATGTGTCCAGTACCTAATCCTAATGCAGTATATTTGTGTTAGAAAATGATACTCTGCTGCTTGGGTGCCTCACAGACTGGTTTAGGGGGTAAAGGGCAACAGTTTGGAGGAGGTGAAGGAGCAGTAGGACTGGCCCTGATGAGGGAGTGGGAAAGAAGCAGCTGCAGCCTCCCTCACCTCTGAATTGGCTACAGCTGCTGTTGTCGGGACTGCCTTGTGGCCACTAGATGGGGTGCTAATGTTACCATTAGAAGTCTACTAGGAAGCATTTTCTGTTAATCCTATTGATGGGGTCCCAGATAAATGGGAGGCTTTTGGTTATTAGTGGAGTTTGGCTTTATTATTTTAATTACAGGTCTGTGTGGGTAGGTGCCTGTGAGTTACCCAGGGAGGCCAGAGGCATCAGCTCTGCTTGGAATTGAGTTACAGCTGGTTGTAACTTAGCTGACAGGCTCTGGGAATCAAGATCCGGTCCACTGGAGAAACATTACATGCCCCTAACTACTGACTCATCTCTCTAGACCTTGTTTTGTTTTTTGACACAAGGTCTCACTTGGGCTACATTCCAAGCTGTCCTAGAACTCACTATGTAGATCATGCTGGCCTTGAGAAATCCACCTGCTATTAATTCACATGCCTAGTTCAGTGTGAGTTTTTACTGAGTAGCTTCATACCTTAGCACGTGTGTGAACATGCAAGTCCTTTGCCTAGATTTATGTTATTGGCATCACATTTCACTTCATGTGGAAACTGACTGAATTCCGAATCTGAGCTTGAATGTACATCCTGTCACTGTGATAGGTGAGCTCTTGAGAAGCTTATTCTAAAGTTAGATTAGACATGGCTTCTGTAAGTATGTCACCTAGACCAGGCACAAATTTTGCTGATATGAATCAAGCCTTCCCGAAACTATTAGCTATAGAACATATTTAGTAATTTTATAAACTTGGGCAGATGGTCTGTGAGCTAAACTTAGTTTGTAAACCAGAAGGGAGGTGACAGTGTTTACACACCAGAGCTGGTGCAAACATGTCCATTGTAGCTGACCTTGTCCTTTTGGTTACCAGGATAGTCTATATGTGCTAATAGGAGCTGTAGTTTCAGTTTCTCTTATGTTCATATGAGTCCCAACCGTTTCTCTCCTTCTGCTGACATTTTTCTTGAGAACCAGCTGGTGAGAACTCGGGGTTAAGCTCAGACGGTAGGGAAGAAGTGCCTGAGGGTCATTACTTCCCCTCCACGGCTCTCACTGCCTTTGTTTGTTTTGTCTGTTTTCCCTTTCATCTCCAGCCTTTTCTCATCTCACCATGTGTCTGTAGCTCAGGCTGGCCTTCAGCTTGCAGCAGTCTGCGCCTCTGTCTCCCAAGTGTTGAGATTGTGGGCGTGAGTCAGTACACCCTGCTCTTCTGTCAGGACCACTCTGAAGCTGTGGGCTTCTGGAGGCTTAAGTGATGGGATTGTTTCTTAAAACCAGCTTTGTACATGTATGCCTAAACCAAGTATGGTGGCTTATGTCTGTAACACTAGCTCTTGGGAAGCTGAGACAGGAGGATCGTTGAGACTTCAAGGCTTGACTGGGCTATATGACTAGTTCCAAACAGCCTGAGGTACAATGTGAGACCTTGTCTCAAAATACAGGTGTTTTATAACCCCTTAAGTACCACCTGCTCCTTTGCAGTCAGCTTCCTGCTCCTCACAGCCCCCACCCTGGAGCAGCCTCTGGTCTGGACTCTGTAGCCAGAAGTTGGTTTCCCTGCTGTAGGGTTTCAGGCAGATGGACTCTTCTAGCATGCATTGCTTGGCTTCCTTCAGCCATGTGATATTTTAGAGATTTCTCCATGTCTTCTGCAGCAATATTTTCCTTCGGTTGGTTAGCCAAGCAGTATCTATTGCATGTACATACCACAGTGTCTTTGCCAGTGGTAGAAACTTGAAGAGTTTTCCATATTTGGTTACTATGAATGAAGTTGTCATGGAGATTTGTGTTTGTGCCTTTCTGTGTTTTCATTTCTTGTGGTTTATGACCCAAACAAGGTGGTCGCGTGGTTTCACGTTCCTCCAACAGTGTGAGTGTCCTTTTGTTCCGTGCTTTCACCCACACTTGGGATTTAGCTACTAAGAATGGATATATAGCAGTCTCTCATACATTCTAATTTACATACCGTACAATTTGCAGTGGAAGTATCTAGTTCACTGCTTTTAAACATACTCAGAGTTGTGCAGCCATCACCACACTCTTAAACTGTTTTGTACCTTGATTTGAAGCCTTGCCCTTTAGCCATCACTCCCCATGTCTGCAGCCTCAGCAACTCTCTGTCTTTATAGTTTCCCAGTTATGAACATTGTGCATAAATGCAGTCACGTCGTATGGAGCACCTGAGGTTACTTCTTAGCAAGGTCCTTCATGTTGTCATTTTTATTTGCTTCCTTTTCCTGTCCAAATAACATTCGATTGTATGGATGTATGCGCGCGCGCACACACACACACACACACACAGTAAGGAAAGGACTCGAGCATTACAGGGCTTGGGGTGGAGCTCAGCTTCTTTTCTGTTGCTGTGATAGAAATACCCTGACAGAGCAACTTAGGGAGCAGAGGTTTGTTGGACTCAATTCCAGGGTACAGTTTACTGTGGCAGGCAGGTCACAGCAGCAGGGATGAGAGAGTCGGTCCTGTTACATCCACAGTTAGTGGAGAGCAATCAATGCACGGGTGCTAGTGCTCAGCCTGCCCTCCCCATTTCACAGTCCAGATCCCTTGCTCAGGGAATGGTCTCATCCACAATTAAGGTGGGTCTTCCTTCATCCTTTAATGTAGTCAAGAGAGTTTGTCAAAGGCATTCTCAGAGGCTAACTTTAATCTAGAAAGTTACTTCTAGAAATATATGCCCAGAAGCCTACCTCTTAGGTCTTAGATGTTGTCAATGAACACCAACCATCACCCGGTAAAAGGAGTCATACCTTTCAGTCCCACCCCACCCCTGCTTGATCTATGGTGGACTTTATCTGGTGTTTGCTTTAATATTTATTTTTAAATAGTTTTCTTTTTATAATTTTTTGTGTTTTTTATATATTTATTGTATTTTATATGCATTGGTATTTTACCTGCCTGCATGTCTGTGAGGTTGTCAGATCCTCTAGAACTGGAACTACAGACAGTTATGAGCTGCTATGTGGGTGCTGGGAATTGAACCAGGGTCCTCTGAAAGAGCATCCAGTACTCTAAACCATTGAGCCATCTCTAACCTCAAGATTTATTTTTATTTACCTGTGTGAGTGCCTGCATGTCTCACATGCATGCAGTACCCACAGCGGCCAGAAGAGGGCATCAGATCCTCTGAACCGTAGTTACAAATGAATGTGAGTCACCATGTAGGTGCTGAGACTGATCCAGTGCTCTTAACTGCTGAGCCATCTCTCCAGACACAGGAAATTTGTTTTTAACCAGTCCCCCATCAGGGTGCCCAGCTGCCACAAATAGATATGCATTCTTTGTACACAAGCATTCTTTCTCTTTATACCAATGTGCTTGATAATATTTTGTTAAGTTAGTGGGTTGTGCTTACAGTTCTGATAGGAAGTAGGTAGCTGGATCTTGAGTCTACCATGAATACACTTCCTGTCATGGGTTGTTGTTGTTGTTTGTTTGTTTGTTTTCTCTTCCCTGAGTGCTGCCTGCCATCCCTATGTCCAAACTTTTGGGTTCCAGTTGTCTCACATGGACTCAAAGCCGCCACCCTGGTGTTGGGGGAGTGGGTATGGCTAGGCACCCTGTTTCCCTATTCTTTCCCATTTATTCTGTTGTGTCCCCATATCCCCACACACACCTCACAGTGCCCTTGGTTACTCTCTTGCTCCTGGATCCTGTTCTTCAGGTGACATCTCCTTCCCCACCCATCTCTCCTTACATAGAGCCCACAGGAGCGGGAGGCACCAAGTTCTCAGGAACCAGAACTCTTTGTGTGATGGTTTCTCCTACTTGGGATTGTCTGCCTTAGCTTTCTCAGTGTGTTGGTGGTGGTATATAGGAAGGCTACTCATTTGTTTTTATGTTGACTTTTGTATCTGCCACTTTGCTGCAAGTGTTTTATGATTCCCTTTTGTGTAGGATCATATCTTCTACAAATAAGAACATTGATGTCTTCCTCGTCTATTTGTATCCTTCTTATTTATTTCCCTTGTCTCTTTGCTCTTGCTAAAACTTCAAGACTTCTCCATTCTACTTTTTGAAACAGGGTCTTATGTAACTCTGGCTGAGCTGGAGCTTGCTGTATAGACTAGACTGACCATGAACTCTCTGACCATGAACCTCTGCCTCCTGAGTGCTGGGATTAAAATCATGAGCCACCGGCTTTTCCTGGCAGTATTCTTTCACTTGAAGTACATGCACACTCAAATGGGACTGATTTGTAGGGCGACGAAGGTGTCATTCTTTCTTAGTGGATTGGTGGTGTAGTTGGTGAACTACACCCCTAGTTCATATGCTCTTGTTGTCAATCCCCTCCCCCGTACCACCCTGAGAGAACAGTAGTAGGTGCAGAAGCATCCACAGCTGCTGGAGAGGCTCAGCACACACACTGTGATAGTTAATGAAGTCATTCCTCTAACTTCAGTAACTGTTTGGAGATAATGGAAGGATCGTATGGTAGATGAGAAGATACGAGCCACTAAGGTTAGGAGTGGAAGGGGAATGAGCTTAGGACAAGGATGAGGATTAGAGCAGCTGAGGGAAAGAATGAGTGAGAAGTAGATGGAAAGGAGGAGCCTGGATGCTGTTGGGATTACAGTATCAGAAGGTTAGAGTAAAAAGAGGGGGCTGCGCGTGGAGAAGAGAGAAGAAATGAGGTAGGAATGAGAGGAGAGACTGGCCATGTACAGAATGAATATAATCTAGCAATATCATAATCAAAGCAGGACCATTAAGACATGTTTTTGCATGTCAGAGAGATGCCTGAGAGGTTAAAAGCACTGGCTGTTCTTAAAGAGGACCTGGGTTTAATTCCCAGCACCCACATGACAGTCTCATGCCTTCTTTTGGTCTCTAGGCACACAAGTGGTGCACAGACAAAACACTTGTACTCATAAAATAAAGATAAATGTGAAAAGATATTTATGTGAGGATGAAAATCGAAAAAGCAAAAGCAATGTTAAAGTTATCATCATATCAGGCAGTATCTCTTCCTTATTGGGATGGGTTCTGAATCCCTCCCCTCCCTGTGATGTCTCGTGGCAGAATACTGATGAGAGAGCTGCAGTTTGTTGTTCTAGCTCACAGTTTTAAATCACATTTGTGGGTGTGACCTTTTAGGTTGAGTTTCTGCTCTTTTGCCAGTAGGTGTCAGACCTTCCTTGAGTTTTTCCCAACCCTCTAGATGGACTGGGGAAATGTCTGTGTCATTGTTCCACATGTGCTAGATGGTGACACGCACCCACTTGGGTTAGTGGGAGTTAAGTCTGAGGTGCTGGTGTGGCTGTGCCTATGCTATTGTTTACCTTGTTGGCTGCACATTCTTCTTACCTGGGCTTTGGCTGCCTCTGTTCCTGTCTACTTCCATGGTCTCTGCTAAGTTCTGAGCTCAGCAGAAATTTTCTGTTCTTGGTCACCTGTGGAGTTTGGAGGGTGCTTCCTTCTGAGGGTATTGCTCCCAGGATGCCCACAGATAATCTCACCTTCAGACTTGCTCTGATGTGTGACACATTGACTGCTGTCTCCACAGCCTGTTAATCCTGAGTCTATCAGCCTGGGTTTATTTATCAACCCCTGGATTTATATCTAACCCCTGCTCCATCTCTCTAGCTCACTAGTTCCTGTGTCTCCAATGTAGGGAGTGAAGGTGGGTGGGGAGTGCTGATTTTATTTTGGCAGTGTTTGGGATTGAACCCAGTATGTCTTACTTGCTATACAAACACCCTAACACTGAGCCATTCTCTCACAGTCTCTCAGGGTATAAGGAAATGCATCCTCCTTCCTCACCACCCTGCAAAAGCTTGGATTACAGACATGTACTCACATGTCTGACCCTCTTCTGCTTTTGCATTGGGGCAGGGGAGACCATATAGAAGATTTGGGGAAATCTAATTTATACCAACTTATATTTGGCATTATATATATTTATATATTATTGTAAAATATATCAACTGCTGCCTGATACGCAGTTCTTGTGATGTGTGTGTGTATACATATGGACATATATAAAGCAAAGGCAGTTTCTCATTGAACTGCCTTGTGTTGGTTTTACAGATGCAGGATGGTGGGGGCACATGTCGATGAATGTTTGTTCCCTGCAGTGAATACTAATGAACATTTACCAAGCCCAATGAGAAAAAAAGTAAGTATGTACCTTCAGTGCAGACAGGGTGATTATGAATGTATCACTCCTGGTATTTATTCTAGAAATCATTTTCATAGATATTGTTCAAAGTGTCTTAAGTGTGCTGTTGTTCTTATATAAAATTTCTAGTTTGCTGTAAAGCATTTTTTTGGTATATTAATGCTTTGATGTAATCTATAGAAAATGGAAGAGATGTGAATATAGTTGACCTTGAAATTAAAACTTGCCCCAAGATTAGGCAGCCTTTTGTGTTTGGTATTTCTTTTCTTTTTTTTTTTAATTTTTATTTTATGTGTTTATGTTTTTCCTGCCTCTGTGTCTATGCACTACATGCAAGTCTGGTGCCCATGGAGTCCAGAAGAGGGAATTGGATCCCTTGGAGCTAGAGTTGTTTGTGGGCTGCCAAGTGGGTGCTGGGGATTGAACACAGGTCCTCCACAAGAGCAGTCAGTGCTCTCGACTGCTGAGCCATATCTCCAGCTCTTGGTTTTTCTTTTTTGAGTGTAGCTCACTGTGAAGTATCAAAGCACCTTGTTCTCATGCAAGAACCTCTGTTAGATTTGCTGACCTAATCAAGATTGAATGAGGTGGATGAGAACTGTAGACTTCAAGCTGAGTGAAAGAATTAGCTGTGGGCTTCTCTGCACTTTAGAAGACACTGCATGGTGTCTATCCATTATGTTCATCACAGTAAGCCGAGTGCCAGGGCAGTGATGAGGATACTCCCCCCAAGGCTTCTCCAGACTTCCTCATCTGATTCTGGGCAGTTCTTGACTGTAACATGCCCAAGTAAAGGACTTGGAACAACACATCAGAAGTACATGCTGTTTTCATTTAACACACTTGGTAAACTCAAGCAGAACAGGCAGCTCTGATGTTTCTTCCCTCTGTCACTTCAGCTTGACTAGTGACCTGGATAAGAGTCCAGAGAGCTCACTACATGTTAGCACTGTAACCGTGCTGCACAGTGAAGCTCTGCTGAGCTAGGTGTTCTGCTTGCTGAGCTGTCTTTGATCATGTTAAGTTCATTTTATATGCATATTACGAGTGAGCCTTCTCTATACTCACAATCCGTGAGTTTTTATGAAGCATGTTACATGTGAAGTGAGCATTTACTTGTGATCACAAACATAGACGTAGAGTTGGTGGCTCAATGTGCAAATAGCCTTAGATTTGGAGATTTTATCAGTAGTGTGCAAGAGCACGTCTTTGTTGTCCAGTGCTTTTGTATTATCTTTACACTTTGTCTAGTCTGATGTATAAATAGTGATTACCTGTGGCCTACACTTACCACTTCTAAAACCTTCCTTTTTCTTCCCTTTTCCAAATGCAGCTGCGAGTTAAACATGACTTGAGAAACATTATTTTTGGTGCTTGGAGGGCGATTTCTGCTATCTGCCCTTCTCTCTGCTCCCAGCATGACCATGGCTTGCTGCTCAGGAGACAGTTTAGTCACATCGTCATATTATCTGTTCCCTCTCTCCCGATCATGCTCCTCTGAAGTCCGCTCGAGACTCACTTTGCAGCCTTCCGTGGCTTTGTGTGGATGTCACGTTACCCTCTCTAACACTCCCTGTTGAAATAGTAGAGGTCTTTCTGCTTGTGGCTGCTGCCCTGGTTCTGTCAGTTTCATCCTGTGACCAAAGTTCCTAGGTGCTGTATGGATTTGGAAGGAAGCTTTGCTATTCTCGGGTTCTGTAAATATTTCTTTTTTAATCAACTGAACCCCATTCTAATGGCCGCCATCTATCTCTAGTGAGAGACACCAAATATTAAGGTCAGAGTGGAACCTCTATCCTCTGCTTGCCACTTGCCATGGACTCTGCCCCATGGGAAGAGTACTCCAGGTACACCGCTAACCCTCAACAGAATAATGTGCACAAGCTGTACAGACTGTCCTGACTGTGCAGCAGGGAGCTTGCTGGACTTAACCTTCCAGCTTGCATGGGAAGAACCTACTTACCCACTAAGGCTCTTCCCTGTCACTCATCACTCTGGTGCAAGCTCTCATATACTGAGGACCAGTGCCCGAAACTAAGGCCTACCTGACCAAGAAAGAACAAAACTGGGGTATAGACCTACAAGGGCCAGAAGCAACTAAGACAAAGAAACTATGATTCATTTCTTTAATTACTGAAATAATAGCTTTTGTGTTCTGTGTCATTGGAGGGAAGTTGGTGTGAGGATAGCAGAGTTCCTAGGCTGTTTCTTAGAGCATTCTTGGCTGCTGGCATCCGGAAATAGCTCAGAAAACAATTGCATGATATATAGCCTTTTACTTTATCTCTTAGATTCTATTTGTCAGAAATTAGCATTGCCAACTCACATACAGTATAACAGATAACTCATTAAGAAATTCTTTTAATTTTGATGTCATTATAGTTACCAGAAGTGTATGTAAAGGACTTTGTCTCCTGTTTTAAAAATACAATCAACAATCATAGGGACTGGAGAGATGGCTCAGCAGTCTCCTTCAGAGGACCTAGCTGGCTTCTCTTCTCAGCATCTACATGGTGACTCACAACTGTCTCTCTAACTCTAGTTTCAGGGGATCTGGCACCCTCTTTTGGCCTCTATGGGCACCAGGCATGCATATGGTATATATACATAAATGCAGGTCAACATTTCTTCACATACAAACAAGCAAATCTTTTGTTTTTGTTTTCTTGCTTTTGTTTTTTTTTTTCAAGACAGGTTTTTCTCTGTGTATTCCTTGGTGACCTCAACTCACAGAGATCTGCCTGCCTCTGCCTCCTAAGTACCAGGATTAAAGGTATGCACCACCACCACCCAGCATAAGTAAATCTTTTAAAAATAAACAATAAAGAACACAGTATACTTTCATTAATGTTGATATCCTTTTTGCCTAGCACAAATGTATGCAGCCTAAAGATTTTATTCCTAAAACACCAGAAAATAACAAAAGACTTCAAAAGAAGTTTGAGAAAATGGCTGAAGAGCTACAGAGACAGAAGACAACCCTTGGTAAGCTAAGTCCACTGTCCTAACAGCTGGAGGTGTGGAAGCTGCTGTAGCTTTAGGGAGGAAGGAGAGCCCAGCACCATCTGCCCATTGGAGACTGAGTGGTAACTGAGAGAGCCAAAGGGAAGGACACTCAGAGAATCCTCATCACTCATTAAGTCAATGGAATTCTTTTCTGAGAAATGATTACAGGAGAAAAGCAATTCCATTTCTTTAATGTTGCCTTTTTATCTCATGCCTGGTCTTTTTGTTTCTTTACCTAAAATAGGTAAAACTTAGGCAATGTTTGCTTTGAATGCTATAGGGAAACACCTTGGGCTCACTTCCCTTGGTCAGTTTCAAGTGTGGATATATATGGAGTATGAACCTGCTCAGTAGGACCACTGAAACCTGGAGAAAAAACCAGTTTTAGAAGCCAACCCACATTCCAGCTTTCTTGTTAATTGTGTGATTGTGTACATGGTATCAACTTACCTGTGACTCGGTGATTACCTCTGTAAATGAGGATGCCAACACCTGTCATCTTGTAGGGCCTGGGTACACCTGGATGAAAAATGCATGTCCCTTACTGGGAGCTCAGCAAGGGTCTACTGTCAGTGCCATGATTCACGATGGGAATAATACTGTCTGGGAAGAGAATGGCCCTGAAGGGAGCTGGATGCAGGGGGTTGGAGACAGCCTTAGCAGAATCAAACTGGTGAGGAGTGGAAGCATTTTCTTGAACTTAAAGTTAAACTGTTTCCAGATGATGGTGTTGCCGTCCTCCAGTCTGAGTCTCGCTCATTGGTGTACAGCTCCTCAACTCGTGTTAGGAGTCACCAGAGCATGATGGAAAAGAGATTACAGGAGATGAAGGAGAAAAGGGAAAATCTTTCCCCTACCTGTAAGTGATGATTTGTAAAATGAAAATAATTCTGGTGAATTACAGAAGATGTATTAAATCATAGATGTTCTAGATATTTCCTGTGAAACTTTGAAGGTTTCTCAGCCACAGCACCGTTGACTTTGGGGGATAATTCTTTGTTTTGTACACTATCTAAACCAGTAATAACCCTCCCTCACCTTGGGACAGACATTGTCCCATGTCTACTTTAGCACTAGGGTCCTACTTGGAGGTAAATATTAAGAACTTCCATGGTTAGCAAACAAATGAAGACATTCATTTGATTTGGTTTATGCTTTAGGCAAGTTGGATTTTTAAACTTTCATTCTACATATTCTGTAAGTTAATGCTTTGGGGACAATAATTGATAGGAATTCATTTTTGTCAGTCTAATGTCTACAATATACGTAGTCTTTCTACTCATTATATTAAGCTTAGAATATATAGGTAGTCATTTAATATGTTTATGGGATCAAGAGCAGAATGGATAGATATGCTGTTGTCCTCTCCAGTAGGAAATTGAGATTCAGTTCAGTGACATGTCATTGTTTTATCAGCTTCTCAGATGTTTGAACAGGTTCAACAGAATCCAAATACCTCTCTGTGTGAAGCATCTTTGAACGTTTCTCATGAATCTTTAAGTTCAGGTAAAATCGTAATTTTTTTTCTTTTTGTGACAGTTATGATTTAAAAGGTGTATTGTGTGTGTGTATGTGTGTGTGTGTGTGTGTGTGCGTGCGTGTGTGTGTGTGTATCCACTCACACTTGTACTTTTGGAGATAGACTTTTGCTATGGAGCCCTGGCTGGCATGGAACTTACCATATAGACCCAGCTGGCCTCCAACTTAAAACAGTCGTCTTGTCTACAGACATGCACCACCAAGCCCAGCTTTCATGTTACTATTTCTAAACATTCAAGTAACTTAGTACAACTACAACTCACGTTTCTCCTTCAGATTTGGTAGCATTGATTCAAAACCAGGATCTCCTGCTTGAAGTCTATGGGTTGCTTCCTGGGGTTTTTTTTTGCTACAGAATAAGTTGCTTATTTTTAGAAATCCTTATGACTGTATATGAATTACTAAATGCAGTGTAAAACATTTCTGTCTGAGAACAGTTAGTGCCGAAGAGGAATTGTTTAATGTTTAGTTAACCTGGGAAGTATGTTATTGAAAAGAGTCTATCTAAAGTAGCGTGAGAACTCTTGTCTTTTTTCTTTTCTCTTTCTTTTTTATTTTAAAGATTTATGTATGTATGTATAGTTTCCTGCCTATATGTATGCCTGTGCACCAGAAGTGGGCACCAGGTTATAGATGGTTGTGAACTACCATGTGGTTGCTGGGAATTGAACTCAGGACCTCTGGAAGGCCAGTCAATGCTTTTAACCTCTAAGCCATCTCCCCAGCCCAGCTTCTTCCCTCCAAGATTATATAACTTTCATGTGTCAAGTTTCTTACACTTTTCTCCCATAAGCCTATGGGAGACTCTAAATAAAGTCTCAGGAACCCTGAAAGAACTGTGTCCAAAGTGCTTCAGATGCTTTGCGTATCTTGGAAAGCTACAAGAGAAGATTGAGCTAAGCTTTCTTCCTATTAGTGTGTGGTGTATTCTGGCATTTCCTTCTACACTCTCTGGATTATTCACCCATTTATCTTCTCGTTTTCTGCTCAGATTTCTTGGTTGGAAATAAATAGTGATAAGAATGTTTGACTTCATTTTCCTTGCACAGTTTTGCTTCTCACTGTAAAACACATACCCACACACCCCCACACATCTCAGTGAAGTAGGCTGCATCCACATTCCCATTTTACCAGAGGGAAAACCAGGACAGGGAGAGGACAGGTGGTTTATGCAAGATCCTGTGATTGTGAGTGACACACCCAGGCCACTGACTTAAGTAGTCTAGAATTTATGCTCTTAATGATCTACATTAAGAATCTATAAGCATAGATTCTCTTAACTGTGTCATAGCTCTTGGAAGAGTGTGATGATTTCTTTCCATTGCTAAGAGTAAATCTCATGGACCCTTCACTGAGGCCTTCATAGCACATTCATACAGGCTCAGCGTCAGGCTGGCCTTTGCTCGCCCCTTCACAGAGCATGGTATCAAGAAAGGTGTATCTTTATGGCCGCTGCGCCATTCTTAAAATTAAACTGCCGTTGTCTCAAGCAGAAGTTAGAATCCCAGTATTTCCCCAGATTGAGTGGTTTCTCTAAAATGGAAACCCTTAGCCGGCCAGCACTGTGCCAGTGGAGACTGATGACTATAAGTTCCCAAATGAGTATAAAATGTTGACTGCCCTCTATTACCTCATAGTAATAAGAGAACAGAGAGCTGGGCAGTGGTAGTGCACACCTTTAATCCCAGCACTCGGGATGCAGAGGCAGGTGGATCTCTGAGTTCGAGGCCAGCCTGGTTTACAAGAACTAGTTCCAGGACAAACTCCAAAACTATAGAGAAACCCTGTCTTGAAAAACCAAAAAGGGGGGTGGGAGGAGAGGGAAAGAGGACAGGAAGCCTTATGCTGTGGTGAATATTGTTGTGTCATAGGAATGTATATCAGTGTGACCTGACAGGGTAAAGGGGTTCACAGGTAACTCTGACACTAAGGTGGTTCTGACAGATGAGTTGTGTTTACCCACAGTAAAATGTGGAAGAAAGATGGGTCCTGATGTGAGGAGCCTGGAGACTTTAGGTGGTTGGGGCAGCTTGGCATTCCTCCTGAGAAAAGTGCAAGCTTCGTGGGAGGTCAGAAAACTGAGGGTCCTGCATGGTTCATTTGCAAATATAAATGTAACATGAGAACTTCCCAGAAGAGCAAGGATATGGGATGCTGGGAGAAGGAACTGAGTTGTATTTATCAGAGGAAATGTTTCATAGAAGACCAAAGCTTAGCCAGGAATGGTGGCACATACCTCTAAAACCAGCATTTGGGATGCAGGAGCAGGCAAGCCAGCTAGGTCTACATATAAGACCCTGTCTTTAAAAGAAAAGAAAATAGTTTGTGGTCAGTTGCACATCTTTATGAAGATTCTTTATTGATCTCTCCAGATGAATCCTTTGCCAGTTGTTCGCACACATCTTTTGATGATCTCTGTGGAAACCAGGGAAAGAAACAGAGAAAATCTGCTAATGAGTTGGCCAGGAAGGCTTGCTCTTCCTCACCTGTGTTGAAAACAAGCAGTTCTTATGATTCATCGTTGCCCAACCACCTCAATCGGCCAAGTCCTCAGAAAGCTGTAGACCATCCTCCAAAGGAGGGCACCAGCTGGCAGAAAGATGCTGCAGGTGTGTCTCAGGGGGTACCTGATGAGAAACTCTGTCTGTCCCCTGCACTGTTTGCCTTAGATGGACCCAAGAGTTCCTCAGCAAAGAGAAGAAGGCCAGCGGATTTGGGGTCACCTCCAAAAGGAACACTCAAGAAGAGGTACAGTGGGAAGTCTGCCCTGACGCCTCAGCTGTTCAAGTCTGACCATAGCCAGCAGTCCATGACTGGCCCCTTTCTGGGGACTCCTGATGTTGGGGCTTCCTCTTATGAGGACTACTTTTCCCCTGATAATCTCAAGGAAAGGAATTCGGAGGCTCTTCTGCCTAAGGCTCAGCCGCTACTAAGCCGTTCTCTGTTCCACTCCAGAGGATTCTCAAAGTGGGAGCGAAGAAACATACTGGAAATGTGTGACTTTACCCACATTGGTAAAACACCCAGACCCATGAGCACAACTGACTTAGTTTCAGAAAGTACTTCTAGTCCTGAGAAGCCTGATGAGAAGGAAGTGAGTACAATTTCTAGGTGCATTTTGGTGAGAACTGCTACAGAAAGCCCAGAGTGTGGCAGGCAGCCAGGGCCACAGGGAAGTACCCATGCTGACACCCAGAACAGCCCTGCTCATTGCATCACGCCCTTGAAAGAAGGCAGTAAGGAAGCAGGAGAACCAATTGATGTAAAATGCTCGCCAAAAGACACGACCACTCCTCCAACGTCGGCGTCTTCTGAAAGAGAAGCACACACCTTCAATTTTGGAGAGGATTGTAATGTAGAAAAATCTGTGGAAGAAAAGGAGAACATAGCCACAGGATATAGTCAAAGTATGTGAATATTATTTCCCAAGTATTTTTGTTCTCCCAGTATGTAATACTGTCTTCATATTTTAAATCTCTCATAACTTCATAATTTAAGTCATTCCCCCTCCCCCTTTAAGGAACATTTGTTTGTTATTTCCCAGTGTCAGGCCCTAAACTTTATGGTCAAATCTGTTGCCATGAATACACTTCCCCAGGCTTTGTCCTTGTGGACTTAAAAAAAAAAAGCAAAAGCACAGTAAAGCTTACTTTAAATGGTTGGCTTAAGCCTCTCTCACCTAGTATGACTCTACAAAGAGGTGACTGATAGAGGGTTTTTTTTTTTTAATTTAGGTCTGTTTAGGAAGGGCTTTGTATGTGATGAGTGCAGTAAAGAGACTGCCCAACATGGCCACTCCACAATCAGGGAGGGTTTTTATTGCGAATAAGAGAAAGTATCCAGAGGCATGTGGAAGAATTCAGAGCAGAGAAAGAGAAACAGACTGGACATGGCCAGGGCTGTCTGCCAGACAGGGGAGAAGAGTGGGAGCAGAATTGTGCATAACAAGAGTGATGAGGGAGCAAGCAATGGGGAAAGAGAGAAGAGTGAGACTAGCAGGAATACCCAGGGCCAGGGGGTATGAAGAGAGCTGGGATCTGAGATGCACGGGGCCAGAATGCTGGAGTAGGGGCTTTATACTATCAGTGCTTGTGAACAGGAAGTGAGGGAGCCTGGAGGCCAGCATGGGCCTTAACATGCAGCCTCCTGTCCCTTCTGCTAGACCTAAGGAAAATGACTTCTTCCGCCTGATGGGACTGGTAGCACAGTTCCTGAGGAAGTCTGGCTTTTACTGGATCACCAAACATCCTCCTGTAGTCCATGCTAGCTGTTGAGCTGGGCATAGATGCAGTTTGGACCAAGTCAGTGGGCTTGTCCCTTTGGACCTGACATGTTTCTTCCATAGAGCTCTAGAGAGAATCAGCCATGATTTTGCTAAGAAAGATGAAAAGTTAAGTTTTGAAATTTGTCAGTGTTTACTTTTGAAGAAACTTCGGGCAATGTTCAATAATAACAAATATATTTAGAATATTTTTTTCAGTTAAGAATTTGGTTATGGCTGGACGCCTTTAGACCCAACACTTGGGAGGTAGAGGCAGGTGTATATCCATGAGTTCGAGGTCAGCCTGGTCCACAGTGGGAGTTCCAGGACAGCCAGGACTATTACACAGAGAAGCCTTGTCTCAAAAAAGCC
>LOEQ01000443.1:384965-400261 GCA_001685075.1 Bramus lutescens | reverse complement strand
GTCAGCATGGACTTCGATATGCAACCAGATATGTATCAGTGGAGCCATATGTCCCTTCTTCCAGATTCCAGACATAAGGGAAATGGCTCCTTTTGGCAGATGGGAACCAGTGTCACAAGTTCCTGAGGAATGCTGGCTTTATCTAACCCCTAGAAATCCTCATATAGTCCAGGCTGATCCCATTTCTGGATGTACGGACTGCCTTTTGGAGTGTGGGGAATTGGAATTTCTTTTGGACCTGACAGCGAGTAATTAGAAAAACAGTGACACCCTGAGATCTAGCTCCATCAGGCACCCAGAAGGCTTCCCTAAGGAGATTTATTGACTGCAGGCCAAGTGAGAGGGCATGTTTGTGTCTACTGGAGGTAAGTACAAATGACTGAACATCCAACAGGAAGGAGGCGGCCAGTGCAGCAACAAGCCAATGAGCCTCTGAGGCAGGGATCGTGACCACAAATGGGGCAGGAATCAGATCCACAGGACCTTCCTCCCCAGCAAGGCAGGGAGTTCCAGTTTGTTTTGTAGTGTGATGAGAAGCCGCTGGGGATTTTGAGCTGAAGTAATCAAATCTGGTTTGTTTTCTTCGTAACCCTGGATACTGTGAAGAACAAATTGTAGTTTAGTGTGTTTGCTAGAAGCAATTACTGTCAACAGTATTTCCTTCCAAATAACTGTGTGTGTGTATAAACATACAAGTGAAATATATTTAAAGGGATTCTCTTGCATACATAGAATCATATTATCCTGTTGCCTTAACTTGGCCTTTTAAAAGCTCATAACCACACATCAGATGTACTCTTCACAGTGGATAATTTCTTTTTAGTGTAACTGCATTGAGGATCAGTGACATTTCCTGGAATAGGTCAAAAGGATATAAATACAGATAATTAGAGAGACATTTTTCCAAAATTTTTGTTGATGAAATTCAAAATTGAGTATAGTTTTTGGAATGCATGGCTTTGGTAATGGAGAATGAGTGGCCATGATGTTTTGGGGACTCTGGTAGCTGAGTTTCCCATCAAACTTGAATGCAAATAATTCTTTAAGACTGATGTTTATCAGTGTTATGTATCTCACCCTTGAGTGTGCCTTTTCACAGAAATGGGTCCTGTCCAGATCTGATGCTAGTTCACAGGAGATGGTTCTCAAGCCTGTTAGGTCCTAAGGCAGTGTTTATGTAACTGTAGGTCGTCTCTCCACGTGTGCCTTCCAGCAGGTCCTTATCTTGCACATGTGGCACTTGGCAGTGGGAAGCTCAGCAGAAGATCTTGGACCATGCAGGTAGCATGGCCTTGGTTGCTTTGTTCTTTTCCAGCTCTAGGAAATACTGTAGGAACTATAATGAATGCAGAAAGAAATATCTAAACCCAGGTTGTGTGGGGATGAGGTCTTACTTTCTGTTTTATTGTATGTATTTATTTTGGAGGCAAGATCTTACTATGTAGCATACTTGGCCCCCAGTTAGTAATCCTCCTGTTTCAGCGTCCAGTCTGCTGAGACTATGGGTATGTAGCAACACGTCAAGCTTCATTTTAACTTTTGGCATGGCAAGAAAGGAAGCATGAAAAGCAGCCTGGTCATTGTTGATGACATCCTCTGCTCCCTCCTCCATGAAGTCAGTTTGAAATGCCCAGTAGATAAAGTCTACCAGTAATCCTGAGCACCCTGGTGTACAGTAGAGCTCCTACTTGCCTTTCACTAATGATGCTGATGGCAGGAGTTCCATATGTCCCTCTTGAATACCAGCAGAGTTAGTCCTTTCCACACTATGTCCCATCTGTGCAGCATGTGGTGGAATTTTACATGTCAGCATTTTATACACGTGTGTTCACTTATCTGTGCAGCTTGGCTATTTCCAAATATTGGATTCTTTTATAGAATACCAGCTGTTGGGGGTTCTTGATAGATCACTGTCGTCCAGCAGGTCTGGCTACCAGATATTAAGGAAGGCAAGTTTCGTAAACATTTATAAACATTTGTTTCCAGCAAAATGGAGAAAAGTCCTCCAAGTTGACAGATCTGCTGAAGGCCCAGCCTCTGTCCCTTAACTTACTGTTCTANCTATTAGAGGCTAGCCTCTATAAAAGTTATTGTCTGCCTTAGACTACCTGATATCTCTTAACTCTGTACTTTATTGTATGTCATTTAGGTATCATGATATGGGCATTGTCTCCAGAGATACAGGCTTCAGCTAATATTGGATTTCTGTGCCCTGCTCATGCATGGTTTAGGTAGTGCTCTGTAATATCCAGCCAATCGTTCTTGAATCCACAAATTTATCCAGTGGGAAGCTTTCTGCCTGCTTGATGTCATCAGTTACAGCTTATTCGTTCCATCCACTATGGCAGTTAGCAAGGCATTTCAAAACAGGCTTGTGGACCTGTCTCTCAGGTGTGGCATCTGTTAACTCTTGTCTGTCCACTCAACCCACTTGTACTTTTTGAGATTAAGACTTACATAATTACAAAACTGTTGGAACTGGGGTTCTTTTCTATTTGTTTTTGTTTCTTAAGACATTGTTTTGCTCTGTAGCCCAGCCTGGCCTTGGATCAGTCAGTCTCCTTACTTCAGCCTCTAGATCAGTGATTCTAAATCTTCCTAATGTTGCAACCCTTTAATACAACTCATTTTGTGTTGACCCACAACCATAAAATTATTTTTATTACTACTTCATAACTGTAATTCTGCTACTGTTATGAATTATAATGTAAGTATATGTGTTTTTGATGATCTTAGATGGCCCCAAAAGGGGTTGCAACCCAGGAGTTGAGAACCACTGCTCTAGGGTCCTGGAATTACACTCCTGTTACATTGTACCTTACTGTTAAATTCTTGTTTAAATTTTTTAATTGACTATGTTATGATAACTAGGACAAAGTATGTGTACAATGAGGATAGACTGAAAATGAGAGGCATCTAAGATTTATCATTTGGGTAGAACACTGTGTCCACCTCCACTCCGCCCCCCCCTCGCCCCCCACCAAGCTCTAACCCTACCCTGGATGAGAGTATTTGGGGGTTGAGCCTTTAGAAGAAAATTACATTCAGATGAGATCGTAAGGTGGGGGCCCCAATGAAGTAACTAGTGTTTCATGAAGAGGGTAAGAGATACTAGGAATCCTTCTCCTGCCCTCTTTGCCACAGGAAGTGTAAGCAATAAGGCTGCCATCTGGAAGCCAGGTGGATTGGCCCTCACCAGAAGCCCATTCTCAGCACCTAGTTGAGATCGAAACCTTCGAAGTCTCAGAAACAGAACATTAATCCTCATTATCAAGTCACCCAGTTAGGGCTTCAGACAGTCATCAAACTCTTATGTGGAGGACCAGCAGTTTGCTGGAGGCTGACAGTGGGTGAGTGCCCTAAGACAGGAGGTCTAGAGAAGGGACATTAGCAATGTAGGAATGGATGGTGTTACAGGATGTGACAATGTCCCCCCCAGTGGCACTGCAGGAACAGACAGGCATAGCATGGAGGGGGACCAGACTGGCTCCACAGCCTGCTTAGAACCACTTTGCACTCAGGTGCTTTTGGTTGCCTGGTTACCTTAGAGAAAATGAGCAACCTCCTATGGCAGAGCATGTAAGGTAAAATAAGTGAGAGTTGTTTGCTTGCTTCATGCTATGTCAGGGTCCTCTGTCCTCTTACGGATATTCTATCCCTTAACTATTAATCTCGGATCTGAAAGATGATTAAAAACAAATTCTGTGTTCCATGCCTGTTAGGAGCTGAGAGGTGCTTTTTTAAAAGATTGCTTAAAAGCATCAGGAATCAACCCAGAAATGTTGGTGTCACAAAGTGAGAAAGTGCGCTGTGTCTTAGAGCAGACTCATTAGCCCTTTACCTGCCTGCTACAGTCCATCCACCTCTTAGCAATTGAGGGCTTCAGTGGGTGGGCAGTTATCCAGGATTGAGAGAGACATGACATTTAAAAGATGGCTAAAGAGGAAGGAGATTACTGTGTGATTGGTTTGTCTCCAAAGGGATCCAATTTAGACATTTATAAGCAAAGAATATTGACCTTAAAATGTTCCTAGGGCCCAGGATTCAAATAACAGCGAATTTGAATTCTGGGGAACCCTTAACTATTCTACTTCTTTTTTTTTTTAGCTTAATGTTTTTATTTTTACACTTATTTATTGGGGTGTGCATTGTGCAACTGTGTGTGTGTGTGTGTGTGTGTGTGTGTGTGTGTGTAGATCAAGACAGCTCAAAGGAGTTAGTTCTTGTTGTCTACTATCTGGAGATGGGACTCAGGATCCTTTTACCCACAGAGCCATCTTGCCGGCCCCTATTTTCATTTAGACAGAATTCTGGTTTTGAAGCATGAATGGATGTTTTCAAGTGTGGCTCCTCAAACTTGGGTCACTCTGGGTTTTACCAAACTGTCCTACCTACAAGGTAGACTTTCTCATGTATACTTTTTAGTTTCTGGAAGTGCATTTCTTATTTTGCTGTGGAGCATATTTATTTGTGTGCCTAGCATGTGCATTGGGCAGTGTCTTCTGTACTGGGCCATCCGCAGTGGCAGCCTCACATTGTGTTTACCCATGAATCAGCCAACAGGTAGGATGTGCAGTTCAGCTGGCATCATCTGCCACAGCTGCCGCCTGCCAAGGTCATAAATGTGGCTCATGTATGCCCCACATATATTCTGCTTGAAAAGCCCAACTAATATTCAAAGTAGTCAGACTCCTGGAGGAGAATAATCGGGAGTTTGGGCAAGGCTGCAAGAGTAAGAGTCAACTCATACCCTCTCCATTCTATGCAGCTGGCGTCTCACAGAGCCACATGAAGCACAGTGGATTCTCGTGGGCTTTTGTGGCAAGAAGTTGGTTTAATGTGAAAATCTGGTAGGGAACAAAATGAAATATGTGCAGATTAAAACCCAAAGCTTTGTTCCGAGCACTATTCTAAAAGAACTAAGTCCAAAGCTGGGTTTTATTATTATTTTGCAATAACTGATTTTATCTAACAGGTATCTTCTCTGACGAGCTGGCTTTTATTATTATTTTGTAATTAAGAATGTTAGCTAAGGAACATAGGTACAAACATGCGAGTTTGCTGAAGCCCTGTGACCAACCTTGAAGATCTGCTGGGATGTTTGAAGGGAACTGCCTGCTGACTCTAAAGGGATTTTTTTTTTTGCTCGTGTATGAATGTGGTGTCTGTGTGTAGTCACAAGTGTAGGAACACATGCACATGGTGTCTAACCCCAGGTTCTGCCACTGCTCTCTGTATCTTACTCTTTGAAGCAGTATAGTTGAACCCAGTGCTCACCTATGTGGCTTGTCATTAAGTTGTATAGAGTTTGGGTCCGGTGTGTGATGTTTTTACTTATTTGCAAGTTTTAAAGTTTAATCAAAACACACAGAAAATGAACAATATGGTTAGTCTGGCTAGCAAACTTGCTCTGGAATCCTCCTGTTTCAGCTTTCCAAGTACTTGGATTACTAGTGGGTGCCACACCCACATGGTGTTTATGCAGGTTTAGGGATCCAGACCCTGGTCCTTAGACTTGTGTGGCAAGCGCATTATCTGCTGAGTTGTCGCCCCAGCTCTCTAACTAGATCTTAAAAGAGCAAGGCAGATGGCAGTGATTGGCAGAGTCTGCAGTCTCCTCTTCCCAGTAGGCATCAAGAGAATGCTTAACTTGGTTGTGCTTAACTTCCATTTGCGTTCAATCCATGTTGTGTCTAACTAACCTTCACTTCACTTGGTTTTAGGTGTTAAAAATGAACCGTTGAGGCCTGAAACTTCAGACAGCTCTTGTTCAGACTTTGTCAGACCTCACAAGAAACCAAAGAAATGTGGGAAAGGACAAAAGGTCAGTGGATAAAAGTGTGATTCCAAACCTTCAAATGCTAAGATATCATGTTATACTCTGGGTTAATGAAGCAAATTATTTCATGCACCATGTATTTGTTTAAGAAATTAATTACAGGTGAATGTGGGCAGTTGAAGATCTGACATCATGCAGGATGAAGTTGGCACTGACAAACCTCATGTCGCTTTGCCAGCACATGCCTGGCTGTGAACAAACCTCCTGCTGCTCCTAGGCAGTGGGGCCAGTGTCTGTTGCTCTGTGCCAGTTTGCAAAATAGTCACTAGATTGGGGTAAAACTCCCAGATATCCTTCATTTGCGAATAAATCAAGGCCTGGCATAAAACCCTAAAACCAATAGTCACAAAGCTCACGGAGTCTATGGTGAACTTGAAGTCGGTATGGTGGGGGAGATGACCCTGCTAGGCCAGGAAGACAGTGGCAGAGACTCGATTGCTTAGACGTTGCTGGAGGCACTGATTTAGATAGAGGGATGCAGAGGACAAGTGCCTTTGCCACTTGGTGGATTTGAAGAACGGTAGAAATTCCTTGATAGGTGTTTTATATTTAAGCTTCCCAGCACATTGAGATCTCTTCTGCAGGGTGGGAATGGGCGTTTGTTCGGCATCTGGTGGTTCAGTTTGCTGCTATTAAGGCTGACTATAGGATTGTGGATTAGATTGGTAACTAAGTACAGCTTCCTCATCTAAATCATCTTCAGGTTAAACTAGTACCCGTCCTCCCCCTATTTCCCCTCAGAAACAAGAATTTCACCTGCTTGGTTTTCATCCATAATAGATTTGAAGATGATCATGGTAAAGTGAAATCTGAGATTGTGACAGGCCCTGTTTTTGTGTACAGTGCACAGCAAGAGATTCCATTTTATTAAGCATGGAACTTGTCCCTTTTATCTTTTTAAAATATTGTGATAGAGCCAGGGCTGTAGCGCAATAGCAAGCCTGTGTGGTTTGATCTCCAGGGCTGCAAAGAAACAAACATCTTGTAATTGAATGTTAATGTTGAAAAGAGGGTTTCACCGAGCAGTGGTGGCACCCACCTTTAATCCCAGCACTTGGGAAGCAGAGACAGGCAGATCACCATGGTCTCGAAGCCAGCCTGATCTATAGGGGAAGTTCCAGGAAGCCAGAACTGCACAGGGAAACCTTGTCATGAAAACAAAAAAACAAAAAAGAAAGAGAGAGAGAGAGAGAGAGAGAGAGAGAGAAGGGAATTTCATCTGTTAATTATTGTGACACATGTAGGTAGACCAATCTGATGGCCAGGATAGTGTTTTCATGTGTGCTGCTGCAGTGGGGATGAACACAGCTTGAAGCTCAGATGTTTCTTTGGGCCCTAACTGGGTCTTCACTCTTAGAGCAGCAAGGGTCCACCTTAGCAGGCCAGTCAGAGTGGGTAATGCTGAGTCCTGTGTAACATGGAGATTCGGGGTGAAGGGTAGGGGGCCTTGAGAAGACCCAAGGTCTAAGCGTCAAAGGAGATGAGGTACCTACCCGGTGACAGTTGTACCACAGTGCTGTGTTTATTGTGAGCCTTCCTGAGGGCCACAGGCCTCCTTGTTTGATCTGTGGTTCGTTCTGAGAAATTCCCAGCTATTGCTGCTTCTGCTCATTTCCTCAACTCTGCATTGCTGGCACTACAGTGTTACCATGTGTTACCCATTGCTTCTGGAGTTCATACCTTGTGATGTTTCTTTCCTTGGGGTCTTTTTGTAAGGTAGGATTCCACTCTGTAGCCTTGGCTGGCCTGGAACTTGCTCTGTAGAGCAGGCTGGCTTCAAATTTCAGGGATGTTTGCCTTTCTTTCTTCTGAGTGCTGGCATTAAAGACTTGCACAGCCAAGCCTGGTCTCTCTTGTGTCTTTACTTATGTTTCTTTTTTTTTCTTAATCAATTTGTTTCCATCTCCCTTTTGTTCGCTATAAGTCCATTGGTCAATCTACAAACTGAAGTTCATCATCCCCTCGTTGTTGTTTTAGGGTCTTGTACCTTTATTTGAATTTATTTGATCATTTTCAGTCTGTAGCATGCATGCTCATTTTGAAGTTATATTTGAACTCTGACACCTCTGCCTTCCCCCTCTTTCTGTTTTGATTATCCACAGTTTCTCATATTTTCACTCCTATATTCCACAGCTAGGAGCATGTTGTTTTGCCGTCCAGGTAAGAGACGGGGTAGTTGAGAGCTGGGCCTCTGCCTCTGGGAATCTGACTGTCCCAAGCGATGCCATGTCAGCCATTCAGGGCTGCCAGCTGGCTGCTGGGGCAGTGTTATCACAGATATTGCTTTCCCGTTTGTATCTTGTACAGTTTTCTGACTGAACCTAGTTTGTTGGTAGATTTACAGGACTTGGTCTATCACCACTGGAGATTGTGGGTTAGTTTTTATGGTTTGTTTTTTTTTTTTTTCAGAAAAGAAGACTTAAAATGGTGGGTATTAAGTATATGTATGTATATATATACTTTAAAATTATATATATATGTATTGATGTGCATATCCTTTTATTGATTTGTTGATGGGGAGGTTCTGGGGGATGTAAATATTTGTATATGTGTGCACTTGCATATGGAGGACAAAGTCAGCATTGCTCCACATTTTATTTCTTGAGACAGGAACTGATCCTGGAACTCACTGAACCTGGAACTCACTAATTGCCTAGACTGGCTAGCCATCAAACTTCAGGGACACACCTGTCTTTATCTCCCCTGCCCCCAACCCCATGGATGCTGGGGATTTGGACTCTGGGCCTCATGCCTGTACTGAGAGCACTTCACCTCCCCACCCCCAGCATCTCATAGTCCCCTATGTGCATCCCTTTGTGAAAAGAGAAAGGGAAGACTAAGTCAAAAGAAAAATTCTCCGATTGGTCAAGAAAAATACATAAGACATCTAAGTGTTGTTCTGGTTGGTTGTTTTTGTCAACTTGACACAAACTAGAGTTATCTGGGAAGAGGAAGCTCAACAGAGAAAATGCCTCAATCAAATGGCCTGTTTAGGCAAGTCTGTAATGCATTTCTTGATTCATGATTGATATGGGACAGTCCGTCTACTGGCAGCATTGCCACCCTTGGGCAAATGGTCCTGAATTGTATAAGAAAGCAGGCTGAGCAAGCCATGAGGAACAAACCAGTAAGCAGCTCCCCTCCATGACCTCCGCTGCAGCTTCTGCCTCCAGGTTTCTGCCCTGACTTCCCTCAGTGATGGACTTATAAACTGTATGGTGGAATAAACCCTTTCCTCCCCAAGTTGCTTTTGGTTATGGTGTTTATCACAGCAATAAGCACCCTTATCTTACCTGAGTTTCTTTTTAGTGGGGAACAAATAAAATTCTATGAAGAGTTTATAGTCTCAAGATTATAACTTCCATTAGAATGACTTTGGTTTGACACACACTTTCAATAGGAAGAGAGTATCTTTACAATCAGCCCATCATCGGTCTCTTTTAGGTTGACAGTTCTAATACTGATAAGTTTATTTGACCTCTTTTTACTCTGAGAGCTTGGTTAAGCAGTTTATTAGCTTTCCTCTTTGGTTTATAGTATGTTTAGTTGTAGGCGGTGATAAAGTTGTACATCATTCCAGAGAGGGAGAAATATAAACTGCTCAGGCAAATTGACCATTGAATTGTTGAGCATAGAACTCAAGGAAGCTGAATGTGGGCTTCATGCTTGAACTCCGTAAAAGTACATGAACTCTGTTCCTCCGCGGTTTTTCGTTTGTTCTGTTACTTCTGGGCTTGTTGTTGTCCGAAAGATTATTATCCTCAAGAAAAATTTAACCTGAATCATCAACTGCATAGCTCTTGGTCAGTGGCAGAGTTTTTAAAATCTCATTTTGGGGCTATGCCTGCCAATCCAGGTTGTTCCGCAGGAAGACAAGCTGTGGGTCAGAGCACAGAGGGTTTGCAGATGGCTTTCATAGATGCAAAGCCTTGGGCAGAAACAGAGGACCAATGTACCACACCTATTTTAACAAGGTTTTTGTTGTTTTAAAAGAATCCATACACCAGATAGAATGCTTCCATTTCTATCAGCATTCTAAAAGATGATGATGATGATAATTTGTATGTGTGTATGCACATGTGTTCTATGGCTTACATATGGAAGTCATTGGGTACCTTCTACTGTGTGGATTCTCAGGCTCCAACTCAGGTTGTCAGGCTACATAGCAAATCTTTTTACCCCCTGAGACATCTTCCTGGCCCAGAACACCTACATTCTTAAAAGCCTTGTACATGAGCGAGGAAACAAATAATTTGCATGTATTTTAATACTTGCTATTCTCTAAACTTTATTAGGCTTTGAGTCTATAGGAGCATGCTCTGTGTTGTCCTGCAGTATTCTGCATGATACAGCACATGCACATCAGGGGTGTTGTGTGTGTGTGTGTGTGTTCACATGTGTATGGGTACAGTAGGTTTATAGATCTAAACTTCAGTTCTCACACTTTCATAATCAGTGCTGTGCCCATTGAGCCATTTCCCAAGCCCTCCCTTTTACGTTTTCATTTGTTTTATGTATGTGGATGATTTGCCTTCATGTATGTCTAGGTTCCATAGTGTGCAGTGCTCACAAAGACCACAAGGGGCATCAGATCTCCTCAGACTGGAGTTATAGATTCTGAGCTGCCGGAAGGGTGCTGGGAATCAGATGTGGATCCTCTGGAAGAGCAGCCAGTGCTCCTAACCACCAAGCCATCTCTCCTTCCCCTCTTTGACTTTTTGACTCAACATGTTTCTGTTATTTCTTGTGCTCTGTTCCTACTCCATTAGAATCATTGCCACATAGTGTGTTTTTGTTTTGTTTTGTTTTGTTTTTTTGTAGATGCTCCCCCCCTAGAGAGGGGATTTTGCATCATGAAAGATGGAGTCTCTCCTCAAGGTTGCATGCTATAGTACATCACTGCAGTTGACTCCTGACATAAGGCCTCTTTCCTTCATGAAAAGGTGCTCCAGACATGTATCTCACTGTTATGACAAAGTAAATAATTTTCCAGTTTGCAATAATTCCAGGACTTTGGCTGTATGCCTTTAGATATTATGGTAGATGCTTTGATTTCAAGCTTAACTTTCAAGTTTAAATAGCAGTGATTCATCCAGATGGCAGGTGATATTTTTCTTCTTCAAAATTCAACATGAGATTATTTATTATTAAGCGAGTCAGGGAATTGTCACACTTCCTCTAAGATGACACATTTTCTAAATGTCCCCGTAAACAGTTTCCTGCTGTTTATTCCTGCTGGGTTCACTGAGATAGGGCCATCTCAGGGTGGGTCTGTTGAGAGCCTTTGGGAGATGGGTTTAGAGAGACTGAGCATTTGTTTCTAACACAGCTGTTTGGTGATCTGCTGTTCCTTTGATAAACCCTTCCCAGCAAACCAAACCCAGAGCTGGGAGAGGTAGGATGAACTTTCACTGTGGCAGGTGTAGGGTTCATCAGCAGATACTGCTTTATGAAGCCAATTAGAAACCAGTGGCATATGGATGGCCCACAATTACTGTCTGCCCCCATGAGCATGTTACTGTCTTTTTCTTGTTATGTATGACAGAAAATGTTTCTATAGAAAATATTTAATGGGATCTTCAAAGAGCTTTGGATGCATTGTGACGTGTGTAGCTCAGAAGTCATCAAATACAGCTGTGGTTTGGTGCACATGACTGTAATCCCAGCACCCAAGAGGGGGAGGCAGGAGGATCAGGAGGTCAAGGTCATCCTCAGCTCTGTAGCAAATTCAAGCCTTATATTGGACAAAAGTCTCTACCAAACTAATTACAAATAAGAAGAGTAATGTGAGCGTGTTTAGCCTGAGCCACGTGAGACCCTGCCTCTGAACCAGCAGCAGCAGCAACAATCTTGAGATATGTTTGGACTGGAGATGGTGGAAGTGAGGGCCTGTTGGACAGATTCCTCTAGACCCTCAGTGACTTCAGGGCCACAGACAGAAGCCAAGGTAACAAAGCACTCCTTGCTGAGAGACCTGTGAGGCAGAGATAAGGTCTTCCAAGAGTCTGTTAAGATGGCTGGTAGGCAGTCAAGATCTGGGCAAGGCTGAGTCATCACAGCCCATCTAAATATGTTGTGTTAGTTGCTTTTGGTTACTGTAACAAAATGTCTTACAAAGGCAACGAAAAAGGAAGCATTTATTTTGGCTTACAGTCAGTGCTGGCTTTGGGTCATAGTGGCAGAAGTGTGAGACTGCTGAGCTCACTCATCTGCAGTCGGGAAACAGGTGAATGCTGGTACTTAGCTCACTTCTCCTTTGTATCCAATCCAGAGCCCCACCCATGGGATGGAGCCCCTTACCTGCAGTTAAACCTTTCTGGAAATGCCTTCAGGCACACCTAGCATTGTGTTTCCATGGTGATTCTCTAAGTCCAGTCAAGATGCCAGTGAGCTTTACTGTCCCACAGATGTAGCTTCTGGTTTCTAAGGTCTAGTTTAATAAATATACTATTTGGGGGAGTGTTAGCTAGATGATAGTTGACCCTAGCCATCTGCTTAAAAATATCAAATCCTTCCATGTGAAGGATTCTCTGGAAGTAAAGAAACTGATTGTGTGGATTGCTACTCAGTCCTGTGTTCCCTCAGTACACACCTGCTCTCCAGAGAGTCACCACCATGCTGGTAACCATGCCTGCCGAAGTGCCCCACTCTATGTCCGTCCTGTCCCCAGTGACTCAGCTGAGCTAAACCGCATTCATGCTGTTCTTACTCGTACTTAGTTGGTGACTCACTTCTGTCCTATACAATGTGAGGGAAGGCTTACTGAGAAGTTCCGGGGACTAGTGTTCTCTCACGGAAGATACCCCTGGGAAGAAGGGGCTGGCCATGTCCCCTGGAACATCCACAGCCTGAGGTTGAAGCCAAGGGTGAAGTAAGGAAGGAAAAGGAGAGTAGGAGGCAAGGCCTGCAAACTTCACGCTGTTTCCATGGAAATCAGATGGCAGTGCGCCTAAGGGCAGGGCTGCTTCATTGAGGAGCCTGGAGAACATCATGTGTTCTAAACATAGGAGGTAAAACCAGTAGACTTGATGCTGTGTCCGGTATCTCTGGAGGCCTGTGTCCTAAGGGCGGGGCCGCTTCAGTTGTGAACCTCATACAACACCATGCCTATTGTGGGAGTGTGTGACCTCTTTGCCCATCCACACAAAGGCCTAGACCTCACCTCACATGAGTTGCTTTCCCAAGCAGGTCTGTATCACCTCCCTGGCAAGACAAAGACTTCCTCTCCATCCCTGGGTTTTTATTCCTTGGCCTTTCCTTAATTCTCTAACATTCTGACCCTTGTAAATAGTATTGTTCTCTAGATATTCAGGCTTACTACTTATTAGTATTAAGATAGGGTAATTTGGGTATTTTATTTTGTTTCTCTTTTTCTAAAAAAGAAAAGACTTTAAATAGTGACATACAAAAGCTGCCAATTACAAATCAATGAGGCAGTATATCAGTTAAACGAAAGAAGCATTTCAAATATTTTTTTGGCATACTTTTTTGGCTTTTGGATGTAAGTGGAGATTTATGTCAATGTCTGTCCAAGAAAATTTCATGTCTGTTGCCTGTCAGATTACAGCAGTTTTGGATAAGGGATCTTCATCCTTAGACTTTCAATAAGTATGTTATTATAAATTATAGTGTTTTATTTTTCTGTGGAATTATCTTGTTTTTTTTCCAAAGTATATTTGCTTCTTAATTCTGTTTTATATTACAACACTAAAGTCTGTTTCAGTATTAATAGAATTCTTTCTTTTGCTAATTTTTTGTATTTTTCTTGACTGGTTCCACTTCCTCCAGTAAACTTTTTTAACAGAATATAAGTATATACATGTGCATACTTGGGTTAGTTCCCAAAGAAGTCAGAGGGTGTTGGGTACTCTGGAGTTAGACTTACAGGCAGTTGTGAGCTGTCCAGTATGGACATGGGAACCAAACTTGGGTCCTCTGGAAGAGCAACAGCTGCTCTTAGCCCCTAAGTTATTTCTTCAGCCTGCTGTATTTTTTTTAAGGTTTACTTATTTTTATATTATGTGTGCATGTTTTACCTGCATGTCTGTATGAGCACTACTTGTGTGAAGTGCCTGCAGAGGATTGTGAACATACTCGAACATACTTACCTGTTGCTCTCCCGTATCCCTCTCCTACTCCTCCAGACCCTTCCATCTAATCCCCTCATGCTATCATGCCTTTGTGTGTGTATGTGTGTGTACGTGCACACGTGTGCAGATCTTCTGCAGCTAGCCACAGCTACTGTGTGCTCATGATTACATTGACCATGTCATACCCAGAAACAGGGCTTTACAGGATGCCTCCTGTCTTGTAGCTCTTACTGTTTTATCAACCCCTTTCCCAAAATGTCCCCTGGTCTTGGAGGGGTTGTTATAGATGCCCCATTTAGAAGTGAGCAGTCGACAGCCACTTGTTCTCAGCATTTTGACCAGTTAGTTGTTAGTTTCTATATTAACTGTCACTCTTTGCAGAAAAGAAACTTCTTTGACCAAAAAGGATGGCAGCACCAGCTTAAGGGTGTAAAAAATGACTGTTTGGAAGGCAGTGTGGCTACCTACNGCTTGGAATGCACCATGGGTGCCGGCCATTCCTCTAACTTCCAGAAAGGACTTTGCATGACGTAGCTGCTGGAGGTTTGGAACATCCTAGAAAGTGATATGAAGACTTGGGGAAGGGGGCTGTTTGTTTTGGCAGCTTTTATCCTTTGCCGTAGTTGATTTTTCTGATTCTGTCAGTGCTGGTGCGCTTATGGATTTACACCAGGAGTGAACAAAATGAGTCATCTTTAAAAACGCATGGGTTATCTCCTCAACTCATTTTTGTTTTGCTTTCTTTTTGTGTGTTTGTTTTTTCCTAGACAGGGTTTCTCTGTATAATAACAGCTCTGGCTGTCTTGGAACTCTCCCTGTAGACCAGGCTGGCCTGGAACTCACAGAGTCCATCTGACTGTACGTCCGAGTGCTGGCATTAAAGGTGTGTGCCACCACCTCCCAACCAGTTCACTCATTTTTAAGGAAAAGTAATTTTACTGCTTATTTGAAAGTTGATAACTAAACCCAAACAGTTTTACAGTGTTTTACTTATGAAATGTTTCTCTTTATCACTAATAAAACAAGTACATCTGTTTGGTTTGACCTACCTTTGATCTTACTAAAACAAAATCAACTGTAATTTCCCAAATGTCATATCCCCTCCTTCTCAGCCTCTTCTCTCATTCCTCCCTCTCGACTCTCCTGAACCTTTGCTTTAGAAACGTCAAAAAGTACGTTTTCTTAAGTTGAAAGCTATGTTCGCAGTACATGCATTAGCTGTTCCTGGTGGGATCATTTTGTAGTTTCCATTGATACTGTGTGACTGACTGCATGGGCTAGAGGCTATGACTCTTCCATTGATACTGTGTGACTGACTGCATGGGCTAGAGGCTGTGACTCTTCCATTGATACTGTGTGACTGACTG
>LOEQ01000443.1:348748-361629 GCA_001685075.1 Bramus lutescens | reverse complement strand
GCAGTTAGGATAAGGTGCAGCCCTTCTCAGCGTGTTCACATGTCACCCCCAGGATCACACCTGCTCTAACAAGGCCACACCACCCAATCCTTCCCAAACATAGGAGCCTGTGGGGGCCTTTCTCATTCAAACCACCCTGCTTACTATCCACTGTCACCATAGTCATATGCAAAAACAATGCCTGAAATAAATCAGAATCATAGAACTTACTTCTCATCTTTTTGTTGTCATAATCTCTGTACCCTCTTTTCTATGCTATCCCCTAGGCCTTGCACAGGGTGATGTAGATGCTAAGTTCTCAGCTGCAGCCATTACCTTCAGTTATGAGTTTCTTTATTAGCCACTACCTTTCTGTCCCAGGCAGACAGCAGCCAGTCTAAGACATAAGTATTTAGATGGCCATTTGGCTACACCCAACCTAATGCCGGTAGTGAGTTCCTCACTAGGGCCTATGACTTCCCAGCCATAAATTTTTGCCCTGGTTAACAGAACCAGATAGGTATTTCTTCCTGTGAAAGGAGGCCTGATATCCAATCCAATACAATAACTTTCTTTCAAGCCTTTGAGTACTGTATCACCGCAGGCAGTCCCTTTCAGATCTTGACAACACTGTTTTGGAGACTTGAATCTTAGGCAAAATGCAAACGATTGCAGTGCCAGCAATAGCTAGCACAGCACTATGTGGGAAACGTGAGTCCACCACAAAAAGACAATATCTGTCCCGGGAACTCTGCATGTTATAACAGCTGCCGGCATCTCCCTTCTCTACCAGCACATGTGTATCGATACTGCTAGGGTTAACCTTCAGGAATAAATCTAGAAATTAACCAGGCCCTTTTCTCTGTTTATACCAGTTTTCAACAAGGCAGGGGTTACCTCTTCTTGCACAGCCTTCCTTCTTGCATTTATATTATTCCATTGTTTCACTTTGCACACGTGTGTTCACATATATGACTGCACATGTAGGTACAGGAGCACACATGCATGGTGCATATGTGGGGTTCACTTTGGGTGTTGTTCCCCAGGTACCTTCTAACTTCTGTTTGAGATAGAGTCTCTCATTGGCCTTGGGCCTTGCCAAGTTGTCAGACTCTCTGGCCCCTAAACTTCCAGAGGTCTGCCAATCTCTGCCTACCGGCTCACCATAACTGGCATTACAGATATGCACCACCACTGTACCTAGTGTTTTACTTGAGTGCTGGGGTCGAAATTCAGGTCCTCACCCTTGCAAGGTCCATGCTTTACTGACCAAACCATCTCCCTAGATTTCCTCCTTGAATTTTGGAAAGGAGTCAATACCAACATAATATATTTATTTGAGAGAGATGTTTGCTGCCATCATTAGAAAGATCAGTGGCCAAAATTTCTAGTTTAACATCCAACTTAGTTTGCATCTCCAGGCAGCATATAGTCATAGATAACATTACAGCCTCCACAGATTGTGGCTCCCCTTTATGTTCATATGAGTTTTCATATTCTATCCTGAAAGATAGCGTGGACCTTGCTGTCAGAAGTCCTCACCCTCCATGGGCTTTCCTCTAACTCCATCTCCAGTTTAGTCGGGGGATTCTTAAAATATTCTCTTTGGCTAACATCAGAGACTTAGCTCCAAGGAAAACATTTCTGAGAATGTTTTTATTTCAGCGTTTGTATAGTGTTCTCAGGAAATCTCTGTGAAAGACCACTGTTGCTGTCCTTCAAAGTCAGATGGCTGCCTCTGGCCAGTTCGTCACAAAAGCGCCTGGTGATTTTATAACAGTTCAGTGTGAATTTTTACCTAGTCTTCCATTATTTTTCTATTTGAGAACTTTGCTAATGATCTCCTGCATGCTTACAATGCAGTTAATTTCCTCAGTGTTCTCTCTGTTTTCTGAAAAGTCAACAATCCATGTTTCTCTGAGTTCATGACTGAATTGTCTGGCATATAAGTAAGAGAAAACCATGGCTGGTGCTGCCCTGGTTCCTGTACGTGGGAGAACAGGAGTAACCCAACAGAAAATAAGCTGATGTGACCAAGTGTCCATCTGAACTCAGGCTGCATCAAGTATACGGCTCACTGTGAGAGTCATTCGGCATTCTCCTCACCTTGTGCCTTGCTTGCTGTTCTCTGCAGCCTTCTTACCTGCTTAGCAGCTAGCAGAGTGTCCTGTGACCCAGTCCTTCCCTTCTCTCGTTCTGCCTGTAGTCAGAAACAGACTGGCAGCCATGGAGAATTCAGCCTATCTCATATTTTAAGATGCCAGCTCTAAACAGTTCACAAAGCTTGATAAGAGGTTATGAATGTTAAATCAGCTATAAATCCAAATATTCCTACAAATTTTCAAGGAACTTAGAGTAAATAATCAAGTGCTTTCTGATTCAGAAAGAATGGAATGAGCCTCTACCTTGGGATGATGTGATCAAGTTGGGGCTCTCTCTCCCCTTGGTTTACTGGCATCTAGGATGGAATCATAATGCTCCAGAACAAAGCCTGTCACTCATGTGTCTGAGTCTCTCACTTCACAACACTTACTTCACTGCTACTCATTCTGGAACCAAAGCTGAGTGCTCCCAGAACCAGGTCTGCCTTCTGCTTGCTCAGTATCTTATCCTCCCTTCAGAAGACAGACTATTCAGAACGAGGCATCTTGGACACCCTCTCTTCTTGAGCCTTGCATTGATAAGGATTCTTACATTCTAAGGATGGACGGCTAAGCAGATTGCTCTTGCTCTATCACATCTGCACCCAGAGTTTGCCTAGCTCCTCTAGCTGCGTACACAGTCTTGGCTTAGTCTGGCCACATGCGGCAGGCAGAGACGTCAAGCTCCCAGGGATCTGCCTGAGTAGTTCTCGAACCCTTGAGCTTTCACAGGCTTCAGTCCAGAGAGACTTCATCCCTGCCTCGGGTTACGGCATGAAGGGCTGCAGGCTGCAGAGAACTTCACATGTGCCAGCTCATGGGGCCCTGCAGAGTGTTTTGCAGCATAGAAACTGCATTTTTAAACATGTACCCAGATGAGAACACAATGCAGAATAGTTTATCTGGGTCTCCAACATGGGTCTTTGAAGCAGTATTCAGAAAGGCCTTGTCCCAAAGCAATGATCATTTATCTTAGCACATCCTTGACTTGGAGATTTTCACCACGAAATTAGATAGATTCTCTCCACCAAGGTAAAACTGTAGAGTCCGTCTGTTTCTGTCCCTGTGCTGTGCCCACACACTTTTTCCACAGGGAACTGGCCATGGACCACTATAATAAGGATTCTATCTGGAGCCCTTCCCTAATCCTCTGTCATCTTTTTGTCCCTCTGGCGGGATCCTAGAGGCCTTTTTCCACACTGGAGGCACAAACTGCCCGTGATTGAGAACAAATTAAAAAACAGCCACATGATTCCCCTGGAAAATGAGGTCCTTGGCATTTATCTTGATGAGAACGGTGGAAAAACGTATCTGGGAGGGACAAGTGGTGGCCTTTGGAGTCAGAGCTGTAGTTTCAGAGAGAAGACACCATGAAGCACCACCCCAGGCTTCATCATGAGAAAAGCTCTGCCATCATGGCCTTTTTCTTTAAGGTGATCTAGAACCAAGTATAGCTTCATAGGTCACTGCAGAAGGATGGGAACTATTCCAGCTAGGAGATGGGAGGCTTTTGTCTGTCTATCCTATGCCCTGAATGGGTTTTCAGGGAGGTTAGAACAGAAACAAAGCTACCAGCAGCAGGCAGGTAGAATGATTCAGAGAGAAATGCCTATGGCCATGACAAGGGGAGTTATAGCACAGCTTGTGGATAGAGAGCTTTGGCCATGACAAGGCACCTATAGTACAGGTAGAGTGTAGAAAGCTGGTCTGCAGTCGATTGGATGCCACAGATCTGACAGTGTGTTATGTGAGGGAGTAGAGGGAACAAAGTGACTCTTACAATTTTACTGAAACAATATGGTGATAGTCACCATGGGGATAGTGAGGGAAAAAAGCATGGACAGACTAAGGTAGTGGGTACAGTAGAAAACTCTGGATTATACATATTATGCTGGAGATTTTTTTTTTATCAGGTATTCAAGGAGAGAGAAAGAGAGAGAGAGAGAATGAGAGAGGTTTAGCGTCATGGAATGATTGTGCAATGAAGACCCAGAGGAAGAATAAGGCCTAGGCTGGGCCAACTCCTAGGAAAAGCGAGGGGAATCAGGAAGGACATGTTACTGCACATTGTAAACACACCCACTTTATTATTTTATGAAAATAGCCCTTGGTTACAGTTAGGTTTAAAGTACATGTTTCTGTATTGGGCAAATAGTCTCAACGAATTAGACCAGCAATTGTAAGTGGGGGCACTCAGTTTCACTCAGCTTGTACCTGTCCCTTTGACAGTATCATGGACATAGGGACCACACTGTTTTTCTATGCTTCATTTTCACTAAAAGCCACTGATGCTGGATTTAATATCTGGGGCTTGGTTATCTCTCGTTATGATTGAGATCTCTGGGACATCACCTTAAACTGAAATCCAAGTTCAGCACTCACTCTTAGAAAATCCTTCACTGAGTGGAGATGGTTCTGCATTAGAACTGGCCACTCTCACAGAGGACCTGGGCTAAGTTCACANATGGTGGCGCATAACCTTCTGTAACTCCAGTTCCAGAAGATGCAGTGCTCTGTTTTCATGTCTGCTCTTCGTTGCAGGTTCAGAGATGATTTCTTACTCCTCCCTCCTTCTCTCCCTCCCTCCCCTCTTCCCTCCCTTCCCGCCTGCCTCCCTTCCCTTCCATTGTACTGAGTATTTAACCCTGGCTTTGTGCTTGCTTGCTCTGGAGCACTGAGCTATACCTCCAGCCCAATTTCTGATGACTCGATCAGTCTTACTTTTGTTAATAGCTTGGAATATTTTATCCATTGGCACACATTGGAAAATTCACCCGTAATTTGATTTAACTGGAACTTTCCAACACCTGCCTCTAGCCATCTGTCATTCAGATCCTTGCCAGTGACATTGGGATGCTGTCGGCTGTCCACACTTTCAGGGTTTCTGAACTTTATCCCCAAGTGAAAGTAGATTGCCAGGGAGCATTGTACTTGAACTATGCCAGTCCGCTCTTAAGTACCTTTGTGGATGAGACTTGAGTACCGACGTCAGCTTTGAGGAGTGCTGGTAGAAGAAACACTTGGTTTTCAAAACATTTATACTGTTTTTAAAACTATAGTTGACAACCTCCCTCATTTTACTGTGCGATACATTTTATGTCTAATTCTTACAGTCCACTTGAGAAAGTACATTTTGCAGAATAAAAAAAACAAAACTAAACTAAAACCAACATCTTGGGCTTCCTTTTGCCAGAGAATGAGAATGATACCTTCAGTGTGAGCTTGTTCACTGAAATTGAAATAACAGCTTGTAGTATATCTCTGCTAGAATATTAACATTCTGCATACCTAAACATTTATCAACCTCTGGCCATTTCAGGCCACATACACAACCCCTGCAGATCTTTGTTTTGACATACTCAGACCAGAATGTGATCATCAGTGCAGGAGAGTGCAAGGCTCTGTCCTCAGTGTGTCCTGCTCTTCCTCCTCAAGCCTCCACAGCATGCCACACCTCAGATCCTAAGCAAGCCAAGACAGCATCACTCAATGCCACAGGAGTCATTTTCCCTTGAGTTGTTTTGAGTAACAACAGAACAAGAAAGAAGAGCATGCATACAGTGAATTTCACCGATGGTGGTGTTTGTGTGTTGTGTTTTGTTTTTGGAGTACTCCAGACATTCTGGTATTCTTTATTGTAGCAGGACACTGACTTCAGTTGTTAAATTATAACAACATCTCAATCCTTCTTCCCTCACCCCTTCCTTCTTTTCATTGGTGATTAAACACAAGACCTTACACATGCCAGGCAAGTTTTCTCCCATCAAGTCATACCCCACAAGCCCCATAAAGAGTACTTTTGTCAGATAACTTAAAGGTAGTCAGGTTCTCTCTGGCACTCAATCAGACATGAAACCCAGTGCTTGTTTTTATAAGTGAGAGAATTTCTCTTTACCTCTGATGGAGTAAAGGTTGTGACTTGGTGCTCATTTTTTAAAAGTAGTATAAAACCATTGTTTCCCTTAGTAACCGTAGCATTCAAAGATCTGTCTCCTTGGTCATAGTATCTTGTGCTCTTCTTGTGAAGTGATGTTTCTGCTATTTATTTTAGTTACATTGGAATTTGTTATAGTTATTTCATTGTTTTTATTCTGATAAGGAAAGTACGTGCTCACGCTATTTATAAAGATGTTTGGATTTGATATCCAAGTCCAGTGGTGAAATGCTGGGTCACCCTGGTCACAGTTTAGCTTATTTTAAAAGTGACTATGACTGAGCAGTTTAGTCTTAGGATCTCAGAGTACCTCATTTTCATTTTAGTGAACTGGAAAGGACTGGGTAAAATCCAAGCTGATCAGATCTAGTCCAAGTGCTCCATGTGATCGAGCTCAGCTCTTGTGAGCTGGTAAGGGATGTGCAGAGATATCCGGACATGGTTGTACACACCTGGAATCCCAGCATACAGACATCAGAGCAGGAGGAGCCTGACTTTGAGTGCAGCTCAGACAACATAGTGAGACCCTGTCTCAGAAAGTCACACATTCTGTGCTGCTAGTTTTATGTCACCCTGATATAGCTAGAGTTATCTGAATGGAGCGCACTTGAATAGAGAAAATGCCCGGGAATTTTCTTTTTTAAATAATTTATTTAAATTTATTTTATGTGCATTGGTGTGAAGGTGTCAGAGCCCCTGCAACTGCAATTACAGACATTTGTAAGATGCCGTATGTGTGCTTGGTATTGGACCTGGGTCCTCTGGAAGAGCAGCTAATGCTCTTAACTGCTGAGCCACCTCTTCAGCCCCAAAGGGCCTTTTCTTAATTGGTTATTGATGGGGGAGGGCCCAGCCCATTGTGGTGTGGTGCCATTCCTGGGCTGGTCTAAGTTCTATAAGAAAGCAGGCTGAGTAAGGGATGAGGAACAAGCCAGGAAGCAGCAATCCTCCATGACCTCGGCATCAGCTTCTGCCTCCAGGTTCCTGCCCTGCTTGCATTCCTGTCCTGACTTCCTTCAGTGATGGGCTACAACGTGGACATGTGAACCAAATGAACCCTTTCCTCTCCAACTTCTTTCAGTCATGGTGTGTTGTCACAGCAATAGCAGCCCTATGACACATAAAAAAGCTTATCTGACAATATGCAAATTGTTTTCTTCTCACCATCTGGAATCTAGTCTGTCTATTAATATCTTTTTAACAGGAAAAGAGTTGTTTATTTTTGATTATTAATTGCTTATCTTCTCAATTTTAAATATCATTAAACTTCATTTTTTGCGATTTTTTTTTTTTGTATATGACAGTGTGGTGGTTCAGATGAAAATTAGCTGTAGACTCATGTTTGAATACTTGGTCCCCAACTGGTGGAAATATTTGGAAAGATTAGGAGGTGTGGCCGTGTTAGAGGAATTGTGTCACTAGAGGGAAAGCTTTGCGGTTTCAAGACTAACACCGTTTCCCATGGGTCTTTCTTGCTCAGCTTCGAGTTTATGGATAAGGATGTAAGCTCTCAGCTGCTGTCTCAACACCATGCCTGCTTGCCATACTACCTACCATGATGATGATACACTCCTACTCTTCTGGAACTGTAGTCCCCAAATACACCTTTCCTTCTATAAGTTGCCTTGGACATGGTGTTTTATGACAGCAATAGAAGTTAGTACCAGAAGTGGGGTATTTATGTGTCAGGTATGGTCATGCTTTTATTTGGAAAAATGTAGAAGACTTTGGGGGAGGAGGGTGGATAGCTGGGCAGTGGGTCATACGCCTGTAATCCCAGCACTCAGGATCAGAGACAGGCAGATCTCTGAGTTCGAGGACAGCCAGGGCTGCTCAGAGAAACCCTGTCTTGAACAACAACAACAATAATAATAAAAGACGAAGACAACAGTGATGACAAGGACTTTGCTACTTTGGACTAGAATAGTTGAGCACTGTAAGAGGTGCTTAATGTGCCATCAGTGCTGAGAAAAATGCTGACTGGAGGTTTAGCTCAGGTGGTTTCTGAGGGGAGCAGTATTAGCAGCTGGGCTAGAGACCATTCTTGTGATACTTTGGTAAAGAGTACAACTTTCTACCCTTGTCCTAAGAATCTGCCTGAGACTGAACTGAAAAATAATAGACTGAGTTTCTTGGAGATTTCGAGACAGTCTAATATTGACTCTGTTGTGTAGTTATTATGCACACCTACAATGAAAAAGAGCAAGTGTGGCAGAAGTACATACAAAATGTACAGTTTTAGGAGAAAAAGAGCATCTGGGAAATTAATGTTGAAGACAAGGCTCATAATGAAAGGATAAAGAAAGGCCTGATATAAGGTGGAATAAAGGAGTGGTGCCCTCAGTGCAAGACCCCTCCCAGCCAAGCTTCCAACTTGTCTAAAGACCTAAGGAATTCAACTGCTACAGATGTGGTTCAAGGAAGCCAGGCTCCATCCTACACAGATAGCCAAACTTGCCAGTGTCATCCCTGTGCTTCTGACTTCAGAGCCATGAAGGATAAAAGAATAAAGGGGTTGTGGAGTCTTCTTTCTAGGTTAAGGAAAACCACTGAGATCCCCAAGATGTTAGTGGTGCCAAAACCATGCCCTTAATCCCAGCACTGCTAAAGAGAGCTACAGACAGGGAGGAGAACCAGCCCAAGAGAGAGAAGTGTCTTGCAGTTAGCAAAGCTGGAAGGGCAGAGCCATCATAAGCCCTTTGGCTTGTGACACAGAGCTATAGGATTTGGAGTTTTCCCTGCTGGGCTTTGTTCTTGCCTTGGTCCAGTATTTCCTCATTATGCCTCCCTTTTTCCCTTTTGGAATGGCGATGTATATTCTGTTTCATTGCTAGAAGTAGAGATATGCCTTTTGATTTTATGGGAGCTTGCAGCTGAGAGATTGACTTGATTGGCTGGCATTGAGACTATGGGGAGTTTTGAAGTTGAACTAAGTGCGTTTTGCATTATGATATGGTCATGGGCCTTTGGGAGCCAGGGAGTGGAATGTGCTAGTTTGAATGAGAATGACTCTCATGGATTTGGGCTCCCAAACTCATATATTTGTCCCACAATGGGTGGGACTGTTTGGAAAGGATTGGAAGGTATAGCCTTCTTAGATGAAGTATGTCTCTGGGGGTGGTTTTCCAAACACTCCCAGCATTCCCAGTTAGTTCTCTCTGACTCTTGCTTGTAGATCAAGATGTGAGTTCCCAGATGGTGCTCTAGCTGCCTGCCATTATGACTTTTCTTCCCTCACCATCATAAACTCTCTCCCTCTGGAACTGTAAGACCATGTACACACGGTGTCATCTTGGTCATGGTGTTTGTCACAGCAGTATAAAAGTACCTGATACAGACAAACAGAAAAGCTGCTTGAAATTCAGGTTCTGATTTCGGTGGCATTGATGATTCAGAGGTGGCATTGGTCCAGTGGGCTTCACAGATAGTCTTATGTGCCCAGTGCTGTGACTGGGCACTGGGTTGGAAGGCTCAAGAACCAAGTAGACATGTTAGGGGTGGAGATGAGCTGTTTCCCCGTGGTGCCAGTTACACAGAGGCATTGTTTCCCACATGATTTCCACCTGCTCATTCTGTTGGTCAGCACAAGCAGCTGTGAGATGGTGACTTGAATACCCTTAGTGAATTGTTCATAGTCAAGGGGATTCATGCTCACAGTTGGAGTTTTGAAGATGAATTCAACACTTCCATAATTTATGGCCCATATTAATTCCAAAGGTAACCTTGGAGTCATCTTTTTATTATCAACAAGCTTCAACATTAACATGGTATTTCTGCAAATGGATAAGATCATGGATTTCATACTAACCTACTAAAAGCCGCTTACTAGCTGTGTGGCCTTGGGTAAGAAATGACAATCCAAGCCTCATTTCACAATCTAAGCAGGATAGAAGACCATCTGTGTAGCATCAGCAAATATGATCATGTAGCATTGTTATGCAAGGACTTCAACACCTTTCAGGAGCTGGTATTAAAGTCATGATTTAGGTGAGCCTTGATAACCTTACAAGAGATCATGTGCCTGCTGGTGCTTTTTAGTGATATCTCTGTAATAGATGATTCCATGGAGATGAGCTCCCATCAGTCATTATCAGGACAGAGCTGGAGAGAAAATGGGGAAGACTCTGCAAGCAGTCAGGCTCTTGTTATTGTTTCATGTTTAGATCCAGGTGTGGTGACTCATGCCTTTAATCCCAGTCCTCAAGAGATAGAGGCAAGGAGATCTCTGTGAATTTAAGGCCAACCTGGTCTACATAGCAAGTTACAGGACAGCCATTAATAAATACACAGTGAGAGCCTGTCTTCAAACTGAAGCAGGGAGGGAGGTGCTGAAGGGATGGCTCAGTGGTTAAGAGCACTGACTGCTCTTCCAGAGGTCCCATATTTGATTCTTTGCACCCACATTTTGGCTCACAACCACCTCTAACTCCAGTTCCAGGGAATCTAATGCCTTCTTCTGGCTTCTTAGGGAATTACATGCACATGGTGCACAGACATATATGTAGGCAAAGCACTCATATGCCTAAAGTTTTAAAATAAGGGGAATATTGACTATATTTATCTAAAACTTCTTTTCAAAAGGCTTTGAAACTGGAAAGGGGTGAGTGCACACTGTGGACAAATTAAATGGCACACTTTAGTTAGCTGTATTTGGAAACATTTGCTACCACTAAAAGTTTTACCTGAAAAATCGTTACAGTGTGGCAGGCACTACACCTCTAAATGTGCTTGCTTGTACCTTTAAAAATAACTTGATGCAATTATAGGAAGCATTTCTTGGTGTTGCAAGATCGGGTGAAAATACAGGGGGATAGCTTATTTTGGAACAAATATTATTGCCTTGAAACTTTGCCAGTTCAAGCTGGGTTTTTTGGAAGACCAGACCTCCTGTTTTCTGGCTCCAAAGTGTATGGGACATAAGTAACCATTTACTTTGTCATTAGAATTCAACTGTTGGTCTGTCTCTCTCCTCTCCTTCTCTCCCCCCTCCCTCACTCCTTTCCTTCCCACTTCCCTCTGCCTCTGTCCTGAAGTTCAGTGTTACCTACAAATAACTACATTGTCACACTGTTTCCTTCACTGCCTGGTTACTTTTCAGTTGGTAGAGATGGATGATACATATTATATATGTGAAGGATTAACTAGCTTGCCCTTTGTCCCAGGCTGTCTGTCTTCTGTGTTTAATCAGTTCTTTACACTTCCCTGTTGGGGAAGGATCACAAACTTTATTACCCTGAAGCAGCCAAGATGAAGTATGTAGTCCAAATTCTAACTGGTTGTTTGAGAAAAAATCACCCTAATCATCGAGACTGAGACTCTATGGTATCTGGCAGGGAGGTTTTTATAATTGGAAATTTGGGATTTTATAAAATGACATTTTGTTTTTTTCTGGTGTTTTTGTTTGTTTGTTTTTGTTTTTTAAGACAAGGTTTCTATGTGTAGCCCTGACTGTCCTGAAACTTACTCTGAAGATCAGGCTGACCTCAAACTCACAGAGATCCATCTGCCTCTACCTCCAAGGTGCTGGGATTAAAGGCATGCACCACCACTGCCTGGCAGCAAATAACAGTTTAATAAATTACTTCTATTGTCCTTGAAAATACTAAACATGCTTCCATCCCTTAAACCACAATTGAAGGGGGGAATGGGTAGGTAGATGGTTAGCTGTTGTTTTCTCCAGTCAGCGAGGACCCTCTCTTGCTTCTTTCTTCCTAGGACCCTAAAGCAGCTCATATTGCCAATTGCTGCTGAATTTTATTTTGTTCTGAGACAGGGTCTCCCAGGCTGGCCTTCTGTTCCCTATGTAGCTGGCGATGACCGTAACTTCTGATCATCCTATCTCCAGCTCCTGAGCTCATAGATTCCTGTCAGCACGCCTGTTCATGTCACGCTGGGGATCGAGCACTAGGAAGGACTTCCCTGCTTGCTGTCTAGGCAAGTAGTCCGTCAACTCGGGCTCCATCCTCAACCCATGAAGTTGACTTTTTAACAGGATATCTGGAGATTTGTTCTGTCTAAACAGGCTCCAACACAGAGCCCAGGGAGGCTGGTCATCTGGAACTCTGGAGTAAACTCAGTTTTTATAGTACAGTTACAGTAAGTTTGTTCATCCAAAGTGGCTATTTGTAAATGTTTCAGCATGATCTACAGCAATGCTGTCAAGTGAGTTGAATCAACTTCATGTTGTATTTCATGTCAACACTTAATTATTACTGATTGGAATCATTTGCTTTCTCAAGCCCAACCTAAAAAAGTCTCTCTTACAGATTGCTTTTTTTTTGTAAGTCCAAGCCATCTACCATCACTTTTAATTAAAATAATTTGCTATTGTTTTCTTCTTTAAGAACATTTTTTGAGATACTGAAAATTAAACTAAGGAAGCTTCACTTAGGGTCTCTGCTTAAGAAATATTTTGTGAGTAAAGAATTTTTTATTGAGATATTTAAACTGTTAAAAATATAAATTTTTTAGCTCGGTCCCCAGGACCAGCAGGTGTCCTCTAACCATAGTGCTCACACACTTGTGTGTGGCTCTGCAGACACACATACTAACAAGCATCATTTGCACACCGTGGCTACTAGGTTGACTAATATACTAGGATCCACAGGATTTCTGGGCGTTTCCTGATTTTCTTGAACTGATGACTAATGCTTGGACTGCCAGTGTCCTTCCCTGAGTTCCTGCAGATATGTTCTAACTAACATTCTTCTCTCAGATACATCTACTCATCAGAGAACCTTTCAGTTCCAGTATCTAGGTGAATCTCTTGGTTGTTCTGCCTCTCTCAGAACTCAGGCTCACAGGCAAACGTTCTGTTGGTGCTCTCC
>LOEQ01000443.1:306168-337348 GCA_001685075.1 Bramus lutescens | reverse complement strand
TGACATGGAGGTGGCACTGTGGGCCATGGCTTTGTTTGTGGAGTGCCTGTTGTGCGTCACTTGCCTTCTGTGGCTTCAGTAGGTTTACTACGTGCTCTGTGAACACAGGCAACAGGTGCCCGCATTCTTGGGATGCCTGTGCTCAGCTGTGCTTACATCTGTTTCTTTGGTGCTACCATCCCACCCTTCCTGCCCAACACCCCTGTGGAACCCGGATTTGAGAGCACACTGTACACACTGACACCACAACCTCATGCTGCGTGGCTCTGGTCGTCCACACAGAAAACCAAGTCCTTGCTGATCTCCTCCTAACCATGCTTTACAGCCAGAGTGTGTAGTCAGGGTTGCCCATGCCCTTGGAGCATTTGGTTACTGTTGTCAGATGGGGGTGGGGGTGGGGGGATGAGCCAAAAAGCTAAGGAGGCACTGTGACTCAGGTGTGCTTTCTGCTCTTTAATTTGGAATCGAACACAACTGTTTAAACTTCAAAAAAAAAAGGGGGGGGCGCTAAGTTAATACCTTTGGGAAGAAAACAGCATGTCTATTATACAAAATATATATCAAAGGGCTATTTCATGCCCCCTAATTCTACATGGGGCTCTGAAGTGCGTGCTGTCTGCCATGCACACACAGGAAAACAACAGCTGTAAAATTACCCTCACAGTTTCCTGCATGTTGTTTGACCACGGTGAGAAGTCTGTTCTCTGTCTATCTCTCATCTGTCTCCTTACCTTGCAATCCTAGGAACTGAATTATGGGTCTTGCCCATGCTAGACAAGTGCTACACTAGGGAGTTCTATTGCTAGAATTTTTAAAGCTAGAGAAGTGTGCAGTGCCTCTAAGAGACAGCAGTTCAGTATGGAGCAGTTCTGCATCTTGTTTGGATGAGCGTGGCTCTTAGTTTCTGGATTTTTCTCAGTGACAGCTTACTTACCTATAGTTGAACTCTTCACTGGAGAGGTAGAAGTGCTCATACAGTGAGTGTGCCTCGTTGCCTTCCCAGTCCTTCAGCTGGATCTTAAGTACATAGTGCTGCCGGTTGGTCAGCTGTGAGACAAACTCGTTACCCAGCCAGTACTCTCCCAGAGGGCTCCCGAACCCCTGCGGCCAAGAGCACTTCAGTTAGCCTGCTTGTTGTTCTTTGTGTCTGGAATCCATCCGCTTATCATGCAGCTAGCAGATGCTACTCCTTACTAGAAATGTAAGGTCTTTCTTATACACAGGGAAGATTTTAATTAGTTTTGAAAGAGAGAGAGAGACAGAGAATCAGAGAGAACGGGGTGAATGTGTACCACAGTGTATTTGTGGAAGTCACCAACACCTTGGGTGTTAGCTCTAGCCTTCCACCTTATTCAAGACAGGGTTTCTCATTCACCACTGCATATACAAGGCTAGCTGGCCCACTAGGTTCTGGGGACTCTCATTTTGGCATGGGATTACAGGTGAAAAATCACCATGTCCAAGCTCTATATGTGTTCTGAGGGTTCAAACTTAGGTAACCATACTTACATAACAAGCATTTTATGCATGGGTCATGTCCCCAGCTCAGGAAATAGATTTTTGTTGTTGGTTTTTCAAGACAGGGTTTCTCTGTGACTTTGGAGCCTATCCTGGAACTTCCTTTGTAAATCAGGCTGGACTCAAACTCACAGAGATCCGCCTGCCTCTGCCTCCTGAGTACTGAGATTAATGGTGTGCACCACTACTGCCCGGCTCAGGAAATAGATTTTTAAAGGTCAAGTTTAGGCCTGGAGAGATAGCTCAGTGGTTAAGAGTACTAGCTGCTCTTCCAAAGGACCCAGGTTCAGTTCCCAGTACCCACGTGGCTGCTTACACATATCTGTAACTACAGTCCCAGGGTTTCTGACACCCTTACACAGACATACATGCAGACAAAACACCAAGGAACATAAAATAAAAATAAATTTAAAGAAAAGTCAAATTTAAGGAACTGAGCTGTTCTCAGAAGGAAACTGCTGTTAGAATATTTAAAGCCACTGACGTGACCATGAGCAGAGTTATAATTGTAATAGCTCAGCTCAGCTAGGCACCCTGGGATGTAACTATAATAGTGATGTTTCTTCCATTAATTATTAATAATTATGTCATTAAGACATTAAGCCTCCAACAGAACAGCTTGCCCAGAGTGCTCTGTATTATATTTCAGTTACTTTGGGGGAAAAATATTTTTCACAGTGGCTTAGCACGCCTCCTTACCTCTTTATATTCTTTCCAAGATCTCTGGAAATCAACGGTACCATCTTCCCGGTGCTGGATGACTGTCCACCCACCTCCACTCGTTTCCATATCACAGTAGGCCTGCAGGAAAAAGCACACGGTCATCGCATGCTGAGCCAGGCCATTGTTCTGAGGGGGCTTTGTGGTAACTCGTGGGGTAAATTATCAGATTCTTAGAGTGTACTGGAAGCGTTTAGAATGGTGGTGGTCGACACGCGGCAGGGTAACATGACACACGGGTGAAAAGTGGGCTCTGGCTAAAGAGTCCCACCCCAGAGTTGTTTTGGGGAGTGACTCCTTGTGATCAGGAGACTGGCAGATTCCCCTCAGATCCCACATCTGCAACACGTAGAAAACCAGAGACTTGTGTTCACAGCACTGACAACCCTCACTGCTAGCTACATCCACACTGTAGAGTTACTGTTCTGTCACTACAGGTACCAACCTCTCGTCACATTCCCATGCTTTGGAGCTGTGGGAATTCCACTATGTGCAGAAAACGCCAGTTTATTGGTGAATTCGTGCCCATGAGGGCCTGGGGGTTCTGGAGTGCCAGCACCATGTGACCCAGCTTGGCTAGGCAGTTCCCACACCAGGGTTTGCGTTTAGGCTTCTGCACACTTCCCTTGCTGCCTGTGGCACTTTTCCCCAGTATTTTATTTCTGCTTTTAAACTGCCTCAGTGGTCTTAAAAAATTTTGTCCAGAACACAAAATTCTTTGGACTTGCATGCTTAGTTTCAACTCAGCTGGAGTTTTATTGTGTAATTAAAAACCCTTGAAAATAAGATTATAATATTTTTCAATTATAAGATTACAGTAGTACCAAAAACAAGTTTTCCAAAAAATAAGATAATTTCCCTTCAGCACACGTGGTATAAATAGTAACGTTATGAATATTCTTCCTTTGTTGAGTATCTTGATCTTTGCATACTAAGGAGACCATTTTGCCAGGGTTAGCCTGAATATAACTGCTCTATATTTGTGAGTTAGGATCCTAGGGACGAGTGCTAAAAGAGTCATGAGAGTCTCTCATCCTGTTTGTTTGTATTATCTACAAGGAACCAAGCCCCCAGGAATCCATGTTGTTGGCCTCTGTCACTCATGGACCTTGAGACTGTTAGTGGACTGCTTTGTTGAAGTGTCTGTCCAGCACCATTCTACCTCTCCATGAAGACTCTGAGCTCATGTCGCCTGCCCCACTGACACTGGGGTGAAACAAAGTTGTATTTACTTATAAGGAGATTACTTCCTCAGTGAAATCATACAAATACATATAACAGGTCTGCTGAAGGAACCCCCAGTTGCCACCATGTACTGATGCTGTGTTTGTTAATTAGCCACTGTCATTTGTGTCCCTTGCATGCAGTTTGTCAGATGTGCCACGTGTCCCTTGCATTTTCACCACCATTGCAAACTCTGGACACGGTTGATTTAACACCGATTCCTCTGGTCAGTTACCCAGCTGGTAGTGGTGAGTAGGATTTGAGCATGTCTTCCTAATTCCTGCCATCATCTCTTTTCCATGACATCATGCTCATGCTGCCCAAAGCAGAAAAACATGAACCTTTTGTCAATAGACGAAAAGTCCTTTAGCCCAGATCTACGCTGAAGTCAGTTCATGAGGTCCTCCATCTTACTTGCCTGCAATCAACCAACTGTGCTGTACCATTGTGTCAGTATTTCTCCTTAAAGCTCCTTAGCACACTGATGAACAAGCTACACTAGGGAAGGACCCAGTGGTTGTGCACAGAAGTTAACTGCCCAGCATCCTGAGTGGCATGTTGATAGATGGGAAGAAATGTTTGTAGTGAGCCCACTGTGTTCTAATAACATCTGATTCCGTGGTGTCAGAATCATTACAATGGAGGTAGTTTATGGGTGTGGTATTTAAAGAAGTCTCTTTCCTGCTTAGAGGACCATTTTGCCCTGTGGGAGTCAGAAGCATAACTCCCAACTTTGAGGGTCACTGCTAGTACATAAATAAATGACGCGAACCATGTTTTTCTTGTCTTTGACTCCATTAGTGACCATAACAAAGTTACTAGAACATTCTCTTAATACTTTGTCCAGATTTTTAAGGAATGAAGAACAAAGCACTGGAAAACAGAGAATCACGGTTCACTGGGCTGTGAAATTGGTGCAAGAGATAGTATTCTAGTAGAGTATCCACATAGCCAGGAGATGCTCAGGGATAATAACGACAAGGATCAGACCGAGATCTGAAAGGCAGTGGTACTCAGTCAAGGCATGCCCGCTTCCGTGACAACAAACCTGGAGGCACTCAGTGCTTTTGATTTGCGTGCCTGGGCCTGGCACGAGGACCCAGAGCCTGAAGCTTTTCAGCAGTGATGCTTGAGTTAAGTGCTGTGCTCCAGCTTCAGGCCGTGCTGGAGTGAATAAATAGCAGACATCCATGAGCATCAGGAGTCTTAGCCTTAGAAATCTGGGGAAGGAATCAATTGTGCTTCTGACTAGCAAAGCGTGTGCCTGTGCTTCTCACGGATGCCCTTTTGCCTTGTGTATCCTACATACATGAAAACCTAATGTAAATGTGAACTGTGTTCATCCCTTAAATTAGTTAAATGAATCAAATGTAAAGTTGCAATCCTAAAGCCTTTGATGTGAGCATTATTTCCTTTTAATGAGATGACCGTGTCTGCTGTGACCTCTGTGCAGTCTCCATGTATTATTTTGTTCAGGGCCATTTCCGGCATTATGCTTTGTCTGTCATACCATGCTAGGTGGGGTGACAGGTCAGCAACACAAGGTCACATTGTCATTTAAGGGACTCCAAGTCTGCAGGGACGTTTGCAGGTAACAGCACAATACAGCCCAGTTATTTAATTTTTTAAATCTTTATGTTGTTAGCATATGTACGATTGTGTGTGTGTTGGTCAGTCTCTCTATGCGTGTCTCTGTGTGGAGAGGAAGCGTTGCAAGTGGAAGCCAGAGGATGACTTCTAAGAGTTGATTCTCTCCTTCCATCCTTTGATCCAGGAGCCATGCTCAGGCCATCAGGCTTGAACAGCATTCACCCACAAGGCCATCACACCACCCATAGACCGGGTATTAGAAAAGAAATCAAGGTTGTGTCCCCTACTCTGTAAAGAGATCTAGTCTCACTGAGAATATCTGAAAGGAATATAAATCTGTGTCTAAGCATGACCTAGACATGTAATCCAAAGTGCTGGCTCTTTCCATCTTTGTCCTTGTCAAACTGTGAGGGTACATGGTGTTTGGCAGGAAATGGCACTAACCCAGAAAAGCATCCCAAGAGTAGTGTGACCGTGTGACAGTGTGGTTCCAGTGTTCACAGTGCGCTCATAGCCTCTGTCCATTCTGGGTGCTCCTGTCCCCATTATTACCAGGCCAAGAGCAGGCAGACATCTGGTGACAGACACCAGAATGCAAAGAACTGTCTTGCAAGCTGCATAGCAGAGCTGGTGGAGATGCTCAGCCTGGCGTTACTGGTTTTTCATCTGCAGCAAGCTGTACAGTTTCCCTCCTCCTCCTGGTGCTCTGCTTCTAGGCCACCAGGGACATTAACCAATTTCCAAGGTTGATTTAAAGCAGCATGAGTGAATTAGAGAGATTTCTTTGCAAAGTATTATCCTAAATAGTGCAGTATTTACTTTTAAATTCATAATCGAAGTGTATGTTACTGTTTCAAATTCCACATCTTTAAACACTCAAATGCTTGTATTTTTCTTTGATAGCGTGCTAAATTCTGAAGATATTACTAAGTTCAAAAAGATACTGCTTCCAGGAGCCTCTGAAATTTTCTGTTTTTACATAGCATCCCATGCACTTTCTGAAGTGATGCTGGCTCAGGGCGTAGCTGCTCTTACTTGTAGATGCAAGCATACCTGACAACAAGGGGCATGTACAGCTGTCCAGCATTCACATAACACTTCGCACTGATTCTTGGGCAATGTCGTTCTACCTTGTCAGACCTCTCAGGGAAGTTACAGGAAGTGATTATCTGAAATACAGTCTACCTGGGCTTATTCATAGTACATCAGTATACCAGACTGCTTGTGGATATGGCCTGGTCTGCCTGTGTGTTATTTAACCTGCCCTGATGGACAGGGCTGGGGTTCTGAATGCTTTCTACAGATAGAACAGGTACTGAACTGAACGCTCCCATATGAGAGGAAAAAGAATTGCACCTATGGACAGTGTGCTCAGGACTTCTGGACTGCATTGAATGGGGTCCTAGTCTTCCGACATGAGCTGTGGAGCCCTAAGCTTCCTGGGGACCCTGTGAGCAGGTCCTGGTGTGAAGCAGGCCTGATGCTAAAGGGCTGGTAATGTGTGCTCTGCTCAGCCCACATACAGTCTAAAGAAAAAGTAAGCAGTAGTGCCAAAGAAATCTTTCAAAGCAGTAGAAGTATTTTTGTTTTGGCATTGTGTTTAGAAAGGGTCTCAGTTATGAAGCTAACCTTGAACTTCTGGGCTCAAGGAATCCTCCTGCCTCAGAAAAAGTGACTGACTTTATTCAACTTTGGCTGCTAAGTGCACATCTTTCTGCAGTTTGTATGACAAGAGGGGAAGTGTGTGCAAATTAGTCCTGTCAGAACAGTTGCATTAGGTGTGTTCTCAGTGCGTTCTTCCAGAAAGGAGTGCAACTATTGCTTAGGGAGAAGGCTAAAGGACAGACTGGCTAATCCAGCTTCAGTTTGGGGAAGGGACATCCATTAAAATGAATGAGGTGATGCCAGCACCTGGGGTGGGAGCGCATGGAAGACATCCGATTGTCTCGTCATTTCAGCAGGACGTGCTTACAGAGGGAGGTAGAGCTGCCGGCCATGCTCAACACCCTGCTCTGTGCCCAGCAACAGCAGAGCCCTCAGTGTGTGCCTGGGAAGGGCACAAAGAGTGGGTGCTCAGGGGTTCCTTGGCCTTTGCAGTGACTCAGGGGAGCCCCCATGGCTGCTGTAAGGTGTCCTTTCTTACCTTGATCTCCTCTGTGGAGTTGGGAAAGGTCAGCGTGTAGATGCCACTGGTGCTGAGGCCTGACTTGAAGACTTCTCCACAGTCTTTGAAGGTGCTTTGCTCTTCTTTGGGGTCAGCAGCAGAGCTCTTAGCTGTATTTAAAAAGCAGCAGGGCATTTCAGTGGTGTTTGTGAATGGAGAGAAGCCTGTTATTCAATACTTAGTCATTTGTTCTTGTGTAAGCGGGACAGACTGTACTTGCCCTAGAGTTACTCTTGAAGCTTGTTTTCCTGTCACTTTGGAAAATTAGTACAATTAGCTCAAATATATTTATTTGTGTGTGTACCCATAGATGTGCTCACAGATGTGCCATTGTGTGGGTATGGCAGTCAGAGGACAATCTGCAGGAGTCAGTTTTCCTTCCACCATGAGAGTCCTAGGAATCTAACACAGGTTTTTTGGTGGCAAGCACCTTTACCCACTGAGCCACCTTGCCAGCTTCTTACTCCCTTTTAAAGTTAACTATGTGTAATTTGGGTACTCCATAATAGGCTGTCATAAACTACTCCTTTAAAAAAAAATCCCTTCTTGACTAGACTTGAGCAAACATTGTTAAAGAACAAAGGGAGGGTGCCCCTGAAACAGCAATTCCTCTACCACCAACTCCAGATCCCTTTCGCTGATTGTCTCACTGAAGTCAGAATGTACACACTGGCCGTTCTTTGTGTGTCTGAGGCTAAATCTTTAATCTTTTTTTAGAGTATTAAATGGAAGGCTGAAGAGAGGGCTCCAAGTTAGGTCAGAGTATTTGCTGAACAAGCCTGAGAACCAAAGTTCAGATCCTAGCACTCATATAAAATCCCCAGTGTGGTGGCATACACCTGAAACCCCAGTGCTTGGAGACGGATAGGAGATGGAAGGATTTCTATAGCTTGTTAGCCTAGCTCTGGTTCAGTGAGAGACTCTGTCTCAAGAGAAGGCAGAGAGTGCTGAAGCAGGCCACTCAGCATCTTCTCCAGGCCTTTCCCTGCATGTACAGGAGCGCACAGGTGCCTCCATAGGCATCACGTCCACACATACATTCAATATTGAATGGGCATACTTAGTGTCCTTTGGGGGTGCAGTAAATGTGGCATAATAGCCTGCACATCTGTGGGAGCACAATGCCTATTTATCTCTGTGTGTAATTTTTCAAGTCCAAACCTTGTAGGCTTATAAAATTCCTTCAGATTTTAATTCTGCCATAGTTGTTTAAACTTCCCATTCTTTCCCCCACCTGCCATTTCTACCTGCCAAGCACCGAGGCAACATTGTGAAATAAACTACAGTATGAATAAAGAATGGTACACCCCATCTTCAACTAATGACTGAAGATTATCTTTCCCTCCCTCCCCCACCCTCAGTAAGTAAAAGAATCTAACAAGTAAAAATGGCAGTGAAGAAGGCTAAATATGTTTAAAGGAATGGAAAGAGATAGGAGCTGGTGCTGCCATGGTACCAACCATACATCAATGACAGAGAACAGGGGCCTCTCACCTGTGTCTAGCCTTCCTATGGGCCCAGGGCAGTTTTCCCATTTGAAAGCCAAAGAAATAAAGATTCGCTATAGCTTAATAGCTTGCCAGCCTCCTACGGTTGACTGATGAGGGAGCTAACTCAGGATGCGAACCTTGCAGCCTTGATTCAGAACTGGCTTACTTTGCAGGCTTACTTTGCAGGCATGAGGACTTGAGGTTGATCTCTAGAACTCACATCCAAAACAAAGCCAGACATGGCAGCACCCCTATAATCTCAGCGCTGGGGAGGTGGAGGGGAGGAGATCTCTGCCCGGTGAGCCTCGCCTACTCTGTGCTCCAGGTTCCTGTGGAAGACTGCCCCTAAAGACAACATGAATGGCACCTGAGGAACAACATAGAGGTCAACTTCCAACCTCTAGATCAACAGTTCTCAACCTGTGGGTCAAAACCTCTTTGAGGGTCAAACAGCCCCTTCATGGGAGTTGCCTAAGATCATTGAGAAACACAGATACCTATATTATAAGTTGTGTTAGTAGCAAAATTACAGTTATGAAGTACCAACAAAAATAATTTTATGATTGGGGTCACAGTGTCATGAGGAACTGTATTAAAGGGTCATAGCATCAGAAAGGTTGAGAACCACTAGCTTAGACACACATGAATGCATGTGCCCATAAACATGCGCACACATGGATGTGCACACATACACATAAACTGGAGTTAGTGTTTCATGATAGTTAGTATAATACATGCCCTTCTCATTCTTTGCCTCCTCCTCCTGTGCTTGGGCCTCTGCTGAGAGTCTTGTACTACTGGATGAAATACCTAAGAGAGAGCCTGTTGGAGTTTTGAGGGTCCGCTAACCGTAAGTCATTGGGAGTAAGGAGGTCTACTCACAGTTCGGGGTTGACATCATGGTCAGCAGGCTGTTGACCGTCTCCATCAGGTCATGCTGCTGCTTCTGAAGGACTGAGTTGTTCACGGTGGCTGTCACCAGCTTCTTCTCCAGCTCATCGATGACTGAGCTCTGCTTGGACACAAGCATCTGGAGCTGATCCTTCTGCTCTTTAATGGACTGCAGCTGCACACTGTGCTTATCCTCCATGGCCAGCACTTTCTTTTCTAGGAAGCTAACAGGAAAGGTGTTTGTAAGCACAGGGAGTTCCAGAGGCCTCGGGACTTTGCCAGACAAGTGCTTGGTTAGAGCTCATCATTTCCAAAGCTAATAAATCTTTTTGTTTCTTGGACTTCTGCTTGGTTAAAATGCAATATAAAGTGGAGAGATCTGGATGCTAGAGATAGGGCTCCATGGTTAGACACACTAGCTGCTCTTGTAGAAGATCTAGTTCTGTTCCCAGCAACTCTATGGTGGCTCACAACTTGTAACTCCATTTTCTGAATGTGTATACTGATAAGCATAGCTGCCTTCCTTAATTCTAGTTCTAGGGGATCTGATTACCTCTCCTGACCTCCACAGGCACCAGGCATGCATGCGGTGCACATTCCTACATGCAAGCAAAAATCATACACATAAAAATAAGGAATCTTTAAAAAAAACATTGTTTTAAGTTTAAGGGAGATTTCTCACAACCCCCCCAAAATATTTCAGATTGCCATGGTAAGGTATTTAGGTGTATTGTGTACATGTGTGTATGTGTGTAAACCTGACAGAGTATACAGTCTTATCTGTGCAAGAATACACTGGGCCTCGGCACTATACTGTGACTGTCACTAACACTGTCTGCTACAAGCTCACAGGACGGTTATTATTTCAAGGCATGCTTGCACAGTGGTTTCCTTGAGAGCAGGGAGTTTGAATTAGACCTCAGGTCTTGTGTTTCCTTTCTCCTAAACTATTTATGTTCTAATATTAATCATAATAACAGCACCTGCTCTCTCAGTACCATGTGGCAAGTATTCTTCTATGACAAATATTGTACACAGGTTTAAATCCTGACTGTCTTGCTTGTGAGTTTAAGTGACCTACTCAGTTGTGCATTGGTTCCCTGATCTGTAAATTAAGCTGATATTACCAACTGCAAGAGGCTGGTCTGAGGAGTGCCTGTACAGGTATAAACAGGCTAGAGTTGACACTTAGGAAATGTTATTACCAGTATCATCATTATCATTTAACGTCCAAGGAGTAAACTGAACAAAAGTAAATTTCAACACAATAAATCGTATGCCTACAGACACACCCAGGTGGCTGATGACGCCGAATTCAAATGCAGATCTTTCTTACTCTAAGCCCCCTTTCCCTTTGTTTGTTTTTGTTTTCATTTTTTAATGTGGATCCCTTTCTTTGGGAAGTTAGCCTAACTCACATAGGCGCTCAACACCACAGCCTGAGCAAACCCTGTAAAAATTGCTTGATAAGTTATGCCATGTAAGTTCCAAAAGGTTTTATTGTTTTATAGTTCTTTCTAATCTTAATTTATAAAGATGCATTGCCACTCATAGGTTCACTTTAGAGTATATTGATTTTTAACTAGAACTTATTTCTGTAATATTAAACACGAGAAAACAATTACAAGTGCATAGGATTATGTAAATGCTAGTGGTTCAAGATCAGGAACTCCTTCCAGGAACAGACTCCTGCAGTAAAGGCTTGTGGTAACTGCTACGGCCAGTGAGGTGGACAGAAGATGGGAGAACCTAACTCTAAACCGGGGCCTTCTGTACCTGTGTAGAATCAGTGGCTATGTGCTTCATGGCGGAGCCCTTTACCTGCACGGCTATACAGCCCCAGAATTAGTTTTCGAATAAAAGAGACACATAAAATGAAGAGCGCAAAGTAGATTTAACTTCTGCCAGTGTTGATTTAGAGAGACATGTTGATCCTGATAAGTGTTTTTAGTTTTGCTTGAATCTATAACGAAAGCAATTTTATTTAGAAGAAATTTTTGAAGATTGTTGTCATTTGTGGGATGTGAAACATCACATATTTTTTCCCATCAAATTTTTTAAAATCTTAGGCTGGTCGGAACTGAAGACAGGAAACACCCATAGAGAGATCTGACGTCATCAAGGAAATTTCGTGGTGTATTTGATGAGGAAACTTTATTATTCCATCCCATATTTGTAACAAAAGAGAAGACAGTTTGTGCAACTTGTAAGATTCTTGTTCCTTCCGTGTGGTTCTCATTACTGATGGTCTTTGTTTTCATTTCTTTGCTTTTTTTTTTTTTTAATGGGAAATCAACCTTTGTGTACCTGTCCCTGGGAAAGCAGCTCCTGACACAGGACCCCTCAGGTAGATTTTTAGCAGTGCGAGTTGTGGAGCGCTGTTGTGTGAGTCATAGAAACTTTTTTACTTTGGTAGAGGTGTGTGGCAAGATGCTTTTATTGAGAAACCTCAAGATTTAAATATAAACTCAAAAAAATGTTTTTAATTATTGAAAAGGCACATTATTTATTGACCCAGGTCAGTTAAACTGAGGGAAATATAAGGGCTTAAATTAGGGCTGGAAGGCAAGGGGTTGTTTAAGCAAGAATTACGAGAAGCCACAGCTACACTGTGGTTGGAAACACGTGCACTGTAGTAAAAAAAAAAAAAACCTTGGTTTATAAAGAAATCTCACCAAATCCTGGAATGAATTTTAAAATATAGTCTGTTTCTGTGTATTTCAAAGCAGTTCTCTGAGCAGCTGACTTTGTGTAGTGAAGTTTATTCCAACAGTGGATATAGAATAAGGAGCAAGAGTCAGACTTGTCTAGGAAAAAAGCAAACATGACGGTAAATAGTTAACCCTTCATAGCCACAGCTTTGAATCTGTGGAATCAAATGCACTGGGTTGAAATTATTTGGGGAGGGTGCACCCATGCTAAACTTGTACACCCCTCTTTTATATTACTCCCTAGATAATACAGCATCATTGTGATCACAGTTGTTACATCATGCTGGGTATTATCTGTAAGCATTCTAGGAACAATTTAAACCATAGAGGAGGATTATGAAGGTTATGCCCCATCTTATATAAGGGACTTGTGTATCGATGGATTTGGTGTCTAAAGTGGATTATAGATCCAATCCCCTATGCATCCTGGGTGATGGAAGAGTTTACAGAGAAGACACTGGGTGGCATTGTGAGCATACTGACTGATTTTGAAGCTCGGAAAGAAGCAGTCATCAGCACCAGAGCATGTTCAATAAACTGAGCAGTTCTGCCTCTCTGAGAGGCAGGGTGCTTACAGCAAGTCAGAGTCACCACCAGCATCCACAGGAGCCTTGCCAAAGGAAGCTAAGATTGCAGCGTCTCAGTTAGCATCTCAAGCTCTCGTTTCTTACCATGCAATAGGGAAATTTCAAATAGGAAAGAAAACTGTTCTAGTAAGGAAAAAACTCTATTTGCTTTTCAAGCACAGAAATAAAAGATAGGATCCACCTGGCTCCTCAGAGAAGAAGAATGGCTGCAGCTTAGGTTTTCATGAACACTGAGGATGAGGTGAGCCCGTGTCCATCCCCTTGTGGGTAAAGACTGAGATGTGCCGTTAGGACCACTCTCTATGCCAGACACGGTCTCAGCTGAAAACAAGTGAGCACCACATAGATTGTAAAGCTACTCCCTGGTGGCCCCCAACATGAAAACAGTTGACTCTCGTATAGATTATGTTGAGAGTTTTAAATATTTACTTTAAATATTGGCACAATTATATTTCACATCACCTTTTCCTTTTACTTCATCATAAGCTTTTGAACGTATTTACTGGTGTGTGTGAACGAGCGAGCAAGCAAGTGGGGAGACAGTGGGCACATGCCACTGTGGCATGTGGAACTCCTTGGACAGTTTTGTGGAGTTGGTTCTCTCCTTCCACCTTTGTGTGTGTCGGGGAATTGAACTGAGGTTGTCAGGCTTGTCTGGCATGCACTTTATCCTGCTGAGCCACCTCACTGGACCTCACCGTTGGTTTTAAAAAGAAAGTATTGCACAATGAAACAGATGCTCGCTTCCAGCTTCCCTGGTGTGCTTCATCACACAAGAAACAAGGTCCCCAGCAAGCATGGCAGTGCATGCCTTTGATCCCAGCACTAGGAAAGCAGGCTAGCCTGGTCTCCATGCTAAGTTTCAGGCAAACTGTGATTACATAGTGAGAACCCCCAAAGGCCAAGAAATGTAGTGAGGCTGATATTAAAGAAGTAACTGTGTTACTTCTCAGCCCCACTAGTGGTTTGTGTAGATTAAACTGCATATGTTGAGGAAATTTTGAAAGATTCCTTCCAGAGTCTTTAAAGGGACAGAATGAAAAACAAAATTCAAGACTACTCAGAAGTGTTGGGTCGGTCCAGAAATTTTCTCTAAATTCTCCTTGCCTCTTGTTCTCAGAGCCTCTGACCCATATATGTTCCAGGCAGAAATCCATCATCTGGGGAGAGCTAAGCTTATAGTCATGGGTAGGCTGTGTATCTGGAAAGGGTACAGTTCTGAATCTCAAGTATTTTATAGCATGAGTACCTGTTCTTATCTTGTAGTTTGTTTATTTCACTGTTCTGGTCCAAAATCTGCTTTTCCAATTTGTTGGTGGAAATAGAATGTTGGAGAAGCTGCAACTCGAGTCTTGTCGTCTGGTTTAATACCTGCATATAACAAACATGATTACTGCCTACCTTCTTGATTAGCACAAAATATGCCCTTTCTTGATTCAGTCATCAAACTGATCAGAATGCATATTATCCATTAACTCAGATGTCTTGTTTTGACACATGAGTTTCTCTTGTCTTATGCCATAAAACATGATCATATCTAAGCCTCCATTTCCATCTTCTAACTCTCCCCCCAAACACAGCCTCTACCCAACTTTCTTTTTAATAACCAACCAAGTCCATATGAGTTGGGGGGGAGGCGTCTGGTGCAGTGCAGAAGATCTTCTAGTGCCCAAAGAAAAGAATATTCCCCCTTCCCCAGCAGCTGTTAACTGCCAGTAGCTCCTCAATGAGGGATGGGCCTGGAGTACTCCTCCCCCATCCGGGCCTGGCACATTTTTTTATGCCCATAAAGATTTAGGTGTCATGGAATACACCTAACTGCATTATCTATTAAGTCCTTTCATAGTAAACGAGTAACAGCTCTGGAAAGCAGGTAGTATCAAATCATATATTATGTTTCTCCTTCTGTAACATTTTATTGTTTTATATAACATAACAAATGGTGATATGAAATAACCACTTTATAGATCAAAACTTATAAATGAATAAAAAATTACCTCAACCTAGCTAATTGTTTCAGTGAGGAAAGGCACTTGCCACCAAGCCAGATGACCCAAGTTCACTATGCAGGATAGAGCAAACTCTTACAAATTGTCCTTTGACTTATACACATATACACACACATACACACACACACACACACACACACACACACACACCCATGCATTCGTGCATGCATGCATGCAAACTAAATAAATCTAATAATTTTATTTTAAATAATTTTCCTCTGCTCAAAAATTTCTGTGAATGGACAAATGGACAGTCAGTCATATGCCTCCCTTTGTGGCTGTGGAAGCTCACTGCTAGCCTGCCATCTCCCAGCTATGCCCACTTGTTAAGCCTTTTCTTTCTTCTGTTCTATTTTTCTTGCTCCTATTTTAAAAGTCTTTCTGACCAATTAGGGAATAATGAAATCTCACTATCCAGTGGAAGCCAGTGTTGGCCATTGTATGGGCTCTTTGGTGCCTGGCTGCCTCCCAGCAGGAAGAATCGACTACTCACATCCTTGTGTGGTGTCACTCAGGATGTGATATCACCTGTTAATGGAAGTCTGAATCGTTGCCCAGCAACCAGGGACCTTGAAAAAGAATCATTGTTTGTGGGGGTCCTTGTCATCAGCACAGCCCTGGCCTGTCTCACATGCAGGTGCCAGGCATGTCTGGTCCTTGTCAAGCCTGGCTGAGGTCATAGCAGAATGCTTCTGAAATGAGCAGAGGACTGGCCTGTGGTCTCAATGCCATCAGCACAGCTTTGGCCTCTGTTTTCTCTCTACAGACATTCAGTACCAGTTTATTCATTCAAGAATGGCACAGTTTGATCTCCTCTTTAATCCATGACAATTATGGAATGAGGACAGTTTTGGGGAGGCAGAGAAAGATGCCACTAGAACCTGCTTGACACAGGAATGATACATGTATGTGTAAAAGGGGAGTATATATGTGGAGACGCGCACATGTCCTGGCACGCATGTGGTGGTCAGAGGGCACCATTCGGACTTGGTTCTCTCCTTCTGCCTTATTGAGGCAGGGTTCATCTTGCTTCTGTTGTGATGTGTGCGAAAGGCTAGTCAACCCACATCATCTTGGGAGCTCTTTCTCTGCATCCCTTTGTGCTTTAGGAGCACTGACCTTATGGATAGGCACCACCACATCAAACTGGGATGTTCATGCTTATGTGGCAAGTGCTTTACCCTCTGAGCCGTATCACCGACCATCAGGTCAGTATTTCAAAGGGGTCGTATAGTTCAACAGATCTTAAGGTTCTGAGTTAGCATGTTGTTCAGGTCAGGTAATGGCTGTAAGATCTCAGACCTCCAGCTACGTATGGTTGTCTAATATCCCCAGTCTAGAAGAGTTGTGCATCTAAGCAGAAATATCTGTATTTTATGGAACTTATTCCACACTACCATCCATCAGTGCCCAACAGTTGCTGTCAACTGGACAGAGAACCTGAGTCAGCCTCTCCGTGTCCTTCCTGGGGCTCACCGGTGTTGATGTGTTTATTTGGACTCTGCAGCTGTTTTCTCTCCATCCCTGGCCTGTTTTCCTGTTAGCCTCAGTCATAGGATGTCTAACTTCGTAGTGGCATTTTTTAAATCCTGTGATCTTACACTGGATGTCACAAAGGTTTGCATAGTTGTTCTATGTCCTAACGTTATTTTTTGTTGTATCAGAAAACAAATAAACAAAAAAAAAAAAACAAGAAATGCTCTGCTGTGATTAAGGATGTTTTGGAAGAGCCTGGCCTGGCATCCCCCAGAGTTACTGTCAAAAGCTGCAGAATGTGACTTAACCATTACTGTTATTTTATCAATTTATTAATTTATCAATTTAATAGATGCACTGTTTCTTTTTAAACTACTATATCTCGTCATGTTAGCACGTATTAACAAGGAGGATTAAATCTATAATTGTAATCTGTGGAAAATGTGTGTTCCTTACATTGTTCCTGAATGCCTGATATTGTTGAAGGATGATAACCAAATAATTACTTACTCTGATTTTTATAGAAGTTTTTGATCTTCTGTTTTCTCTATGAAAACATTTTTTAGAGAGACTCTGAAAGACAATTGTCACCCTGCTAGCAATGTCTTGGGGCATGAGAGGCTAGTGGTTACTCTCCTGTGAGTCATGCTGTCTTGTGCTGAGGTTGGTCCTCTTTGTTACAGCAGCAGGTGGCATACTGAATATGGGGGTGGTTTACAGTGGGGCCCTCTGTTGATTTTTTAAAGGATTGGTATATCTCAGAGCATGATGATATACACTTGGTTAACAGTTATCTCAACTACAGGGTTAGATTTAAGAGCAAGGTTTCCAGATGTCTGCCTCATGGCTTCTGTTTCTCAAATACACAAAGCAGAAGCACTTGGAAATGAAAAATAATATCTGGAGTGTAGAAGAGGCCAGTGAAGTGAAGGAACATTTATATTAGCGTATTAAGCTGTGCATACTGCCAGGGGGCCCCAATAGGATAAATTAAATTTAGCCCCAGTTGCGAAAGGTCCTAACTCTCCCTTAATTCCTCAGTTCTGAAGCCACCGCCTTTCTCCACAACCAGTGTGTCTGGACCTTTCCACTATTCCTCTACACAGCCAAGCCACAGGCACGTNGGTCTGCTGGCTGCTGCACCAGGGGGTTTTGTCTGTCGCTTACTTGGGCTTCCACATCAGTCAGTTTCCGAGTTTGTGCCGCTGTCTGATTCAGCAGGCTGGTTCCAATCTCTATCATCACAGCCGTCTGGTTCTGCACCACATTCTGTTGGATCTCCACCATCTCCTTCTTCATGTTGTCCTGAATGTAGTTCTCCAGCTAGGAAGGAGCATGGGATGGACAGACAGTCATTAGTTAAGCGGCTAGAAGCCTGGCTTTTAAGTCTTTGTCCCTTGCCTCTTGTGTAAAACACTGTATTTAGGGTGATGGGAAGACTCAGCAGCCAGGGCTCTAGCTCTGCTGCTTAGCACTTGGCCCTTTGAACATCCTTGTATGTAAATCAGCATCTCCAACGGCTCAATCGAGCACCTCAGAAATAAGGCTGTGCTTCTACATCATCGTGTGTGTGTTCCTCAGCCCTCAAAAATGCATTTTCCTTTTTAAAATGGCAATCTGATAGTGAGAGCTATTAATTGACCCAATCTATAGCTTAAGGACAAAAATTATTTTTATTCTTTTTGTACAGAGAGGAGTGTTTTTCTGTTAAACTGAATATGAAAGCGGAGTCTAGTGCCTGTCTTTAAGTCTGAAGGTCTCTAATGGAGGGTCATTGGGTCAGTCATCAAAGCTCTTCCCAACACATTGACCAGCGATGATCCACTTCTGCCTTAAAGGGTAAGAAAGTAGTGCGGGAGGAGTAGAGTTCCTCTCTGAGAGTTCAAGGGCGTCCTTGTTGGGCAGACTTATGAGGTATGTCCTGGTGGGTGCTATGCGGTCCATGGATTTGCACTCTTAACTCTATGTTGTTCCCACTGTGTGTTTGCTCTTGGCACTGCCCTGTACATCGATCTCCCATCTTCCACACAAGCTTTCTGGTTAGCTAGCAGGCATTCCTTGCTGTTTCTCAGTTCTTGAGCAGATTGACTCCATCAGTGTGACATGGCCTAAAGCTCTCTGGTCATCTATGAAAGTGTGAAGACGAAGCCTCCATCACGACATGGAGGTGAAATGCTGTGAAACTCCAGTAGCTGTGGGTATAGTATCCTTCTTAATGCACTGCTTACAGAATACATGGGCAGCACTTGGCATGTATGAGCCTGCATCACAGCCAGCTCATCCAAAACTGTCCTCCATGCTTAGTTCTTCCTCTCCACACCCAGCAAAGACAACATTTGCAGGGATATGTTCTGGGAGTCAGGAACTAGGAAGATGTCCTAAACCCGAAGTGTAACTCTATGCTCAGAACCACAGTCTACAACCCTAGTGCAAATGAGGATCTTGACTTCCCTTTTTTCACCCTAAAACACAGAACTAGAGAGGGAAAATGAACCCCTAGTGCCTCCCTCCCCTTTTCCTGGGTAAAATGTGCTTGCAAATGTCAGAGACAGGAGAAGGTCGTCTTTGAAGGGAACATTTAAATTTAAAATTAGACTAGGAACTTAAAAAAGGGCTTAATTATTAGACATAAAATTATTAGACATAAAAAAATTTCCTTATTTTGTTACCATATCTTTTTCTAAGCTTGAAGACAAGCAATTCTGAAAGGTCAGCAATGCAGGAAGAGGCAGGGGAGGACGACACAGCCATGTGCATGGAGATGCTGCGTGTAATCACAGCCATGTGCATGGATACACTGCATGTAATCACAACCATGTACATGGATATGCTGCATGTAATGCTTTTGAACCAATTAAATGCAATTTCTTTGGGAGGGCAGTGCCTTGAAATTGCAGGGTGGGGAACGTGGCCCACCAACAATAACATCGAGTGGCCAGTTTTACTGAAAGTAAAGTTCTGAGAAGCTGTAAGCTGCTTGAGAAAGAGGACATTAACTCTTCAGAAGCAGCCCAGCAGCAGCAAGGCCTGTTGGGACGGGTGGAAAAAAGTCTGTTCATCGCTGGCCACATCTCAGCACTCTCTAGTATTTCTGCGAGCTCAGAATAACCAAGCTGAGAGCCAGTGCTTGCAAGCACAGTGTTAACTCATCCCCATAGCCCCTGCACGTTACAGCCTTTTAACAGCCAGCAGTGGTATAACTCCAAATAAGCTTGAGCCTACCTTCCTATTCAGGGTTTCAGAGTGTTTACAAACAGACTGCCTCACTAGGTTCGCAGCTGCTTTGGCCAACAAGAAAACTAGAATTAGGGCAGCAGGTATTGTCTGGTGGTGAAGTGCTTAGCCAGCATATACAAGGCCCTAAGTGCCATCCCCAGCACCATGAAAAAGAAAAAGAAAGCCCGAGATCAAAGATTATCATTACCAGTCATGTCGCCCAAGAGTGTCATGACTGAAGAGTCTGCTTTTCCTCTCCAAAGACTAGTACTGATTTTTGAGACGGGAAGACTGGTTGTTTACACAATAATGTGAAGACAGCCATTTCCAAACGAAGGTCTCCTTCATACAGTAGCCATTCAACAAATCATGACATCTCAGAGAACCTAAGACTAACTCTAGACATGAAACTCCCAGCTGACCCACAGAGACGGATAGACCTTGAGACTGTCCTGTCTCCAGACATAATGTAAATTCATTCTTTTCTAATTGACCAGCTGGGGTCTCTTTTAGGTCAGGGTTTCTTATTGTGTTTAATCCCTGATAGCAGAAATCTGCTTAGCGAAGCCCATTCTGCCATAAGAAGTCAGCCTGAGGGAAGACAGGGTAAATAGAACTGTTCTCCCTTGGGCTCCCTTTTATGTCACCCACACTTAGTGGCTGTTAGCAACAACAGCTCCAGGAGCCTCCTTTAGCCTCCCCTGGAGGGGCATGGTTCTTATTTCATGCACACAGTCTCATATACCCACTCTTCACATGGACCGTTGATATCAGCGTGCTGTGGTCATGCCCTGACGGTAGTCTGTAGGCACAAGTGTCTGGAAAGATACCTGTATACCTGTGAAAGGTTTACCCTGTTTTGGGATGTTCACTTCTAATGGTTGAAGCACCTCTAGGATGCTGAACCCTTACTGTTCCTGTGCTCAGAATGCAGAGGATCTCTGGGTCTAACACTACAGTGTGTCATGATTCTATAGTTGGAAAACATTGTTGTTTAATGTTGGATATACTCCTAATGCAATCCCTAAAGTCTGACAACAAATCAAAGCTCAGCTGTCCTAATAAACTACATTAACACACACACACACACACACACGGGTGTGTGTGTATAATGTCAAATATGTTCTAAGGTTTAATTGCCCCCTTAGCCTTTTGAATGATGAGATTTGACAGGAAAAGTAAGTCTATTTGTGAGACAGATATGCAAGTTGATTATACATTAAACTCTCTCTCTGACTAACTTCATTATTTTTTAGACTGAAAGGAAAGTCATCTTGTACTTTGCAAGTGCAAGGAAAAAGAAAAACATATATTGTGCAGGAATTGCCTGCAGCTTAGGGGTCTGATGTTGGCCCCTTGACAACAGCATCTGCTTGTTGAAGGTGCTAGTAGATGGTACGCAGAACTGAGTGGCCCCATCGCCTTTCACTAGTGAGTTTCTGTCCTGGGAAATTAAAAGTAATTTGATGTTTCTTTGGACATATCGCCTCACTTGATAAACAAGATGCTGTAACTGTTCTGACAGATGGGACAGAGGAAGGGAAGGAGGTTCTTTTCTTTGTCCTTGTTTGTTGTGTAACGGGCCTGGCCTTGAACTTGTGAACCTCCTGTCTGCCTACCAAGTGCTTAGATTACTGGGGAACCCTGCCATGCCCGGTCTTTTCCGTCTCCATCCCCACCTTCTCCTCTGGATCCTAAGGCAGTCTTTGCCTTCTCTTCCACCACACTGTCTTCAGAGTAAAGGAAACCAAATATAAATTTGTTCCCTCTGTGACTTGCCTTGTTCCCTGACTTTGTCTGGAAATGAATCTCCATTCTTTAATGTAGTAATGTCCAGGACTGACATCCTCTAATTTCTTTGACCTCTGTATTAGTCTGGCTTTGTTGTAAGACAGAAGCCCAGAGGGTGGGTTCTCTGGCAAGGAAAGAGGTGTAATTAGGCTCAGTGGAGTGCGTCTGTGGCAGAATCTTGCCTAGCATGTGCAAGGACCTGGGCCCAATTAGCTCACAGTTTGGGAAACTCAAAGTATAAAGAGCATGATGGACAGCTTCCTTGCAACATGACGTCACAGGTTATCACTGCAGGAGCTCATGTGGAAGGGAAGATCAAATAGTGAGACAGAAACCAGAAAGACCAGGAGAGGACAGTCTTGCTCCTTCATAACAACACTCTTGGAAGACCTAACCAGGGTCCCAGGAGAGCTAATTTAATCCCTTCCTAGTGCAGTGCCCCCTAGTGACCTATGGCTAGACTCCCAAATGATAGATCCCACCATTTCCCAAATCTGTGACACTGGGGACCAAGCTTGCACCACACAAACCACCGGGAGAGTGCAAATGCAAACCAGAGCAGTCTCAACTTTGGGAGCATTTGGCCCTCCTGCTGTGCCTGTTTGCACAGAATATTAGAGTAGCAATAAAGACACATTAGGAAAGCAACTCCTCTGGTCAAGAAAATGGGATATCTGGTCTGGGTGGTGACCTGACAGTGCCGCTGGGCCAGGACAATCAGCTGGCCAAAGGACTACTCCTAGGAAGGCAGGCTCACTGTAAGCCATTCTAAAGAGAGAGGCGGAATAATTACCCCTCTAATGAGATACTCTGTTGTCTGCCCCAGAGTTCCCATCCCTAACTCAGTCTGAGAGAGTGCAGCCACGCCGTGCACCTTCAGAAGCCTGCCGAGTTTTCCGAATTCCTCAGAAAATAGTACCCTGTCCTGTTCTGTGCATGAGTCATGTTTCCCCCAACACTCTGGGCTTCCTTAATCTTTACCTGTCCCGGGAGGGGGGAGTGATGCTTTTAGACTCTAATAAATTTGTCTTTAAGCTTCCATTTGAGTCCATTCTTAAATTCTTAAGACTAAGAAGGGACCCCCATTTCCCCTGCATGAGGCTCCTCAAGACCTCCCAGCTCTCCTGTCCCTTGAGCCCTTCCGTCCTGTGTTCGTGCTCTCCCGCTCTGTGCTCCTGATACATTCTGATTTAAAAAGAGCAAGTGCTGTTTAATTTATTTTTAAATCCACCACTGGAAGTGAATGTCCATGTTCATTTTGGAAACTAAATGTCTGTAACCATTTCCATATACACCCTTAGAAACAACAGCCCAAACATTTGCTCTTATAATTAGTCTGAAATTTCGAGTGCAAGATTACTAAGTCCAGGGATGCCGTGTGGGGATGGCTTTTGACCTAATGTTCTCTAGTCTTTGTCATGGGGAAACTCTGAGGCATCTCTTGAGGTCTCCAGACACAAAAGTGGCAGTTCCTGGGCCCTCCCCCTCCTTACGGCACCGCTTTGTTGGTTTTGGTTTTCAAGTCTCTAGCTTTTGCTGCCTAAGCATCTGTGTTCTCAGCAGTGTGGCTGGGGGATGCTGAGATTAAAGGGGCTAGGACAGGAGGCTCATGCTTCAGAGAAGCCTTTGTCTTTCTGGGATATGCGTGGGAGGTCCATAGACGAAGATGTGTCACCACAGGTCATGTTCAGATGCCCCCACAGCTAGGAAGCAAGTGTCTTCTTGATTATCATGTCTGTACACCGTCTTACATTATATGACCTAGGGACACCCACATCAGAGCAAATAGCCCACTTCTGCTCTTCAGTTCTGCCTCTTTTGCATAGTCAGTGAAAGGCAGCTTAATCCAGAGGGGGACAGAGGCCAGACCTCTGGCCTTAGCTCCCAGGTAGTTGGCACATAGGACATCTCTTAAACAGCAGTCTGTCTTCCATTTGCCATAGCCATGGGACCACAGCCTCTGTAAGGTTTTCCCAGAACACTCTAACACTGTTTTTTTTTTCTCATTGGTTAATCTGAGTGACTTTCTGTTATCTGTTGCATGTTATCTCCAGACATGCTTCTCTTGCTACCTTCATCATCATGAAGAGATGAAATGACATCTTGGTGATCCCTGTCCATCACAAAGTCATAGGTGAGAACTGCAGGCCTTGGCTGGCAGCCTTGTCTCTAACTCCTGAGATGACACATCTCCAATGAGTCTGTGCTCTTGCACAGTGCACTGTCAAATCACACCTGGCTTGTTCTTAGCTTTCTCAGACTGTGCTTTTTTCTGTGTTGTTGGGGTGCCTTTGCCTGTACCCCTTTGCTGCTGTGTCTACCCTACTGTCTGTCATTGCTTCAGATCTGACTTTTTCCCTCAGCAGCTGCCACTCTGAATGTATGAAGGTTTAATAAAACTTTATAGAGTGGAATGGACATTTTATTTAGCATAGGATATCTTACTTTATAAAAATGTCATCTAGAGAGCTGTTGGGGTATACGTGTCTATCCAATACCTGTTAGAGCACAGGCCCATTCCACCTTACAGAGGCCTGTACATCAAGGGATAAAATGTGGCAGAGCCTCCAAGACCAGATGTCCATATGTGAAGTGGAGCAGGACAGCACTCTGCGCCAGCAGAATGCTTTTTATATCCTTTTTTTTAAATCTCAGTGGATTCTCACATTCTTAGCTTAGGTTTCCCCAGGATCAGAGCCTGAGACCCAGGCAGGCATACAGGAAGTCTGTTTAGGGAGTAGTCCTAGAGCGTAGCCGTGGAGGGTGGTTGAGGAAGGCAGCAGAGAGGGACAGCCAATTTAAACATGAGAATTCTGTTGGCCCACCATACTGGTCACTGGTGAGATTCCCCAGAAGACCTGGGGAACCCTGAGAACCATCCTTCAGTGAGCACTGATGGCCCATCCATGTGATGTCGTCCAAACTCTCCCACTGCATTCACACCAGGTGTTGTCAGCCAGGGGTCTGGAGGAGGGTCCCCCTCAGGGCCAGTCTCTGGGAACAGCCCCAAAGGTTGAAAGTGGGCACCACAAGTGTGCCCCGTGATGGCAGGCTGCATCTATTGGGGTTCTTTAATAAGGGGGGATTGAGGCTGAGAAACCTTAAATGTTTCCTTCAGTGTCCCCCAGACCAGGATCTGTGCACTGACAGAGCAGTCTGGGTGGGGTGGGGTTTTGAACTGTGTCAAATGTGGCCTTTGATTATAAGCTCCAAGCCAGCAATTTGTGTGGTGGCTTTGGGAGAGCAGCAGCAAATATGAAAATGACCCATCGGAGAGGGCGAGAATGCTGACCGGAAATGCCAGCTGAAATCCCTACAAGAGGACAGCAGGCATGAACTCACCTAAGCTGGAGCAGCCCAAGTATGAAGAAGAAATTCCTTTTAACCTCAGCAAATAAGTTGCATCCAGGAGATTCCACAGTCTTCTGCCTTATATCTGATAGGGAAGTTAACCAGTTCATCATTCTGCTTATTAAAGGTGAGGTGAGCCTGGGAGTGCAGGTGATCTTAAAAAAAATCTCACATTCTGCCCTGCTGTGTGCTGCCACTATGGACAGATGCCAACCAAGCCCTCCGCTTCTTTATTTCCTCTTTCTAGTAGCAATTCAAAGATGCAAAGGCTTTCAGTGGAGAGAAGTCTGAGCTACTAAAAAGTATACAGGGTTAGATTGCGTGAAGACTCAGTATCAGTAGTGCACCTGCTGTCAATGTGCACCTGCCTCTTTACCTACGGTCATGTGCACCTGCCTCTTTACCTGCGGTGATGTGCACCTGCCTCTTTACCTACGGTGATGTGTACCTGCCCTCTTTACCTACGGTGATGTGCACCTGCCTCTTTACCTACGNTCATGTGCACCTGCCAGCCTTTATCTATGGCCATGTGTGCCTGCCCTCTTTACCTATGGTGATGTGCACCTGCCTCTTTACCTACGGTGATGTACACCTGCCAGCCTTTACCCATAGCACTGTAGCATTGCTCCATCCTGAACTGTTGCCTTGGAAGACATTTCCTCAGTGTGGGTGATCCCTTTCTTCTAGATAGTTTTCCTTTTCTGAGCATCCTTCTATATGTTTTGCCCTAGGTTAGGAAACCTGTGTCTATGGATGGGGTTGGGGTGGGGCATATGTGTATGTGTCCCTTCTTCATTAATGTGTAGCAGTGCAAACCTGGAGAGACGATGTAGTATAACGGCAGGAAGTTTCAGACCACATGGTCCTCTTTATTTTGTTGTCCACAACTTTTCTAATTTTATGATTTTGTTACAGCTATACTTTGCTTTTCTGACCTAGTTAGAGGGAAAAACCATCCTCTTCTCTTTGATTAGATTATCTCTCCTTTAACCTCTGGTTCCATTCCCACTCTTTCAAGTGTTGAAGGCCACAGTTTTTTCATATTTATTTTCATACTTGTAGTCCCTTGTGTGTGCATATTTCACAGGACTGCACATGTGCCTGCATCTTGCTGAAGCTAAAAGTGACCAGGCTCTTTATAACTCACATTACAAATAAAGACTGTTTCACAAGGCCTTGCTTTACACATCAGTTTTTCAAGTTAAAATACATCTTTAAACATTTTAACAAACTTGTCTTAAATCTGATTCACAGGGTTTTGTTATGTATTTTATTTTATTTTGAGTCCAAGTTTCATGAAGCCCAGGCTGACCTGGGACTCTATGTAGCATTTGCAAGCCTATTCTTGAACTCATGACAATCCTTCCTCAACCTACCTCCCAAGTATGAGATTACAGACAGGAGCCAACCATACCTGGATATGTATAAATGCTTAGTTTTTAAAGAAGAAATGACTTCAGGGGCTGAGAATATAGCTCAGTTGACAGAGTGATCGCCCACTGTTCGTGAAGCCCTGGCTTGATCCTCAGTACCGCATTGAAAACGGGCATGGTGGTACATGCTTGTTATCTCACCCCTCAGGATAGAGTCGGTATTGTAGGGTCGTGCCCATCTGTGTAGCAGACTAAGACAAGCCTGGGCTATGCACAGATGAAACTGCAGCATAGGGAAACCATGGCAGTACTCGGCACTCTCTCAAGCAGTGAGACAAAGCATGCAATACTTTCTCTTCTAATTATAATTTACATGAATTTCCCAGTCTGAAATTTGATAGGAAGAATATGAAGTACTTGGCAGTGTAATTTTGGTGGTTAAATGGGGACCTCTGTTCACTTTGTAAGGCTGTAGAAACCCCGAGCATGTTCCACTTCTGCATGTGGCTCCTAATCCATGAAAACTGCCCTGCAGAACACATGCCCTGCGTTCTGTGGACAGCTGGTGGAGTTTAGCTCCACTGAGAAGAGGCTTAACTGGGAACTGCAAATGGTGATTATGACTTCAGGCAAATCATTGAGTGTCTAATTATGTCTCCTGACCCAAAATAAGCAAGTGTCTACCACAAAATACACACTGTGCTGAGCTTCTCATTACAGCATTCCAGCTTAGGGCTGTGTTGCTTCTGACTCCAGTTCAGAGGGAGTTGCTCATATTTCTGTTTTGGGGCCCACTCACGTTGGAAAAGGAATAGAACTATTCTCCAGGCAGAGATGGGAGCAGGAAAACAATTTGGTCATGAAATGAAGGCATGCGACTCCAAACTGAATATATTTCTTTTTCATTTTGTGCGTGCTTATGTATCTGTATCTCTCTGTGTGTATCTCTGTGTGTGTATGTCTGTCTGTGTATCTGTCAATGTGTGTAGAGGCCTTCATGTGTGTGTGTGTGTGTGTGTCTATGTGTATGTCTATGTCTGTGTGTCTGTGTGTGTGTGTCTGTGTCTGTGTCTGTGTAGAGGCCATAGAGAGTTAGCTTTATATATTCTCTGGCACCTGCTTTATTCTCTTGAGACAGGGTCTCTAACTGAACCTGGAGCTCACTGATTGGGCTAGACACACGCACACACACACAAAGATGACAGACAGATGGATGATAGAATATTTAACATGCTGACTTAGGAATAAGTTATTGAATGAACTCTTATCTTAAAGACAATATCAAACTGTAAGCTTAATGTCATTGTGCCCTATGTATTCCCTGCATTTTATGACTCAACAAAAAGAGCTTTAAAGGGCAAGATGTTTGAAAAGAAATATGTAACATATTTTACTATCATAGCATGATGGTGGTTAAAATGGGTTATTTCATGTCTGTATCTTCCACTTGGAACTACCTACATAATGCCTGGAGAGTTTGCTTGTGGATATGCGTTTACTCCCTGAGAACTGTGGAGGAAACCATTCTAGCTGTGCAGGGAGGGTTAAAGGATGCAGTTAGGTAAATTAGTAATTTCACATTCCGAACCATGACTCTTTCCGGATCAAGCATAAAAGGCATGTGCCCTTGGAAGCCCAAGAAAGAATTCATACAGTTCCCATTAGTCTAAAAATAAATAACAAATAAATAAATGTCTGAGTCATGCATTACATTTCAATGGAGTTCAGTGGCAGGGAGAACATAAGCTATGCTATGAATGGTGGCTTTGCCGAGTGCCCAACAGAATGAGGCCACAGTGCTCCAAGAAAGTGAAATAAACGAACTGGTTGAATTTAATTCTGTCTTGAAATCCTCCAGCACACTAAGTGTGTCAGACTTTTGAGTGGCAGTGTGGAAACCTGAGTGAGACGGCTGTGCCAGGACTGAGTGTGGCTAGGGGGGTGGTTCCACCTGTTGGAAGTTGTCCTACGGGTACCTCTGCAGGAAAGGTGAATCCCATCTCAGCTCCACCTGCACTTCTGACTGGACCAGCATTCTGAAGCTTTCCATGAAGTTTCAGTTTCCCTCTTTGGGAGAACTGCATAGAAATACTGCAGAGCTGGTCACGGAGCTCAGTTGTTACAGTGCTTGCCTGGTGTACATAAGGCTCTGGTTCAGTCCCTAGCAGTGCATGAACTGGTCATGGTTACCAACACCCATAATCCTGGCACTTAGGAGGCAAAGGTGGAAGTTCACAGGTTTGTGGTCATCCTCCCACTACCTAATAAGTTCAAGGATAGCCTGGGCCAAAGGAGAACTTGCTCCAAATAGGTGGAGGAGGAGGAGGAAGAGAAGGAAAAGGAAGCAGCTTACTGTGGTAGGTTAGCATTCCAAAATCAAGTTGAACAAATTAGCAAATTCAAAAGAACACACTAAGGCAGCCAGAATGCCTTTCCTGCAAACAGATAACACCATGGAGGAGAGATGAAAATGCTCAAGGAAAACCCACTACATTCAACTCTGTTGGAAGAACCTGTGTTCTGGGCCCCTCCGTTATAAGCATTATAAGGTCTAATTGTCCTTCTGCAAAGCTGAGTTTCTGGTGGCACTGTTGGCAGAAAGCAAGCCCAGCAGGAAAGAAGATGGGCCAGAACATACAGAGGCAGTATCCACTTTGACTCCAAAGAAGCTGTGCAGTACCTATAGGCTATGTCCACTCCATTCATGCTTAAGAATCAAATCCTTTCAGAAGGCTGAGACAAGTTTGAAACCAACCTGGGCTATATAGCAATACTTTATCTCAAAAAAAACCTTAACGAAACATCATTTATTTCTTACAGGTTATGTGCATTTATGTTTTAATAGAGTTACTATTTAAGTATTTGGACCTAATATATCAGTCAGTTCATCTCTTAGGTATTCCTTTCAACCTACGGGTGCTGTGAAAACAGTAACGGTAACCAGTGAGATACTTTGGGTGCCAGGAACTGAGGAAATTGGGAGTGTATTGCACAGAGCCTTGTCTCTGGTGTGATGGAATCCCAGCCCTCCCTCCCCTTTCCTTGAATATCTCAATTAATATATTGCCTTTAGTTGCTATCTGCATGCTGGTTGAAAAACTAGAAACACAAAACGGAACTATTGAGTCATCTTAGACTTTAGCAAAAGCCTTAAACTTAAATATTTTTCTAACTTCTGGGGGGCAGAAGCAGAATTATCTCTGTGAGTTCAAGATCAACCTGAACTAAAATGCCAGGCTACACAGAGAAACCCTGTCTCAAAAAGTAAAAATAAAGATAAAAACAGCAATCATGTTCCTTGCGAGTTCGTTGACAGGCTTTGTCCTCTTTAGGTAAGAGTTTTTCCAAGCATCGAGGACTTGGTAGTGTTCTCAGAGCAGCGTGCTGGTGCCATGGGATCCTGTGCTCACCCTTGGGCCAGTTAGCTTGGGTGGTAAGTGGACGTACAGCATGGGCATCAGCTTTCAAGGGGTGGCCTTACCCATTGCTGCTTAGGATTTATAGTTTGCACGTGTTCTATCCTCACTCATTTGTGGGTGAACAATTGTGGAACTCTGAGTTATGCAGAAAACCCGAATTGACCTGAGGACCACAGCCATATTGGAAGTAAAGCTTCAGCATGATTCTCCAAACACTTGTGGTGAAACTAAACAGTCCTTGAATCATTTTCCCATAATTAATTGCAATTCTGGAGGTCTGCCCTCCCTCCCCAGCCCTCTTGCCTTGCATGCACGGCTGTTCGAATGGAAGCTAGTGGAAAATTCCCATCCCCTTTCACTCCACGGCCATGAGTTATAAAAAGCATGCCATTCAGAACTGACTTTTCTTCTGCGTGCTTAGATTTTTACTCACAAAGTAAAGGGGGAGTGAATTCTAAGAGCTGTGTTGTACTTAACAATGAGGTTAGGGACCGCAGTACCACTTTGAATTACAGGGCAGCTGGCCCTGCCTGCTACTTCTTTGGGGGACTTGTGTTGGTATCACCAAGACCATCTGAATGCACTTCTTTTTCCGAACCATGGTAACATTAGCACCACAGGTCACTCGCAGCCCGCCCTGCCTGGCTCATTTGGTGGGAATGAGGGACAAGCACAGAAGACAGCAGTAGCAGAAGTTTTCTTCGTATTCCTAGATCTGTTTGTTTTAATCAAAAGATGAATCATCTTGCCCCATTTTTAAACCAAAGCTTGCTGTGGTTATCCTGTGATTTGGTCCTGACCCCATGAGCCACTTTAATTTTATCAGTGGTACAGGTCTCTTGACAGCTTCCCTTGGCTCTAGGAATTCAGTTTCAAATTTAAGAAGTGTGGGTGCCAGCTTTGACCTTGCAGCTCTGCAGCTTACTGTGTCTCCGGATGGAAGGATCCACTCTGGAGTTTTGACCGCTTGTTGGGGTCCACATTCTGAGTATTTGGTTCCTTGGAATCCTGACCCCTTCGTGGGATGACTTACAAGGCCAAAGTTAGAGCTGAAGTGAAGGTGTGCCTCCAGCACTTTTTCTGTGTTTTAGTATTTTCCAGCTGGTAGGTGCAGAACCACCAGGATCTTTCGTAATTCCTAAACCCTTCAGCCTCTATGACTTGCATTGCCTTTGAGGGCAAAGTCCTTACTAAGAGAGCAAGTGCCTTCAGAATGACAATAGAAAACTAGGAGTTGGGATCTGGATCCTCTTCTCTGTCATTATCCCCAGCATCCAAGAGCCCCACATGAGCCGATCCCAGCCAGGGAACTCTGTTCTCAGGACACCTTTCTTGTGCGTTTGTGTGATCCTAGTAACTGCTCAGGAAGCCAGTTCTAGAAGAGCTGGTATGAGCCGTGTTCAGTGAGCACATCTGTTGGAGGGCTGTGCTATCTGGAAAGACCTCCCAGAGCACACAGATGCAAGCTCTGCTTTGGAAAACTTATGTATGCCAGTACTCCCCACCCCCCATGATGGGAAAGAAAGGTGGCAGGGGCCAGGCAGCAGCACCTGATCTGAGTGAGCAGCAGGTGGACACCAGGTCTCTTCCTCCCATCCCTGAAGGCGTAAGTCATAAACAATCCCACACTAGTTGGGATTTAAAGGGGTA
>LOEQ01000443.1:285718-296174 GCA_001685075.1 Bramus lutescens | reverse complement strand
CACACACACACACACACACACACACATGCACACACAAACACACACACACACACACAATGTTCCTGAGGGTCTGAGCTCCTCTGCAAACCCCTTGTCATTTGTTTTCCCAAAGGCAACAATTATGTTTCTAGGAACGTAACTTCCTTGGTCCCTCTACATTGGACTGATGAATTGCAGTTTCTAGACCTCTCTTCAAGGATATCTTATTATCGCTTTAAAAGAAAGAAAAGGATTGTCTTTCCTGGATTGTATCGTGTTGTTTAAAAACCAGCACTGGGAGGCCGGTGGCAGAGGAAATGTTTACATCAAGCTAATAAGCGTTAGCTGTGTTTTTCAAGTCGCTCTGTCTTAAAGTAGCTGTAGGGTTCATAGCTGTTTATAAAATATACGGCATTCAGTAGCGTGAAATAGTTGTTTATTTCCTTTCCATATTTCCTCTTGTTGGGGGAAAAAAATGTGTTGACCTACCAAAGTACAATGCATGTCAGTAAGCCGAGAGTCTGTATAAAATGTGTTTGAAATCACTGGACAGAGGTCTGTCCTACTGGTTGATCACCTCATAGGATGGGGTCTGGCAATCAAAAGTTTATCTTAGCCTTGCTTAACCACACCGTGGAGAGTGAGCCTTCCCCTGTATTGTTCCGCTCGTGTGCTCCCCCCACATTCATTCAGAAGGCTGACACTTCCTTTGCATGACAGATTAAAGAGGCAGCAAGGGCTCTTTTGATGGTGTTCCTGGAGCTTTCTTAGCTTGAACTCCTTGGGCTGTGCTTAGCGCTCAGAAATTGAAATACTATTCATCTGCCAAACTCACCAAAACTGTGCCCTTATTTTCCTTCCGGACAAGGTTTTGAAACTTCGAAAAAAGCTGGTGAGTTTTGTGTGTAGATCAGGGAGGACAAGGAAATAAGGAAACTTTTTAAAAACAGCTCAAGAGAAAACACGTAAAACAATGAAACCAAATTATGCCTTTTCTTTCTGTGATAATCTATAAATAGGTGTTGGTCATGTTGTTGCTTTTTTAGTTATCAGGCTTATCTGTGGTTCCATTAGACGTTATTTTCTTCCCTCAGAGAAAAGCAGTGTTTATTATTGCAGGTGCCAAAACACGGAGGAGAAAAACAAGCAGGGAGTGGGTTTAATCATTCCGAGTGGGTTTCATGTTTACTTTTTGTCTCTGTTTCCACGGCTGGAGCCCATAAACCTGGTGAATGAGCTGGCAAATTGCCTTTCTCAGGTGCACTGCTCAGAGCAAGAGCAGGTGCTGATGGGAGCAGGTGCCACTACTGATGAGCAGATAAGCCTGCCACAGTCCCTCTGTGACAGTTAGCTAAACCATAAAAGAAGGGCTTTTGAAATGCCACCGTGCTACTGTTCAAATATTTGCTAATAGACCCCAGGAGGGAGGAGATTGTGGCCACCTCACTTGGCGTCCTGTTCTCTCGGCTTTGCAAAGCCCCACAATGGGGGTGGTTTTCCTGCGTGTGAAGCACAAACCCAAGTGTACGTAGCCTGGGCTCTACTGAGCTATGAGCAGCGTCGCCCTTGGCATAACACTTTTCCCCCCATTTGGTGACTGTTTATCTTAGCAGAGGACTTGGTAGTCGTCAGATTAGAGTGTTTACTAGAAGGATGTGCTTTCCTCCCTCTGTGGAGCTCTGCTTGCCAATATCCCTGGTAGCACAGTAGATGTGGACGGTCCCTGAAAGGGAGCATGACAGCTCCCAAAGAAAGCCAAAGAGATAAGCAAATACCTGCGGTCCCTCGCTACCCCAGACATCGGAACATGCATTGTCGCACACAGTAAAGGTCAGGGTTCAGGTGTCTGACTTTTGGAAAGTACAGAAGCTGAAGAAATCGCCCAGGAAAACAATGGTGACACTGAGGGGGATTTTTCATTGCGTTGCCTGTTGCCTGTTAGTTTTTGTTTTCTGTTCTTTTGATTTGAACAGCTCCCCTCCCTCTACAAAGTTAGGGCTGGCAACACTCATTCATTTAGATTCCAGCTTCCAGCAAAAGCTTGTCCACTTCAGAAAGTTGGGGTATACATGAAAAACACAGACTGGGACCCCAGCTCTATCCCTCAGATTAAGGAAGGATGTCAAAGCAAGAGTTTAAGGGGCTGGAGAGACAGCTCAGTGGTTAAGAGCACAGGCTGTTCTTCCAGGAGACCTGGGTTCAATTCCCAGCACCCACATGGCAGCTCACACCTGTCTGTAACTCCAATTCCAGGGCATCTGACACCCTCACACAGACATACACACAGGCAAAACACCAGAGCACATAAAACAAAAATAAATTAATTTTTTTAAAAAAAAAAGCAAGCGTTTATGGAGAAAAATAAATTGTGCTTTTCTGGGAAGAAATATTGACTGAAGTCCACCAACTTTTAAAAGATTTATATGACTTTAAATAATTACTTTGTAAGCATATGATGTCATTGTCAGAGCGTTTAACGATTCATCTACTATCTACATGCTTTGTTTAAACTTTCTGTGGAATACATATGGTTCACATAAAGAAAACTCCAGGGTCATTTGAGGTTTTGTAGAAAACAATCATTTGTGAAAGCAAAACAGACCTTTCAATGTCTTATTTTGGTTACGCTCTATAAAAAGTCCATGAAACAGAGAGATCGTTGCAGCTCCGAGAACAAACTGTCAGACCCCCTCAGCCCAGCATGGTTTGAGCAAAACAGCCACACGTGGGGACAAGCACACAGCCTGTCTCTGAAACTGAGCAGGGCTGCGGTGTCTACTGGACACTTGAGAAATACAGCCCTGTTTCCAGATGGCAACCCCGGCATAGCACAGCCTTGAGACTCAGAGAACATGAGATTGGTTTCTTTAATTTCCTCTCTTTTACCAAGAGTCATAATCTATTTTTGTAAAGAAATTCAGGAAATTGGTAAAGCACTTGACTCCATCCGTTAAGTATCCGTAATTAACATGATTGTCACGTTATTCCTGGCTCCATGCTGTCTTGTTCACGACCTCCCTCACATGGGTATAACCCGCTGAGAAGATCCTGGTAATGGGTGTCACTTAGCCCCAGCTACTTGAACATAGCAGCGTGCGGATCTGCAGAGAGGCACACTTCCTCTGCTCGGCTAATAAAGATTCCTAAGCTCAGAGACTTTTCTGAACAGATTCTGGCATTCTTTTCAGAGAACCCCTTTATTGCTCTTCACCCTATGACTGCTTTACTCCAGGACAGCACAAAAGAAACCATCCTTCACTCAAGGATGCTTGCAGCCTGTCTCCATAGCCCCAGTCCCTGATTTTAAAAATGAATAAATAAATAAATAAATAAATAAAACAGGGCTGATAGTTCTTGCTCAGCAGAGCCAGCCCACCTTCCTACCTTCATCAGCCACTGTGTGTTGTTCTCTAGAATGTTCTCCAGCACCTGCAACCTCTGTACGGAGTCGTCGTAGTCGAGGGGTGCGTCCCTCTGCACGGCGTTGGACACGTAGGGGCTGGAGGAAGATCGGCAGCTGTCGGTCTCCGGCAGCAGGAATGTGTAGCTGCAGGGCCCGTTCTGGACCTGGTATTGCCTTCTCCCTGTGCTGTCCACGCTCTTCCGAAAGTTATTGTAGGCTGAGGCCAAGACAAGATCACAGCCAAAAGTTAGGAAAACAATCTGCCACATTCTTTCTCTCTTTGGGTTTTAAACTGTGAGCTCAGCAAACTTGCAGGCACGTATGCGTCCTGAGCCCTCGGCTGCTGTCTAGAGCACAGGGCTGTGCTGCATGAACGAGTCCATCAGTGAGAGCCTTCTCCTCCCGTTCCTGAAGCAGCTTCTCTCCCGGTGCTGTCTCTCCTCTTCTCCCCGGCACAAGGGGAACTGTCCTACAGAGGAAGGAGCAGCTCTGCTCACTCCAGAGGTCTGCACAGACTCTTTGTTTCTACTCTGAGTCTACAGTGTCAGTATCCGAATCAATCACTTTCCTTCCCTTATATGATAAGTTGATAAGAGCAGCCAGACATGTGCAGCCAGCCGCTCCGCCCCCTGGCTCACGCACTATCTTCCTGTAGGGGGTCACTAGCCAGGCAACAGGAAAAATCAGAGCATAGTGCTTGCTGCCCCGAAGGATTGTGCATTGCAGAAACCTTCTGGGAACAAGGACCAGCCACAAGGCCCCTGGGCATGTCATAGGCACCACCCTAATTGTTTCCTAGAGAGAAGTTGGGGCTCTGTTGTCTGTCCACTCATTCGCTGCAAAGTAGCTGAGGGAATCACTTTAATTTTAAAGCACAATGAAAGGTTCTGTATTTCCCTGTAGGAATAAAACACAACTATATCAGAACTTTATTTTTGGTACCGAAAATATAAAGAGCAAGACCAACCAGCTCTTGTAAACTGTGCCTTTACAAACAAGGGTATAGTCCTGTTGGTATTATTTGATTTTTTTTCAACTATTAGCCAAGTCATGTATAATTTTAACCCAGTTTAAATCGTGTTACCAAGATGAGTTACTCAGCACTTGCATGTTTATACCTTAAAACAAAATAACTACTTAAATATGCAAACAAAACTTATAATACTTTGACCCTATCAATGGTCTATTAAGGTATGGTAGATATTTAAATGAAGTATATCTAGAGGGAACATATACCCTTTCCTTTACTGTATGGGGGTTTCCTGGGGGCTCATTGTTTTGTAACATGTTATTAATTAAGTTAGTCCCGGTCAATGGGCTCCAGCAAATCACTTTCCCCTTTTAATTAAGCACTAAAGCCCTTGGCCATAAAAGTCAGGGGCTGTGCTGACTTCTAAGGCTTCCAGCTCTGTGGCTCTGCTGGTCCAGACTCACTTCCCTTCATAACCAGAACTTAATGCTCCAGAGAATGGTACTGTGCAAACGACAGTGTCCAGTGAACTGACTCAAAGGATGGCATCGCCCTCTAGAAAGCCCAGGCAGCTCCGCATTAGGCAAGGATGGAGGATGCAAGAGTTGGGATTTTAGCTGTAGGTGAATCTGGAATCTGCACAGTGAATTTTATTATTCTCAGAATCAGTTTGGAAGAGACCTAACTAAATCTTTTTTAAATGCATGCTATTAACACAGTGGCTCCCAAGTTGCCACCAGAACAGGGAATCTTATCCTAAGGTCCACAGGCAGATATCACGGGGTCCGTGAACTCTTTCATTTCCACTAAGCTCTAACCAAAATTTAGCTTTTCTTGTATAAATGAGGAATTAGCCAACCACACTTTCCCATCAGCAGAGACATGTCCTAACAGATGTCTCAAACCTCACAGTTGTTAGAAAGGACTCACAGGCCCTACAAACTGCTTAGAGAGCTCTGTGGCCCAGAAAGGCCAGAACTCGTGCTCTTCACAGACAGTTAGTAGGGGAGGGAGTTTGATTCCTGAGAAATGATGCATGGTTCACTAATGCCGACATCCCTACTCAGAAGACCTAGAAGAGAGTAGGCAGGCCCTAACTTCAGTGCTGTGTGTACTTAAGAATCTTAGCTGCTCTCAGCCCCAGTTTCCCTACTTGGAAAATAGAGACCATTCTTTCTTTGTGGAATTTTCTGGTTTAAGTTGATATTTAACAGGCACAATTTAAGATTGCTAACTCCCTTTCCTTACAGATTTTTTTAATAAGTGGAAATTAATTTGTTTACCTTGAAACAGTATCTTTACAGTTTCGTACTTAGTCTCTGGTTTGGAGAAAATCTTTTGCTTGTTTGGAAAAGCACAATTCAAGGCTTTAATATATGGTTTAGGTTGGAACCATTCAATAGTATTCCAGGCAAACCAGGATGCTTTACAAGAGGTATCATTGGCAAAGAGATAGGCCAAGTACCAAGCGAAGCACTCTTCTGGGCAAAGGGTGACTAACATCAGGACTTCTGATCCCAAGGGGATCATGGGACATGGAGGGAAGGAGATCATAGACAGCACTCTGAGAATACGTAGGAGAAGGTAGCACCACCTCCTGGGGATGCAAGGCCTCTGTGCTTTTGCTATGGACACTGTCCTCATCCAGTCCCCCCAAGAACATGACAGGGGCTGTTTTTCATAGACTCTGAAATGGAAATGATTAAAAGTGGAATCGACAAGGCTTTCTTGAAGAATGAGATGGTAGAGACTTCAAGCACTATGGATTGTCCCAATCTTGATGACTGCATTGGCAATCATGGCAGCTGCTGGGCAACTCCTGGCCTGTCAAAACAGCTGGACACCAGCAGGACTTTCTTCATGAACACGGCACTCTACATCTTATATTATTTTCACAGCCATGAAATAGTCTTTTGTATATTTTTTCAATCATTTAAGAATGGTAGGTATCAGAGCAAGGCATGGTAGCACATGCCTGTAATCCCAGCACCCAGGAGGCTATAGCAGGAGGATTGTTGCAGGGTTCAGTCCAGCCTGGGATACATGGAGGCTTAGTCTCAAATAAAACAAGCTAAATGCACACACAAACACACACATGTATGGGTACTATTGTAAAAATACCATTGCTGGTTCATGTACCCAAACAGATTATGAGTTAGAAGCAGGAGGAAGAGTCGGTGGGGGGACTGGATGAGGACAGTGTCCATAGCAAAAGCACAGAGGCCTTGCATCCCCAGGAGGTGGTGCTACCTTCTCCTATGTATTCTCAGAGTGCTGTCTATGATCTCCTTCCCTCCATGTCCCTGGGGATGGAACATATTCAGTGAAGCCTCTCACTATTGAGTCCACATCCCTCATGAAAAGAGGGCCTTCACTTAACAGTGTGGCATATGCCAGGGCAAGGGGCTAGTTCAAAGCCCGAAGAGAAATGACACTTTGAAGCTGGTTATAAAGCGCTAGGAACATGACACCATCACAGAGCACAGAGTGGCACAGTGTGGCAGCCCTAGGGCCACAGGAACTCAGAGGGGCGTACCCAGTCAGGACTGCAGCAGACTTCTAAAACGACTCACAGGAGACCGTCATAGGACACAAACTCCAGGGCGACGAGCAGAGACTGAAAAGACCTCTCCTGCCCAGGCTACTAGTGCCACCAGCCAGTGGCCGACGATTCCCACCATGGCTTGGGGTCGCAACTGAACATCTCAGGTCCCTCCATCCTTTCTCCAAAGTGTTCCTTTTCTGTAGAACTTTGACTTCCCTCGGTCGCTTGCTGACAGGATTGCTCAAGCAGATGAAGATACAAACTCTAAGGGATGTTGTCAGTGGTTTCCTAAAAGCCGCCCTCAGCCCCCATCACTTGTGTAGAGCAGCTGTGCACGGTGCTGTGTGTTTTCATCTTTGCATGTGTGTTCTGCCAGGTTACATGTAATAAGCTGAAACTTCAGAGCCCATTTATCCTCTCAAGAACTGTCTCGGGGGCTGGAGGGACAACTCTAGTTAAGAGCACTGGCTGCTCTTCCAGAGGATCCATGTTCAATTCTCAGTAACCACACAGAGCTCACATCTGTCTGTAACTCTAGCTCCAGGGCTTCTGACAGCCTCACATAGTCAAAACAACTTTGATCCAGAGAGAGAGAGACAGAGAGAGAGAGAGAGAGAGAGAGACAGAGAGAGAGAGAGACAGAGAGAGAGAATTCTCTATGGTTCTCATGAAGCTTTTTTTTTAATGATACCAGAAAGACGTAGTTATGTTTCCAGAAAGGAGGCCATCTACAAAGACTTAAACCAGACAAAACCACAATAATTTTATTAATTCTCTAGGAATTTCATACAATGTACTTTGAACATATTCACCCACCTATAAGCATCCCGTACTCCCTCCCACCCGACTTGAAACGATAATGGTGATAATGGTTTCTTCTTCTTTCTCTCCCTCTGTCCCCTCCTCCTCCACCACATTCAGTCCACTTTGTGTTGCCCCGCTAATCTTGAGTGGGGCCTACCCTGGTATGGGTCAGCCTAACAGGAGCCACATCACTAAATAAGTAACTGATTCTCCCTCTCTCAGCAGCTGTCCGATGCCAATAACTTTTCAACTCTTGGTGGGATTTCATGCCTACACCCATTCTGGGATTTTGGCTGACTGTTGCTTGCACAACAAGCCTTACCGCATGCTATCTCAATATCTCATTGAGTTCATACGTGTATCGCCCCTGCCATGTCTGGAAAGCACCGCTTCCTTGATCTTATCAACCATCTTTGGATCTTACAGTCCTTCTGCACTTTATTCCACAAAGAACCCTGAGCTTTGTAGGGAAGGATGCGTCACAGGGACCCTTAAGCACCACCCGGTGACATCATTTCACCCTATTCCACTGAGGGAAAAGCTGCAGGGTCTTCTGTAGGCTCTGACTTCCCCAACTCTTCAGGAATCTAATCTCACAGATCCCCGCCATCTGTATCATAGTGTCAGAGGGGTCAGAGCCTCCAGCTTGTCTAGAGTCATCCAGAAGATGCCTGGCTCTGTGCAAGAGGTATCCTGAGAAGACAGGTGCTTCACATTTTTAGATCGGCACCAAGTGGACAGCTCCATGCGACCCATGCCAGAGGACATTTGTGAGTAGCTCCCATGGCTTCCACTGTCACTGTGAGCCAGTTTACAGAATGTCACTAAGAGTTTTGTCCTTGTCAGATAAATGCGTAGACCCGGGGCCTCTCACCTGACCTGGAATAACATTAGCCCTAACCACATAACAAGGGGCATTTTACAAAAGCTTGTGTTATTTTTTTAAAAAAAAAAAGATACACAGAGCACTCAGACCCTGTCCAGGCATGGGGTCCCCTGGTTCACAGTCCCCTGTCCGTACCCTTACCAGGCACAGCTGAGTTCTCCTTCCGTGTCATTGCTGCCTATGGCCCTGGCTTGCTCACTGGTGTAGGCCCATCTGGCCAACTTGGACAGCATTTTTGGAAAGTACCTTATTGGTATATGAGAGACTCGGTGCTGAATTACCCTACGATGTGAAGCTGGGACACTGTGTCTTTGTGGTCAGAATGACACACTTGGGACTCTCAGGCGCCTGGCATGCAAGAGTGGAGAGAGAGCCGAGGGACCTCTTGGCCATCTCTCCTACTGCCCTTGGCATCTTTAAAATTGGCGAAATAGTTGATATGTTCCTATATACACCTCAAAGTCATTTGCAAGGAAAAGCATTAGGTACTCACTGAACATAAAACTTGTCCGGGAAGTTTACGTCTGTTCCCTCCACATTATCTGAAGTCATTAATAAGAAAAAAGGAAACAACTAAAACACACACACGTGTGCACGCACACGGAGTAGGAGGAGATAATATTTCAGCAGTATCAAAGCAGTCCCCATACAGCGATACCTTGACATGGCATCTTTCTACTCAGCATATGTTGACCTGGATCTGATCTGAACAACACATCAGCAGACTGTGGCCATCGGCAAAAATGTCAGCACACTAACTGCGACCATTCCCAAGCTGCCAGCATGCCCATCTGGAGCCCAGAATCTGTTATTAATATAATAACAGTGAATTTAAAGCCATGGAGTGTATATGTGTACGTGTGTGTGTGTCCACATGTGCATGCATGCATGCATGGGTTCTCATGCTTGTAAAGCAAGTACTATTGCTCACTGAACTGTGTCCTCAGCCCCTCAAGCCAGCCATCTTTACTCCAATTTTAACAAAGCAAAATCCCAACTTCATTTGCAAAGGGTTGAGACTTGCTGTTTAGTGCTGGCTGTCACCCCTATATAGCACTGACACTCCTCCTCCTGACAGAATCCATGACACAACCCAAAACTGAGCTCCTGGGTACTACATGAGAGTTTAAGCATATGTGAACAGTACAGATTTGTGATCATGAGGAGGTAGGCAGTTCTGTGTCCATCCATATGGGGACCTGTGGTCACCCATAAGGGGGTCATCCTGTGTGAGCACAGACTTTGAATCGAAACCCTGGAAACCCAACGTGTGTGTCAATGCTCTGGCTAGCTATGCATTCACATTGGCCCCACATTTTCATCTTTCTTACCTTCATAATTCCTTTCCAGTCCGTCTCTTTAGCTTTGCCCTGTGTTCACAGCTAACAATGGGATAGGCCTATGAAATAAAATATGGTGCCAGTTGAAGCATGATTTCATGTTCTCGTGGGAAGTATATGTTTGTGTGCATACTTATGTATGTTTGTTGTATGCACATAGCATTTGACAAAATCAATGGCCCAGTATATTTAGAGTATAATTAAATCACCGGCTTAGAAACGGGCATCAACTGTGGAATTCACCTTTGTAAGAGGTGAGGAAGTGAATATTTTGTTAAAATCATTCTCTGATTGCCAAAGGAGGGAAAGACCGTCTGCCAGATGTGTTTTCAGGCCACTTCCTTTCCTGGGAAACAGCCATTTCCTCCCACCGCCGGCATGTTTTCATATCCGTGTGGATGGTGACATGTGTGCTAAAGGATCACGGGATCTGCAGCATGGGCCGTCACCCTTAGTCACCATCTTCATCCCAGCTGTGTGATTGACAAAGAACTGCAGACCTGGTAGCTGATGAGTACATGTGAGGGCG
>LOEQ01000443.1:268302-284818 GCA_001685075.1 Bramus lutescens | reverse complement strand
CCTCTGGAAGAGCAGCCAGTGCTCTTAACTTCTGAGCCATCTCTCCAGCCCCTCGACAAACTTTTGAGAGTTTGGAGCCCACTGCTCCTAAGAAATGTGTCCGGCCTCTCTTCATAACCACTGTGAATGAACTCTCTGAGTTTTCATTTCAAGTGGCTTAATGCCATCTAGATTAATCTCCTTTTAATCTAAATTTATAAATTTTTATCTTAATTATTGAGAAACATTTTTTTAAAAGAGATAAAAATGCCATAATGAGTATTCCCATTTAGATATATTATCTCTCTTGGTTATAAGTTAACATAAATAAATAGCTCATGTCAAGGTTATTTTAAAAAAATGCACATGACCCTCCTTTGGTATTCCCATCCATCTGGCTGAGTTAATATGAAAACTCTTTCTGTGGGAACTTACATTTGGTTATGGACTTACATGGACAAAAGTCGTTTTTGAAAAACTGTATCGTGACTATGATAAATTAGTTGGGCATAAACGTAATAGTCACGGTTACAAAGAGTCATGCTGCTTGTGCGTAGGTACACAACAGACCCCATGCTGTCCTTCCGGTTGTCTCCTAATGACTAGGTTTTCCTGGTTATCTGCCCTATGCTCTGTGCTTTTCTTTCAGAGGCTGCCTAAGCCCCTATCCTGGCACCCACTAACACTCCCTCCAAATGTTCCCATTCCAGGCAAGGGCACAACTCAAAGACCGACACAAAAGAGAAAATAAAAGGAAACAAACTGGACAAAGACCACAAAGAAATGACATTTATTAAGTATTAGGTACCAGTTCCTGACATCTGTTTCCCTCAAGAAAAAAAAAATGCAATAATGTTTTTTAAAGCCTAAAAGCTATTCTAGTAGAATTCTAGTAGAATATTACAGGAAAAGAAATTATGTACATTCTCCCTAAATCCCGCTGCCTTAAAATGACCTTTTCTTTTAGTTTATATGCCAAAGTCTTGTTTGACTACAATAAAAAATTAAACCAAAAGAAAACTGCAAGGAAAGTACCCATTTGCATAATGCTAACATCAAATCCACTGTTAATACTCACCTGCTCCCTCTGCTGGTCTCCTAACAAGTGACCCACAAAACTCATTGAAATCATTAATAGAAACACTAGGCAGTTTAAGGCATAAATCAGCTGCAACTCACAAGTACCCCGGATGCCGTCAGTCATAATAGAAAATAGCAGAGCACAGACAGAGCCTTGACATCAGTGCACACAGGCACACACATCTAGTGTGTGCGTAGAATACAATGGTACAGTTCCCGCCCACAGCAGATGAGCTATGCTTTGTGACAGAAACCTGTGTTACCAGTCTCCAAAATGGGTAGAGCCTGAGATCCAACTGCCTGCAACAAGATCCCACTCTGGAGAGGCAAAGGAATGCTGTGCCCAAGGCATGGCTTGGTGGGCTTGGTGGCACCGGTGGTGAAGGTCCCCCAGGGACAGCAGGTGAGGGTTAAATGAGCTGTTGGAATACCTTCAGTGTGGGTTTTGATCCCAGCTATTTACTTGGGCGAAAAGAAACCATCTCTCCAACGCCTACTTGCCCCATAGAGCAGCCTAAACTGAGAGAAAGTACATTCCATGCTGAGAAAATTGTTTGCACAATTTAAAAAGAAAAAAAACATTATGGGCATTAAGAGAAATGAACTATAATTGAACAAAGGGATGGTGAAGGTGTAAACAATTAGATGGTGCCTGGAACTCACTCCTAAAGAGTCTGCTCAGCAATTGGACCCTCCCACCAGTGGAGAGGTTGAAGCAGGGGAATAGCCCACTCTGATCTGGGAAAGATTCTGAAGAGTGGAGAAGGGAGAGGCAGAGAAGCTGCTGCGGTCCCTAATGGAGATATTGCCATGGCCTGAGCTTCAGTGGTAATGCAAGGCTCGCAAGCATTTGAAAGGGAGAATCAGTGTGACTGCCATGATTGGGATGGCTTGCCTAGCATGAGCAGAGTCCCAAGTTCCATCCCCAGCAGCTTGGTCTGTTTTCAGGGAAAGTAAACCGTCAACATCTTTAAATGCTGGACCAAAAAATTGTTTTCCTAGCATAACAACATGAGAAGACAATAATAAAATATTAGGCTTATATAGTACTGTGGAGGGTGGGAGCATAATGAGCATGGTTAAGCAAGTGTCTCTGTGGTGGGATGAAGCATCCTCTGGGTATATATGCCCAAGTGGAATAGATGGATCTAGAGGAACCACCCACCACGCTGATGCCGTGTCAGCTGTGTGAGTTTGCACTCCCACCAGCGATGGATGAGTGGTTCTCTTACTCCACATCCTCAACAGTATGAGCTACCACTTGTTTTGTTGATCTTAGCCATTCTAACAGGTGTAAAATGAAATCACAAAGTAGTTTTGATTTGCGTTTCCCTAATGGCTAAGGATGTTAAACATTGAAGTGTTTCCCTGCCATTCGAGTTTCCTCTATTGAGAAGTCTGTTAGATCTGTGCCACATTTTGTTAACTGGGCTATTTGATTTCTTGATATCTAGTTTCCTGAATTCTCTCTATATTTTTGCATATTAGCTCTCTACTGGGTGTGTTCTTTTAAAAATCTTTCCCATTCTGTAGGCTGCTGCTTTGTCCTAGTGATGATGATTTTTGCTGTGCAGCAGCTTTCAATTTCGTGGGGTCCCCTTTATTAATTGTTGATCTTAGTATGTATGCTAATGGTGTTCTGCTCATAAAGTCTTCTGTGCCAAGGAGTTCAAAGCTTTTCCTCACTTTCCCTTCTATCAAGTTTGGTGTATCTGGTTATGTGTTGAGGTCTTTGATCCATTTGGAGTCTTGAACCACTGTAAAATTTTTTGAAGGCACCCTGGACTTGCAATACCAATTCTCACCCACCCCAGCTGTGGTAGAAGCCTATGAGAATCATTTCTTTACCTTCACCACAGCTCTCAAAACAGCTCAGAAGTTTGTTAAGGCAACTGATCTGCTCACAGACAAAATTAATAAAAACACAAGCATCCTATGCCATTAGCAAAACCAGCAGATAAAGAACATAGCCAAGAGCCAGGCTAGCAAAGCCTTCACAGGGGAAAGCTCATGGTCGCATTTTACCAAGGGACTGCACTTCTTTCTAGACCATTTTCTTGAGGATGCTGCATTAAAGGTACTGCAGACTCAGACTCCCAAGTCAATGCTAGCCTACTTAAGCATCTTAACTGACATCACTGCATGTGATGTGGATAAAAAGAAGCTCTCCTTTACTCAGAGCTCCATGGCTGGGTGCTGAAGCTAATTCCATCAGTGGTCCTTCACCAAAGGCTCACAGGGCAGGCTCTGTGGCTTCCAGCATAATATCCCTTTCTCTGGTTTCTTCTCTAGAAGAAATACTCAATGAGAGAAATAAAGAAGACTCAGTCCAATTAGTAAAAATGTAAAATTGTCCAAGGGGTATTGTAGACGATTCTAAGTAGAGTTTCATCTTCAGGAAGCAATGTGTAGCTTAATACCTTTGCATTAATTTGTCACTTGATTAAGGGGATATATATATTTCTTTGTTAAGGGTTGGGTTGTATTAGCCATAAATCCAAGTTGAAACCTTATCTCCAAGGACCTCAGAATGCTACCTTATTTGCAGTTATGGCCATTCGGGTATACTGAATTAAGCTAGAGTCATACTGAAGTAGTATGGGCCCCTCATGCAACATGGCCAGTATCTTTACAAGAAGATGGTCATGTGGAGACACAGGCATCCTCTGAAGATGCCATGTGACATCAGAGGCAGAGAACAAGTGATAGTACCCCCAAACAGCCATCAGCCTCCAGAAACCTAGGAGAGGCCAGAATAGATATGATCTCAGAAGGAAGGACATTGACCTGGGACATTCTGGCCTCCAAAACCACGAGAGCATGAATTTCTAACCCACTTGGCTTGTGGCATCTGTGATTGCCCAGATGAGCTCCAAACAGTTCCCATGAGTAAGGATACTACCACATGCCTCCACAAACTAACCACCTGATTCTCGATTATTTCACCTGGGGACAGGGGCCAAAGGCGACCCAGGCAGTTCTTGGCTTCTACTGAGAGCAATAGTCATGCCCTGCTCTTTCAAGACTTTCCTGAAAGGACTGCTGATCTGCGATTGCAGCCAGCCTCTAAAGGACCAGGCCAAATGTCATGTGTCCTTGGAAGCTCTCCCTGTCCTTCCCCGTGTCAACTCAGGGTCACTGCACTGGAGGTGAGACAAGCTCAGCATCTCCACTCTGTGATGGAGTCCCTGACCTGAGGCCTCACAAGGCCTGATGCAGCCTTCTCCTGCTATGAAGTGACTCGTGCACATTCACCTGCTGCACCTGCAAGGGGATCTCTCTACCATGAAAGGAAGACGTGCAGATGTAGGGCTGCTCCCCACATGCCCGTGTTTGTCTTGGCTGCCTGTGTGGCAAGAGCCCCTTTTCCATTCAGTCTGCAGCTCTCACCACTGCAGTGGTGTTCTATGGAAACCCAAGCTGATGCCTTCAGTCCCAGCCACCTCCGGCTCTTGCTGCATACGACAAGGTACTGGGTGGTGTCACACTGGGAAGTCTTGACTTAAACATCCAGAAGCCCTTTCCTTAACATCTGCTGCTCCTGGCATCTTGGCTCCCTGCCAAGGCCCTTTAAGTTGTGGTGCTGTGGGGGTCTGGAATGGAAGCCTCCATCTTCTCTTCTCCCCTGTGGTCTGGAGTTGGTTTTATTCTAATGAAACCAATAAGCATATAGAGGTCAGCAGCTCTGAGCCAAATTCAGCTATCAGATGCCCAGCACTGACATAGACTAAATTGTTCCTAGGTAAACACATTCAGGGATTCCATGTTTGCAACTGATCTTCTAGTAAATATTCTATTTCTTGCCTTTAAAAGAGCATTATCAGAGCTAGGTGGTAGTGGTGCACACAGTTAATCTCAGGAGGCAGAGCAGGTGGATCTTTGAGTTCAAGGCCAGCCTGGTCTACAGAGCGAATTCTAGGACAGCCAAAACTGTTACACAGAGAAACCCTGTCTCTAAAAGTAGAGAGCAGGTTATCTTTGCACATTATTTGCCACATTATGTATGACACTTCCCTTTTTCCGCTCCTTTTAGACCTGCTGGACCTCAGCTGAAAGCCATACATACACCTTGCATTTGAAGACATCAAGACAGGTAGCAAATCTTCAGTAGTTAAGGGCAGAGGAGTCTGAGTATGACCACAACTACAGCATTAGCATAGTATGTAGCTCAGCGGTCTACAGTGTTACCATGTTAGTCCTTTGGGGTTTCAGTGCTAGCTCCTGTATTCGCTTCTATAGATGTGAAAGATATTTTAGCTTCTATACAAGACAGATAAGACACGCATAGAAAGACCTCTTGAAAATAGGTCCTCCTGTTTTTCCCCCACAGACAAGTGTTCTAGAACCTTCCACCTGCCTGCAAAGTCCCTCATGAAAAATAAAAGCATTCTGACGTGACCGATGGAAACAAGCTCTCCTCCGACCACCTGTGCCACACTGCATCTTTCCCACGTCTCTTGCTGGGCCTTGGGTTCTCTGGCCCTCTTTGGGGAAAGTGTCACTCCCAAGGCAGTTTCAGAATTGGCTCTCTTTTCTAAAAGTAATGCCGACTTTGTCTCCCACACCCTCAGCTGCCCTGGTAAGTGTGTGGACCGTGGCCTTGGTGCAGAATCAAGCTTGGACTGTTAAGGTCGCTTGTGGGAGAAGGAAGCCATGACAGTTCTTCCCAAAGCTGGTGTTTTTAGGAAAACACTCAAGTGGAGCCTGCTCCTGTTCACTGTCCATTATCAACAGCTTAGCTGGCAATGGGAAAGAGGGAAAACAATAAAGCTTGCCACCTAAAACATTGGGAAACCCCTTCCCATGATGAGTTTATTTAGGACCTAAAATTACTCGTTTTCAGGATGCCAGAACCAAAGCCCGACTTCACACCTGTGTTCTAGAATGTATTTTGAATGCTTTAATGACTGAACGGGGAAATTTTTGGACTATTTTCTAAATATAACCTTAAATTTTACTGTACAAGTGTTTTTTTCCCCTTTTTTCTTCTTTCTGGCTACCAAAGTGTTAGTACTGAGGAAATAAACTAGATTCAAATATAAGGAATGGGCCTAGAGGCAGGACGGTCTCCGTGAGTTTGAGGCCAGTCTGGTCTACATGATGAGTTCCAGGACTACAAAAAGAAACCCTGTCTCCAAAGAAAAACAAAACACACACACACACACACACACACACACACATTCAAATGTAAGGCACACCTATGAAACTGTTTGTTTGTGTTAGAGTCAAGCTTTCAAGCTTTGTAGAAGTGACTAGCTTCAGGCTCCTAGCAATCATTCTGCCTCAGCCTCTTGAGAGCTGGGATTACAGGCCAGAGCCACCATATGCAGCTTGTTTGACACTTCCAGATAGATGTGCTGTGACATACAGATAGAAGAATGAAGGCTGCCCAGGATCTTCAGTTGCCTCAGGACAATGACAGACTCATTAAGGATTTGGGCAGCAGCCATGCCCACCTCAGGATAGTAGAGCTGACCAACACCACATAGTAGTACTCCATTCTCCAGCATCTGCCGAATAACCAAAGAAAAACTCCATCTGCAGTTGAAAGGGTCTGGTCTGTTCCCTTGGGAATGATGACCAAGTGCACTCTGTCCTCCATAGATCCTGGAAACCGTGTCTGTGTTCAGAGTCGAACTGTCCGAGATCTTCTGATTAACTCGTGCATTCCTGAGGAAAGCATTTTACTGGAACTTTTTTATTGGAGGCTCTTGAGCAATTGACTTGGAGCACAGATAATCTGAGCATACCTGATATATGGCCTGAACGTCTGTCCATGTGTCTAATGTTGCTGCACACATGACATTAACCTCTTGAATCAGTGTGGATGGTATGTGGTGAGTGCCTTGCATCTTATACTGAGAAAAGACTTTAGAAAAAGCAAATAGGCAACAGCAGTTCTTTACAACCCTACAGCTCGTCACTGGGACTCGCCGAATTTCTTTGTTGTAAGGAAAGATATTAGCAGATGCTTTCTAATTTAGATATAAGTGGAATTGATTGTAAAGAAATTGGGCATTTTAAATAATACTAGTGATGAAGAGGCTGTGTGCTGTTTGGGTAGTAGCTGAGATACAGTGCGAACATAAAACAGACGGATCTGCTTCCAACACCACTAACTCTGGGGAGATGTTAAGGGTTCCATGTGCCCTTGACTGGGAGGCAGATGCCACTTCCTTTAGAATCTCACTCCTGAGTCTGTCTCTGTGTAGATGGGTATGCACTCCCAATCCACTGCATACATTGGGAAATGGAGCCAGGCATCTCTGCCATCACACGGTAGGGAATTGCCTAATGTAAACTGGCACTCAAATGCCAGCCAGGGGAGTAAGACCCACATATACTTGCAAATGCAGTCTGGCCCACATATTGTTAGGTGTTAGCACTTCCATGATGCCCTTGTGGCTGCTGGCTGCTTTAAACTGGAATCATCTGGGTCCTTTTGTTGTTCATAACCCAGTAAAGCAAAATGCCTTCCCCAGTCCTCATGGCTAGACAGTGTATCACTGGAACATGGGCTTCCTGCCTCCTGTTCCTGTAGGTAACTACACGTGATGCATTTCCATATTTAGTGTTGAAAGGATCCATAGCTATATTAGTTTTTTAATAAGTGAGAGATTTATTACTCAATGGATTGCTTCCCCACCAAAAAAATCTCCACATCCTGCTAGTGGTCTGTGACTTCTTGGAAACTCCTGCTCATCCCCAGAGTCATCTGTAATCGAAACCCTCAGATTTTATGTTGAATTTGCAATTTTAAAAAAATCCCAGATTGATTTCATAGTCCAGACACACTTTCAAAGCAGCACTGCACATGGAGGAGCTGGGGACAAAGGGACTCACAAGCTCCTCTTCCCTGCCCCGTCAGAGACATTGATCCATTCTCTGCACAAAATGTTTACATTCATATCAAATCTAGGGTTTAGTGAACCATGAAAGTTAAAGGTTAATGGAAACAAGAATTGACCCCAAAGCATATTTCAGCTGATTTAAAAAGAGACAAAGCAGATGTAATTACTGTGAAAAGTACTTTTACTGCACTGAGCCTGCTCTCGTGTAATCTCTGTTTCCTCAGCCTCCTAGCTGCATACACCCGTGCATTCCAAGGGCACAGTGACATTACCAGAACACGATTCAGGGCAGCCCTGACTCCTCAGATCGTTAGAGCTGGAAGAGAAGGAACATAAAGAAGAGCTGTCTCCCGAAGCACTTTCTGTTTCAGCTACAGCTTCACTTGATATTCTGACAGTATACACAACAATTAGTTATGACTTGTTCAAGTGACTTCCCAGGGGCAGGGAAGATGGCTCAGTGGGGCACATGCTTGCTATGGGACTTACGTTGGAATCCTCACCACCCATGTGAAAAGCCCAGGCTTGACAGCAAGAGTCTGTAACCCCAGCACCAGGGAGAAGAGATAGGAAGAGCCCAGAAGGTGGTCAGCCAGTGAGGTTCAGTGAGAGACCCTGCTCACAAAACCATTACCACCAGTCCCTGATCTCTACACACACACACACACACACACACACACACACATCTATGCATGTGTGTCAGTGAGGTTTAGTGAGAGACCTTGCACACAAAACAACACCAGCGCCAGGCCTCTACACACGCACACACACACACACACACACACACACACACACCCCTAGGCATGTGAGCCAGTGAGGTTCAGTGAGAGACCCTACTCACAAAATAGTTAATCTAGTGCCTGTTCTACGATACGGTTCATGAGCCAGGAAAGGGGCTGGAGATTTAAACACATAGATGGGGATACAAGGACACGGGTCATCCTTGAACCAAGAATGCCCCCTTTATTGTGTTCCAGAGCAGCTTATATAGGGATCCTTAACTGATAGCCATACCCCAGCCAAACCCACCAGAAACCACTCCCCTGCCACCAGAAACTCCTGAGGCTCTCGTGCTCAGAGCAGCTGCAAACACAGGAAAACAAGCAAACATAAAAGTTATTTATAAGAAATTCAGGGTCTGGGGGTCCACAGCACCCAACAAGTTAATACCAGCACCTGACCTCTACGCTCACACACCCGCTTTACAACAAATTGATTCTTTCCTGATTGCATTTGCCACAGTCAGATGCTGCCAAGACTTAGCTATTGCAGGAGATTCTTGCTTACCAACACAGTTCTGCTTAAGTATGTGGGGGTTCACTACATTATCTGGTCCCACAATTACTTCATATATAAACCAGAAATTGCAGAAGTGCTTAAGAGCCTAAAAGTCCAAATACAATGTAAGAAGCAGCATCTTAAATCTAAAATGCATTATATTAGTAGGGTTCAGTGAACCAACAGGTAGCCCAACCCATTGTGGTGCCAACAGTTTTGGCAGTATAACAGGTGTAAGAGTTTGTTAGCATTAACTGGTCTTCTGATTTAGCTTGAATTGAGGGAAAAACCATATATTTTTTAATCTTTCAGAATGGCTACAGAATCTGTTTCCTGATTTGGTAGGGGAGAGGGGGAGTGCCACTCAAAGGACTTGGTACGACTGAAAACATAGTTTTTTCTTGTTGGAGAGAAAGGAGGAATGGTTGTGGCCGACAGTGCATACACAGCTAAGGTGAGAAGGAATAACATTCCCTGGGGTGCTGAGTCTGCCAACCACAACTGTCCTACAAGCTTCCCATTGAGGAGACCGTTTAGATGAACACTCCAGGGAAGCAGGCTATGTTGTCAGCACAGCTGGGAATGTGATGGTACATGGTACATACATATGTCACAGCTGTCTGAGACCTCTTCCCTGGACAGAGCTTCTCTCCGGGGCTGCAGTGCAGCTGGAGCCTGGATGCTACTCCTGTTGGCTGCCTCTGTTTTTCCTCCCCTCCTAAAACCTGAAGCTAGGATGCTAAGGATAGATCAACACCCCTGTCTAGGTCTGCCTTTCGATATATTACAAAGTATGAACACTATATTTTTTTTCTCTTATTAAAATGCATCCTCCTTTCTCTGCCTCCCAAGTGCTGGGAGTAAAGGTGTGCCTCACCACACCCAGCCTCTTTCTCCTCTTTTAAAAATGAAGCTAATGCCTAAAAACATGTGGCCTATACTTCTTTCCTCAGGACCAGTCATGCTAGCAGAGTTTCTCAAACCTAAGAAGCTGTCCTGCTATTAGCACAGGCAGGGCTGCAGCGATGCAACTGGGATGCTGAAGTTCTCCAACTGCTCTGAGGTTTCCTAGACAAAACAAACTCCTTGCCAACCTCCCCACCTTCAGAGATCAATCCCAGAGGCCCAAGCTGCTCTGCAGCCCCCATGCTCTTCCCTGTGTGCTCACTTCATGGCAGGGCGTACCCTGGGACCACTCGTTATCAGTCGTTGTTGTCTGCCAGTCGGGGTTTAGAGGTGGACATTTGAGGTGAATTCTAGCAATGGAAAGCCCAACTGAAGGCTTGTGGAACAGGTGTGTAGGGTGGAAAGGAAAGCATGGGTTCATCAGGGTGAGTCAGATAGAGGCAGAACTGGCCAAGAGAGTGCTGGCACTCAACACGGTGGCACTTTGGAGCCTGGGAGCAATTTTTGGTGAGACTTGCTGCTCAAGATGAAAAGAAGGGATAAAAGCCATAAGAGCATCTCCCGTCCCTATCTTAGACTGCTTCCAGTCTAACAGCGCACAGTCCTCTCTACACAGTGACCCTGAGTCAAAAGCTCACTAAACTCACTGTGATAATTCCTGTCAGGAAGATCCTTTTGCCACAGGCCATCGGTGGAGGAGCACTTTAGTGGGTGGTTGTAAAGTCAGCAGTGACTTTGCTGTGTACCCAGAGCAGTTTTTTCAAGCCAGAGCCCGCAGGTGTATACCTGCCTGATGTCAGTGCCCCTGGACCATCTCTGGTTCATGGATTACATAGCCCCAGAGTCTGGCTGACATAGAGACCCTGCCCTGCCTTTTTACCCAGCCATACTGAGGTTCACCTGGATGCCGCTGGGCTTAGATTCTGTTTAATTTGTTCTGGAATGTTTCCCGTGCCTTTATTTGTTCACTGTCTTTCCTACACAGAAGAGTTCCCCCACCTGCCCTGTGTGGTTTAATACTCTGGGCAACTGTTTGCAGATGTGTGGCCACAGGGCACACCAGATGCATGGTGGAGCCATTCCCCGACTGCTGACTGCTGGACAGCCGAGTGGTTTCCAACTTTCGACTTATGTGAATTTGATTATGGTTTCTGGCAGAGATTTGTGTATATAAATAAATCACTCGGTAATTTTTCAGGAAAATAGCTGCCTTGGGGCCTGGATAGTTGAGTATGGTTTCAGAATGTTCCCGATGACAAGGGCACAGCCCAAGGCATCTTTATATGAATGTCTTCCCACTTGCAGGCAAACTGGGGTAGGTGAGAAAGAAAGTGTGTGCTTGGGGGACTGCTGCCAAAGGCAAGAAAGAGGACAGTTAACACCCAGGAGCTTGTCAGAGTCCACAGCCTCTGCTCTGCTGATGAGGTGATTACATCCGAGTTCCCCAAGACTGAGTGTCCTCTAGAAGACTTGTTGTGGATCAAACCCTCACTTGCAAAAGTCCAGAAAGTACTCACTTTCTTCAGTCTAAACCATCATCACTACTAGAAATAATTTGTAAGCTGTGCAAAGCTAGTAGTGGATAGCTTTCACTCTGCCCGGTTAGGGTATGCTCAGGCCTAGGGCCAGAGATGAATCGTGGTGCTGAGGGGCGGGTGCTCATGGTCCCTATAGGTCTTGATGCTGGCAGACACTAGCTGTGGGAGATACCAGCCCTCACCTGGACCCTGCTGTGTCCACTGTGCAGGTGAAGGGGCTGCAGCTGCAACTCTGTGAAGAGCCATCCAGCCCAGCAGGCAGCTCAGTCCTCAGAGGTGCTCACTGTCCCTAAAACAATAACCATGGATTCCCTGGAAAAAATAATAAATTATTGACAGCAACCAAAAGAAAACTTTGACTTAAGACTTTTAGAGAACAGATTTGTGGCCTGTGGGGAAGCATTGGAACATCTCTTTGAGGGGAAGAGGAGGGTCTAGGATCTCCATGGAAGCTGGACCCCATTTTGGTCTTTAGATTAGAGTAGCTACCACATGGAACAGTATAGACCCTGGAGTGTGTTCTCTAGGCCTCCTCTGTCCTCCCCCCTCTAGCTTTTGCCTGTCTCCAGGTAGAGGCTGAGGGGTGCTCTGGTCAGACGTAGCTTCATTATCAGTACCCATGACACTGCTGAGCCTTGTCAAGCTATGTACTCTTCCCAGTATGCGCCTGTTTCCCCAAGATGCCCGAATCCATGGTATTCTGCAGATCCACCAGCTTCACTGAGGACAGGCTCAGGTCCCAAGCATAGTGAGAAACACTATTACGGGGAAGTGTCATTTATAATCTAGATGTCATTTACAGGGCACCAGGGAGACATGGTCAGCAGGTACAAGGACAGAAGTCACAGTATTGGGAGGGTTGGGTGGATGACCAGTAAAAATATTCTTTACAAGTAGGTTTTTCTGGACTAAGAGCTAGAATGTAAGACTGTCAACACACCTAGATGATAAATTGGCAACAGAGTCTTCTTTATTTTGGGGGAAGCCAGGTTGGCTGGGCAGTGTGGTACAGGACACAGAAACACAGGATTGTAGAGATTGCTTTATGGAATTCAGGTCTTAATGATAGCCTTTTAACATATTGAAGGTGCTTTTGTTTTCTTTCTGGAACGGTCAGTCCTGATTACCAAGACATTCATTCTCTCAGTACAAATTGGGAGAAAAGAATATTTATACCTTCTACTTCCTCTTTCCTCATTTGTTACTGAGGATATTGACATAAAAACAGGATCTTTGTGGCCAATGAGTTCATCTCCTGCTGGTTCCCACCAGAAATTCCCAGCTTTGTGACATCCGTGTGTGTGGCTCTAGATGTCGCTTCAAGAGCGGGTGTCTGGAAATGATGGAACCTCCAGCAACAAAGTTGTTTGCAGGAAAACGAGCTAGGGGAAAGGGAAGGAAGCTGAACTTCCCTGAGCCCCTACTATGCGCTTGGCATCCGTCATCGTACGGTCTGGAGTGAGGCATGCAGACTGCACCCTGCCAGGCAAGCCCTGCCCATTTCTGTCCTCGGTGTGACCAAGTGCTGGAGCTAACAGAAATTCTCAGGCATGTGTCTCCTTTACACCACTGGATACCATGTGGATGCCTTCATACCTATCAGAAAGTTTGCAGTCTAAGCGGATGTGGCAATGTCTTCTAGACTCATCTGTGTTTATTGTGATGAGAATGTTAAAATGAGGTATCCTAAGTCACAAGTGATTGCTTTTCCCTAACTACACAAAAAACATGTCTTAAAAACAAAATCTCCAGAGTACATCACTCTATTGCATCTGAATGCTGCTGCTGACACTGTCTCATGCAGCTGAGGCTGGCTTTGGATTGCCAGTCCTCCTGTCTCTGACTTCTAAGTGCCAAGATTATAGGCAGGTAAAGACGGAATGTTCTTTATGACAACAAAAAGAGGGGCAGGGGACATTTCAGACAAGAAAGATGTCTAAGAAAATCAGAAATCATAAAAAATCAGATGTTCAGTACCAGGAAGTAGATCATGCAGAAGAAGAGCAATGAGGTGCCAACTGTGCCGTAATCAGACCTCGAGGGAGGGATGTACTGAAAGCTTGGGTGGCAGCGGAGGTAGGGTGGAAGGAAGGAAGGCTGTTGCATGTTGTCTGTTTTGTATGTGAAGACAGTAAAAGCCACTTGGTTTGGACTTTCAGAACTGTGATGCAAGCTGCTGTCATGAAAAACCCAGCCATGATCAGAAAATGAGACAAGCCTGGATTAGGAGGCTGAGTGTTTCAGTGTCTCTGAAGCTCAAGACCACTCGCCCCTCTGAGGGATGCGTCTGTCTCTGGCTCAGATCTACCCACACCTTAATCTGGAATCTGACCCTGTTACCATTGTTTTCTTGCCTGACATGTTAGATATAGTGTGTATGGAAACAGTTACAAGCAATGGCTTGCCAAAATATAAACAAAAATGGCTATAAATAGTAAAGTTAAAAGACAAGCATCGCAGGTCAGTGGGGATGTAACCCCAGGCTTAATTACATCAAATAAGCCAAACATGAAGTCTTTAGATGCTCTTTAAAAATATTTTATTTATTCATTTTTTATTTATTTTATGTAGAGGCCAAAGGGCAACATTTGAGTCTGTCCTCTCTGTCTACCCTATGGGTTCCAGGGCTGGAACTCAGGCTGGCAAGCTTGGCAGACAGCACCCTTAGCACTGTGCCATGTCACAGGTTGCTCTGTTCTCGGTACTGCAGTGAGATGCCTCTCTGGGGCCATAATAGTTAAACTCACGTCCGTTGGCCACGTGCCTACTTTATATAGCAGCTGAGCTCAGTGGGTTTTGGCCACATCATAGCGGAACTCTAGGGCTTCTCTTTGTGAAGGTCTTGCTCTCACGTGGTATTTGCAGATAGTCGCATGTTGAGTGATAGGCAGACCGTGGTAACGTGATGCCCATGAAGCCAGTCTGCATAAATCATGGGTGGTTCTCCCTGTAAATTTCCCTAGTGTGGAATGAATGGTGAGAGAAATATACTCTTTCCTTGCCTCCTCTGTCTTGGAGGCATGCAGTGATGTAGCCACAGAGGCGTCTCAGCAGGCTCCTTTCTCACATGCTTTGTGGGATGATGAGCTATGGATATCTACTCTGCCCTGGTACATTTGACCCTTAGAGAAGCAAGTATTCTATCATCTTGTGCTTCAGCGATATTGCCGAAGTTTGAAGGCTGAGTTTTGTAGAAAAGTCAAAAGAGGTGGAGACACTGTGGTATTGGGAGAGAGGGGCATTCAACCTCTCCTTGGAGCCGCTGTGCCCCATAGTCTCATCGTGATATGTAGCAATGCTGTTTACTGAAGCAAGGAGGAATAGAGATTGAGCCTGTCTGTATAGCTGGGTAGTACGTGTCACAGCAAATCTCAGCTTAGAATTGCTTTTGGAATTCCTCAGAGTGAATGCTGGGTGACCCTGGGGGAGGGATCAGGGAAAGCTCCTCGGAGCAAACAGGATGGAAAGGTGAGGCTGTGCTAGGGCGCTGTCCTTTATGCCGATCTTCAGGGCGTCATCCAAGTGTATGGAGAGCAACAGAAATGTCTGATGGTTACATTTGCCACACAGTTTGTCAAATACCAATAATTTAATGTATTTATTTCCATCTTTTGTTTGCTCTTGCCAAGTGTTTTTAATGTTAGGCAGTCTTTCCCGGTTATAAAATTAAGCTTCTTTTTCCTTTCTCCCTCCATGGACGTTCCCATGGCCCTAACTGGTCTCTTGCCTGTGGTCATGCATACACATCTCAAGATCACCAAGATTTGTCTGTGACTCGTGAACAGGGTGGCTGCTCTCACTGGTGAAAGGCCTTGCTTCCAGTCTCTGGCTGGGCAGGGCACAGGCTTCAGCACTTGCTAAGAAACAAACTAGGTTCTGCCCTGCCTCAGTTTCTTCATATGTTAAGTGGGAATAATGCTTATATCCAGGAACATTGCTGGAAAGTTAAATGACATTTAAAAGCCATATTCTCAGCTCCTAGCAAGTGTAAAACACACAGTGATGGCAGCAGGTTAAAGGTATAGGTAGGTACTTAGCCCTTTATAATGAAGCATGAGGGTATGAGGCTCTTATCTTTAAGATTTATCTTATTATTTATGTGTATGGGGGTAGCCTACATGTATATCTGAGTATCAAGTGTGTGCAGTGCCTACAGAGGCCAGAGCAGGGTGTAGGATCCTTGGAACTGTAATTGCAGTTTTAGCCACCATAGCTGGGAATGGAATCCTGATCCTCTGGAAGAACAGTCAGTGCTCTTAACTGCTGAGCCGTCTCTCCAATTTGACACTGTGACTCTTGGCCCCTTGTAAATCCCAAAGGGAACCACCTTTGTGGCAGTCCTTAGCTCTAAACAGCTCAGGGGGGCTCCATAGACGTACCCCAGTGCCAGCCCAGCACCCAAGGAGACACCTGATAGGAAACTCCATGGGCTCCGAGGGACACACTTGTTATATAAGGCTCATTTAGTAACTCACACAAGTGGTGATTGAGCCAGAGTCCCTTTTTCTTTCTTTTTTGAAATCAAGTTTAATATTTGAGCCATTGTTCTAAAAACAATCCCATTTATTTCACTCTTTGTTCATGGCTTGGATATTTATTAATAAAAAGAGCTCTGCACTCAGCCTGCAAGCAAATAGAGCTTCTAGGATGGCTCTGTGTTTGTGACTCTCCGAGATTTCACAGACATACGCACACGCACACACACTCACACGCATGTGCGCACATACACACATACCACACTCCCTTTGGTCAGTGTCTCCATAACTAGCTGTCCAGCTGAGGTGACTCCAGTGCACACACACAGGGGCTGCGTGCTCATCATCTGCACAGGTTCCTATACCAGTCATAGTAGAAGATCCTCTTTAAAAAAAAAAAAAAATTACT
>LOEQ01000443.1:220573-238334 GCA_001685075.1 Bramus lutescens | reverse complement strand
CCCCCCCGGCTGATCAGCTAAATGCATTAACTGTGGCTTTCTGTGAATCAAGGCTAATCTGGATGACATGTTCCCTGGGGATTCATAATTAAATGGACACATGAGGGTTGGTCAAGCTCACCTTGTCCTGTATCCCAGTTGCATAGATAAGAACTAGCCACAGAAGGCTGAGGGTCCAGAAAAGAAACCAGAAGAATGGGAGGCTGGTCTGCCCCTTGCCCCACCCGACCCCCGCTTCTCTCTTCCCATGTGCTTAATTTATTCTTGCCCAGGAATCCAGATCCAGCAGCCCACCAATCATACAAAGCGAGAGTAACTACCAAACTATACATGATTAAAAACTAAGTGGTAGAATTTTGTAATTTTAACATCTAAAGCCAATGTGTGTGCCAACACACTGTTGAAAAGAGTCTGTAAGTTGGCTGCTGATGCAGGATCTTAGCTTTGGTTTGGGAAAATACATGGAAAGAATAGACTCATAAAAGGTCCCCAAGTTCTCCTAATAATCCAAGTGATTGTCCTTGAACATCCCTGGCCAGCCAGGCCACCCTTGTTCATCACAAGCCAGTTGTCCTTCAGCCTCCCACAGCACAGAACGCCACCTCTGGACCACAAAGGCATCTGTGTCTTCAGCTCTGAGCAGAAACGGTATCACTGCAGCAGCATTTTATATCCTCCAGAAGGAACATGCGCTCATTGGAGTAGTCGCTGTGGCCCTTAGCATGGTTGTGCTCAGCACTTGTGAGGCGACAAGCACCTCTCTAATACCTGCTGCAGAGCTCAGAGGTTTACAAAGCTCAGTGACAGCCCCACTCCTGAGCAAGACCCCCAGCGAGTAACAGCATCTAAAAGGCCCCCTAATGCGATGCTACTGATCACTCGACCTGCCTTTGCTCACTGGCTTAGTTAACTGATACTCTGGGTTTTGGCCAAAAGCTGGCTTTCTTGTGACTCTGGATACCTTGGGCTTGGGATCCTTTTTGTTGCAGTTGTCTGCCAGGCAGTTAATGGTAAACACCCTAGAACCCCAAGTGATGAGGTTCAAGTGGTTGATATAAAGCCCACAGGGAACTTAGTATCTGACTGCATTTGGAGATAAGACCTTGAAAGAGGGCAAAGGGTTAAGTGCTCATAAAGGAGGATGTTGATCCAATTGGATGGTTTCTCTTCTAAGAAAGGGGAGCCACACACAAGAAAAAGGCTTTGGGGGATGCCAAGAGCCAGAGCATCAGCTATCAAGAGACCTCAAGAGAAACACCTTGACTTCGGGCATCAATGCAGAACTGTGAGAAAGTAGATGAATGCTGTTTGCCTCACCCTGCCTGGGGTCCTCTCTTATCGCAGCCTTGGTTACCATAGTTCACTGAGTCCTGAGGTCCCCTGTGGAAGTTTTGGGTGGATTACAAAGAACTCCAGAAACCAGCCCAGCCACCTGATTTCAGGTCATCATCTTCCTCATAAGGAGTGGGGTTTTATACTGGTAGTTAAAGTTTCCTTTGATTGTAAGGCTGCTCATTGGTAGACTTGCCATTATCTACCACTGGAATATTGCAGAGCATTGCCTGGCAAACAGGCCTGGGGCTGAGGTGTCCCACCCCAGAAGGAAAGACAATGAGCCTCCCAGCTTTCCAGCAGGAAAAAGAGTAGTTGCATGAAATTATGCTATTTCAATTTCCCGCCAGTTCTTTCTTAAACATCAGTGCTAGAAGATGAGTGACAGTAAGATCATTTTGAAACCCAAAAGGGGGAGAAAACAGGAGTGACCCTCCCAGATATTAATAGGCCAAAACAGAGAAGACCATGAAGCTGGGCAGTAGGGGAGCCTCATCTTCTAAATAGTGCAAAGCAGTCCATACTGAAGAAGGAAGGCAAAGCGGCCAATGAAGAGTACTACACATTAGAGACAACTGCACATATAGTAGGGATGTTTGAAACTCAAGACAAGGTGATAACCAAATTCATGTTGATAGGTTTGAAAATGAGATGCCAAAACTGAACCAGGGGGCAGAAAACGTAAGCCAACTGGGCATCACAGAGAGCTAAAAGGAATCGGGGTGTCTCCCACCACCCACCAAAGTGCTGCAGAGGACAGGGGATGTCATCACAACACAGACCGATGCTCCAGAGGCTCATCCTTAACAGAAACGTGAGAAAATGAGCAGAAGCTATACAAACCAGCTTCGTGGGAAATCGGCACAGCCTCTAAGCTGACAGCCACTAGAATATGCCCAGTCAAGGAAAGCAATCGGCAGAATGGCTTTAAAATGTCCATGTAGTAGATGGCCAGATCTCGGTCCCCCTCCACAGTCTGGGAGGAGGGCAAGTCTGTGCTGCTGCTGATGCTGGGACTTTGCAAGATGGAGCCTTACCACCTCACGGACTGGAGAGTGGGCGGGAAAACAGGTGGGCGTTCTTCATCAACCCTGAAGGAAGGCAACAGACGTAAACGCAGATAAATGAGAGTATATCAGAATGACAGACTTTCATAAAGCGTGTGCCTAAGCCGCCTGTGATTCAGAAATAATAATAAGGTCAGTGTTAAGAAATGGGACAATGAATGTAGAAAAAATCCAAATGTGCAGCCCATGACAAAAAGTAGTCAACAAAACTAACCACTGGGGAAATGTGAACCAGAACCCCACACCCATTATGATGGGTACTACCCCCACACAGACCAAAAGTTAAAAAATAAAAAGTGTTCAAGAAAATGTGGATAATTGGAACTGCTGTATGCCGCTAAGGGAAATGTAAATATTGTGACCACTAAGGAAAACACTGTGTTGTTACCATGTCACCCAACAGCTAGTGCCACTGCTTAGCCTACATAACTCACCCCAAATATGAGTGATGAGTCTCACAGGATGTGTATGTCTGTAATTATACCAGCATTATTCACAGTGGCAAAAAGGCGGAAGCAACCCTAAGTATCAATTGACAGCCGACAGCAAGGCAAATACAGCATGTAAGCAGGGTGTCGTGTCTCCTGCCTGCAAAAGGAGATCCTGATATCTGCCCCATGTGGACATTATGCCCAGTGGAATAAGCCAGGCACAGAAAGATAAACCCATGCTCATGATATCCCTGGGACAGAGACAGAACATGTGACCAGGATACCAGAAACAATGGCAGGGAGCATGGGAGTAGCAAGTTGCTGTTCAGTGGATACAGAGATTTGGTTTGGGATCATGAGAAAGTTCTCAAAGTTTGTAAGTGCTAGTTCACAGTATTGTGAACGTACTTTTAATAGCATTGAAGTGTCCTGTCAAAATAGCTAAATGATAAATTTATAGTTTGTATAGCTTATATATCTCCTATATAATGTTAGTAGTAGGTTTTACCAAAAATAACAAATTATTGCAGAACTAAAAAAGGAAGTTATACATCCTATTTTTCAAGGCTACTGATCTAAATATAATCACCCATATTGGCAACATGGATATCAAAAACCTAAAATAAAATCTTAGTGAATCAAATTTCATGGTGTGCTAAACATAAAATGCACATAACCAAGTATCAGCCTACAAATATGAGAAAATAAGTAGCATGTTTTTTCTTCATCTGTTGTTTTCCCCAGTCGTATTTAAAAGCATGAAAGATAATTGAGCATCTACCCCTGACAAAAATGCCTCAAGCATCAGGAGCAGTTAGGAACCTTTTAACCTGCCCATGTTATCTGTTAAGAAATAACTATGGCGAGTTATTTAATAGTGAGAACCTTTGTGTAAGATTCGGGTCAGGTGTAAGAAGCACAGCAAGGCTGTTACCCTTCAGCAGTATACTAAAGTGGCCAGTCAAATAAGTGGAAAAGGGGGTGGGGGCTTGAGAAACCATCTTTACATGGTGCAGTTGTTTATATAGGCGCATCCAATAGAAACAAGAAACTGCCACAACTAAGTCAACAAAGTTGAACAGCCCAAAATCCACCACTGAGATCAATAGCAGACCCTGTGATAATTATAAGATAGAGAAAATGGTAGGTTGCACTGGGATGGCCTTGTGATATATCATTTTATTCCCATGTCCAGAACAACAAGGAGAAGCCCTGTGAGTGATGGGCAAGGTCAGACTGTGTTGTCCGTGGTTAAGTTCTCAGGGCATCCTCAGGGAGATGCCAGGTTCAGGGTAGCTCTGGGCAGTATCAGAGCTGAGTGGAAGTTCCTTAGGCCAAACACTTTCCATGAAGAATAAGAATGAGTTACTTGTCTCTTTGCTGTGACAGAATGTCTAATAATAGCAACTTCAGAAAGGAAGGAAGGATTTATTCTCCCTCACAGTTTAGAATGAAGCCCATCACGGTGGGAGGTCATAGAATTGGGCATGAGGCAGTGGGCACCTTTCATCCACAGTCACGGAAACAAAGCACAAGGCAGCGGGCATGTTTCATCCACAGTCACGGATGCAGGGCATGAGGCAGCGGGCAGGTTTCATCCACAGTCACAGAGGCAGGACACGAGGCAGCGGGCAGGTTTTGTCCTCAGCCAGGTAGCAGGAGATGAGAACTGCTGCCCACCTCGCTTTCTCTTTTCTCCTTGCTCCAGGACCTGAGCCTGTGGAATGGTGCCTTTCACATTTTCCCACTTCAGTTAATCCAACCTAGAAACTTCACAGATACGCCAGAGACTTGTCTACTAGGTGACTATGACCTGTTGAGTTGCCAGTCAGTGTTGGCTGCCTTGAGTGTGCATGGCGTGCACATGCGCGCACGCACACACAGACACACACACAGCATCAAGTTTCATTCATTGTACGGTGAAAAGATACTTTGCACTGCATGTGAGCTGATCATGTTCTTAGGTACTACATATGTAATACTTGACAAGAAAGACACAGTAATAGGCTTAGAGAAAGACAGAAAACAAATGCGAACAGCAGTATTGGCAGATACTTTGAAGAAGATGATGGGGTGGCGCAGGAATGAAGCGGAGCAGGCGAAATCCTTGCTGAGAGCTACTCTGGGGCCAAGGACTGAATAAGGAAGAGGGGCTAGAGAGACCTGTGTCCTTGCCTGGAGGTGCTAGGTGCTTCAGTCAGGAGAAGCAGTCAATCTGGGGTGACTGAGAAGAAGAGAAGACCAAGGGAGGGAATGAGACCTGGAAACCGGCTGCCCATTCGAGGCTTAGAGGTGTGGGTGTTGTGGAATGCAAGTGGGCAAGAGCTCTATGGAGAGGGAGGTTGTGATGGGAGTGATAAGGATGCTGGCCCCTGGGTGCTCAGCTGATCAGCAAGGGTGGTTAGGGGTGCTAGGTTGAGAGCCATAGAGGCATGCTGTTGTCAGATCACATCTAATTGACATTTCCATGGCTGTCACTGACAGGATATATGAGAAGTGAAGAATGGTAGTCACCCCTAGACTTGAATTCCAAAACAGCCACAAGTGGAGTCCTAACAAGCAAGTTTTGGGGAGCGGTGCTGAAAGAGCAAAGTTTGTCTCAGCCCATGGAAGAGAAGCCTATGGGATGGCCAGACAGCAGGAGAGATCTGTGGCACTGGTTCCAGACAGAACTGAGGTCACCATGCAAAAGGGCTATGCAGGGGGAACGTGCCTTGAGGATTGTCGGGCTAGTTTTTTTGTCAGTCTGAGTCAAACTGGAGTCATCTAAGAGGAGGAAACCCCAGTTCATAAAGTGCCTCCGTAAGATTTGGCTAAAGACAAGCAAAGGCATTTTCTCCATTAGTGATTGACAGGTAGAACTCAGCCCATTGTGGCTTGTGCCATCCCTGCACTGGTGCTCCTGGGTACTAGAAGAAAGGTTGAGCAAGCCAAAGAGAGCAAGCCAGTAAGCAGATGCCTCCATGACCTCTGCATCAGCTCCTGCCTCCAGGTATTTGTCATGTTCGAGTTTCTCGTCCTGACTTCCTTCAACCATGAATAGTGATGTGGACGCATAAGCAAAAGAGACCCTTTCTTCACCATGTTGCTTTTAGTCATGGTGTTTCATCACCATAACTAAGACATACTGAGATAGGGACATCCATAACCTGGGTTCCTGCTACTGAAAGGTGAAGTTCTTGCCATGACTGTCCCCCAGAGACTCAGGTAATACTCTTCCCACAGTGAAGAAGAGGAGATGCCCAACTGAGTGAGTTTGTTTGCATGGCCACTGAGCTTCCTTCTGGACCTTTGACGGGCAAAAGAGAAAGCCTAGTCCCCGGTGCTCTTGAGCTGGCACAGTGTCATCACTAGCTACCATATTTCAGTTAAATAGATTTGTCCTCCACGCCACAAAACACTAGTGTTGGCAGCATGATGGCTCCATGCTTCAACCGTAAGACCACGCAGGAATGTGATTAGAAAACTGTGCTTGCCCTAGATACGTGCCAGGACCTATTAAAGAGCATGGCGGGTGTAGAGGTTAGAGATTTTGGTTTTTTTAAGAATGAAAAAGCTAAGGAGAACAGGAGTGAGACAGAGCTGTTGCCTCCGTTTCAAGGGCATCTCCTACATCTTTCCTACATAACATTCTTACTTGTGTACTGGTGATGCAGTTGAGAGGAGGAAGCAGGCGTATCAGGGGTTCATGTACAAGCTGGATCTCATAAAAGCCTATCTCAAAAAGCTGAATAATGCTAGTGAGGGTTACGGTAGTTTTCTTACTGTCTGGAGCTGCTGTGCCTGTAGCTTACTGTGTGAGGGACTGGGGGGACAGGGCTTGTCGGTGTCTACCTGCCCCTTTGCCCTGATACGCAATGCCCCCTTTCATTCACTCCCCTTACACGGTTCATTGCATGTTTTCCTGCAGTGTTCTATTTGTTCTGTGCAAACTACATTGGACTTTATTGCTGTAATTACAACAAGTCAGTCATTTTTATCACCTGGTTCTCCTTTTCAAATTCGTATTCCTGTGGTAGAGTCAATATATTAATTTCCTTTTTATAAAACTTGGAAGTTTTGATTATATTGAACTTTCAAATTAAGTAGAAAGAGACATTTTTTGACGGGTTGTTCCCCCCCCCCCGGGGCCTTATAAAGTGATCCTGTAAGATTCATTGTATAAAACTGAAAGAGCTCCAAAGAGCTCCTACAACATGAATGGAAATATGGCTGAATGGCTTTATAGACCAGATACAGAGAGCATATCTTCACCTGTGGCTCAAAACCCAGGTACAATTAAACGAAATGTCAATATAATGTAAACACATAAAGAAGACAGTAGCTTTTACCTGGCACAGGTGTACACAGGAAAAGGCAAAAACAACAAAAACATAATGTGGCATGACGAGCTCAGACAAAGGAATAAACCGTAAGGCCTCCTTCACCATTGCACAGTAGACTGAAGGGTGTGCCCATACTGACAGTTGTCTTTACCATACATAATCATGTGTATGTGTGCACACGTGTGTTCACAAGTGCACATGTATGCACAAATGCTACTCAGTGTGTTCCTCCCCTCTGAAGCCAAGCCCGCCAGGGAATCCCTCACCAGTTCACACTCTTATATGGAGGCTTATCTGTACAGGAAGGTAACAGATAAATTCTCGGACACTTTCTTAAACCAAAACTAAGATGAGCTTTTTTATTTCTCCTACTTTCCCTTCATTTTTTAATTTCTAGAATGAAGCCCCTTTTCTCCCTGTTCCACGCAACCATCACGGCTGTCCATCTTTCATTAACATCACTCTTCAAGGCCCTTAGACACCACTGTCTGATTATGCGATTGTGATGGGAGACAATGTAATCATTCTAATTAAGCTTGTCTGCCAGCGAGTACCCGCAGTCTGCTGTGTTCCTTTTCTTTCTTTATAGTAAGAAGACAGTTGTGGGTAGTAAGCTTCTTAGTATTGACAAATGATAGTATATTTATCATAACTTTTATTCCTGTGACCAAAATCCTGAGAAAAATGAGAGACTGTATCGTAGCCCTCAATTCAGCAATCTTAGTGCACTGTTGGCTAGTTCTACTATTGGGGGGCCATTGGTGGGCAAAGCATCGTGATTAGGGGTGTACATTGCAGAGCAAAGCAGCTTGTGGCAGCTGGGAAGCACAGGGAGAGAGGAGAGGGTACCAGGGCAAGATCCAGCCAGGGACCCACCTCAGACACTTCCTCTGCTAGGCTCCAGCAACCACGAGGTGGAAACTGAGCTTTCAACACAGACCTGTGGAGCATTACATATCCCAGCCATCGCAGAGGGATTGTGGCCACCACCCTGTGCTGACCTAGCTCTCCCTGTGACTGGTACATCTTATAATCATGAAGTAATTACTTTGCTTTATTTTATTTTACTTTTAAAGTCTGGTGTACTCTGAGGACAAATGGCCAGTCCTGAAACATTTAAGACATTTCAGCTGTCATTTTATAAGACATAAAGAGGATTACCTGTATTACAACCAGCTTTCTTAACTGTCAAGCTGTCTTTTTCCCCGTCTGTTTAGATTCCATCACCCAACACAAAGTCTGTGACTTTAACGACTACCAGTTGCTACAATGAGAGACATCTATGGCAGCTGTTCGCAACACTCAAGAAGAACAACCATGGAGAGAAGGAACCAGCATACAGCTTAAGGCCTGATGTCAAACATTACCTTGTGTGCTGCGGTTTTTATCTTCAGTATGGGGGGTTGCTGGAGATTAAATCCAGGGCTTGCTAAGCAAGCACTCTACCATTAAGCTACCTCTCCAGCTTTGATCTTCAAAACTCTTTTATGTAACTCATTCGTGACTCATATTGTATTTCAGAGAAGTCTTTGTGGGCACCAGTTGGGTTCTTTACATAATACTAATAATGACCATGATGAAGAGATCCCAGAACCTTTGTCTTCAAGATACTTTACTCCCAATAATAGAATGGAAATTGATTTAAATTCTTTAGTCCTAAATGATCAAACAACCCCCTAACTTTCTTGTCTTGGACTCTGAGGTCTTTATTTGTGTGCTGTGTCTAGTTAGGAAGGACGACCAGGAATCACTTAAGATTATACTTATGCTTCTGAGATGCTTCTCAGAGCAATTGAGAAGGATGGGCCTGAAAGTTTTGTGCCATGACTGTGTCTATCTTATGAATGGTTAATTCAAGTTTCCCTAAGGAAAGTCAGCTGCTGGGACTGAATTATGTCAGGGGTGTCCAGCCCATGGCCGTGTGTCCTGTTTGTCCAAGGATAACTATGAATGTGACTAATACAGAATTATAAACTCACTTAAAAGTATTATAAGATTGCACGTGTGTGTGTGTTAAGGGGCAATTCAGTTGCACAGTTCTTCTGAATGAATTTCGTAGATGACCACACTGCATTGCAATGTGAAGCTCAGATACACTATCCAGTTGATCCCTCTTCTTTGTGCTGCACAGAGTCTGGCTATACAGCCCAGACTGGCTTGGAGCTTGCAGACCTCCTCTCCATGTCCCATATTTTGGCTTATGCTCATGTGACACCATGTTCTCATACTGCTCAGGCACCTAACAGAGATACTGCATCTCAGTGGGCTTGAAGGTGTCACTCAGCCCATTGTGGTTTTCTGTGTTGGGATTGGTTGCTCGTGTCAGCTGCTGTTTCCAGCTCAGTAAGTCTCAGCTCCACTTCCAAACTTGTCATTTCAGTGATAAGCAATTGAATCATACAATATGTGATTTTGTGGCATTGGCCTTTCTTTTCACCATGTAATTAATGCTCTGATGATTCATTCATGTCATGTGTGTCAGCAGACAATCCCTCTTTGTTGCCAAACAGTATTCTGTGGCATGGCTGTTAACCACTTTGTTATCCATCCCCTGAATAAAGTCAAGGAATGAAGCCCAGTGGGAACGGCCCTCTGAAATCTAAAGCAATTTGTGGTGTCATGTGTACTGGATGATCCAGCAGTTCAAGTGCCTTGGAAGGAGTAGATTAAATGAGAATGAGAAATACCCCATTTATCATTGTCTCCCTCTTCTGTAATCTGAATAATTCTGTTTTCCATCACAAATCCATAGCTTGAAGTCACCACTCCCAAATAGTGTTAGGAGGTTTTAGAGAAGTGACCAGGTCATGGAACCCTAAAAAGAGACACTCAGGGCAAGCTTTGTGCTTCCCCCCGCCGCATGAGGATACACCAAGAAGGCATTAGGATTCCCAGAAATGACTTGTTCAAACCATTCCCTAAGTTACTCATGCACTATGAACTTTGGAGTCTCCCAGTTCTGTTGGTCATTGGGAAAGTGCCAGCACCCAGTCTGTACCACACCCAGGCCCTGAGAGGGACATAGCGTCGTCCTGAGAAGCAAAGGAAGACAAGGATGATCACTGCAAAGAGTTCGGGTGGAAGTCAAAGCAAGACAAAAGGAAAGCATGTATAAATCTGTCAGTAGCCTGATTTCACAGGTGTACCATTCTGTATGGCGGTATTCCCTTGTAGGCTACCAGCTGAAGGTCAACATCAAGAGCAAGTTGCTGTCCCCTCCCTGTTTGCATTTGTAAAACCATTAACCGTTTGTACACAACAAGTGGTAACCCCTTATGTGACCTAATGCAGACTTGGCTGATTAAATCCTTGATCAATTGCCTTCAGTCTCCAGTCCTTCACTCAACCCCCATGGCTATTGAAATCTCACCCTCCAAACATGTGGTTGATCTTTCTGGCAACCAGCCCCAACCAGAAGCTAGCTATCTAGTGGCCGTCATTGAGGAGCTTCTCTAGAATGACTTCAGGAATGTATTAAATGGGTTAAATCACCACCAGCCCCTTTGTACCATTATTCCTAATGTTATGGTTGAATTGGGTAATTATTCACTTTTTCTTATCAATCCTCTGAGATTCTGCAATTCAAGTTACTTTCATGCATCAGAATAAATATAAAAGCCCAAAGACTATCATCTCCTATGTGTCAAAATAAATATAAAAGCCCCAAAGTGAGCATCTCCTGTCTCTTTGCTCATCGGAAGCCATTACTTGCTCACTTGAAGACATTGGACAATTTTGAAAGTTAGCTGCCTGCACTTACAAGGCTGGGTGCGTGTACTGCACTGCTGGTGGCTTGAGAAATTGACAGTTCTTGACTTTCACATGTGGAAATCAAACTTAGCACCTCCTGCATGCTGAGCAAGCACTGTGACACTAAGCTACATCCCCAGCCTCTGACATGACTTGATCAATTTCTTGATCACCATGGAAACAAAGGTATTTATGTCCTAGATTCATGTGCTTTGACTGTAATAAAATCTTCTAAGAGAAGACAAGTTGCATGTACTTTAATTTCCTGTTGTTTTGGTAAAATACTCCTACAACATCAGTTTTAGGGAGAAAGGGTTTATTCCGCCACAGTACAAGTATAGTCCAGCATCACATCAGGAGCCCGAAGCAGCTGGCCACATACATGCCATCCATAGTCAGGGACACAGAGCACTGAGCGCTTGCTGCTGCTGCTCAGCCCTCTTTACCACTTGTGCATTCTGGGACCATACCTAGGGAATAACACCATCTGCTTTGGTGGGTACTCCCTCCTTGATTTAACCTAATCAAGATCATCCACCCAGGCATGCCCAGAGGTCCAGCTCCCGGGAAATCCTAAATTCTGTCAAGTTGATAACACTTACCATCACACCAGTGATGTTCACTATAGCAATGCTCACCAGCAAACATTAATTATACTGAAAAGAAATGGATGCCCAGAAAAAAAAATTTATTATTAGAAATCAACCTGGTAAAATATCAAGCAGCACTAATAATTATGAAAAACAAGACAGTGGAAGAAATATTTATAATATGAAATAAAACTAGAAAATCACACAGTTTTACTATAGTCCACCGCACAAATTTTATCTGCACTATACAGTGAAGTTCCAGGACAGTAGGATGAAAAAAATGATTTCAGTAGCATAGACCATGGTTGATCTGTTAATGCTTTAATATTTGTCCAGGAATACTTCTGATGATTTTGAAATGCAAAATCCAACCACCTGCAGTCAAAGCCAAAGTTCTTAGGCTTCCAGGAAGTGGGGAAGAATTTCCCAAAATATGGTGTCAACGGAACTGTCTCCTTTTTGGAGCCCTGCAGAGTAACCATTGCTCTGCATTTTTTCTGGGTGATGTGTTCCTACTTCTACCCCTTGGCCTTGGCTCCACCTTAATCACAGTAAAGTTGGGTCTTTGTCCATTCACCCCACTCTGATTCTCATTCCCAGGCCCCCCCATCAACCTCAGCTGAGGGGCCTTGTCATTACACAGCCTACCTAGGCAATCTGGGATATTATCTTTCTTCAAGTCAGCTGAGTACCACTTCCCTGTAAACCTCTGCACGTGAGGTACTGCAGTTACAGGTTCCAGGATCAGGACATGGGTGTCTTGAGCAGGCCTTGATTCTGCCTCCTCTACTGCCCATCGTCTCCCCACATGAAACCGGAGGCTCGCTAAACAGCTATTTTCTGGGGCACAGCCTGAGACTTCTGGCAAGCCATTCAACTGGTGAGATCACCAGCCCACCTGCCCTGATGTCTGACAGCCCAGGGTGCAGGGCCAGGAGACACACCCTCATGGAAAAGGGAGCCAGGGTGCTGAGGTCTATATCCTGTGTTGTGTCCACCCCAAACAACTCATGGGTGTTCCCAGCACAGATTGGAAAATGGCTACTAAATAGCCCTGGGTCCAAACAAACCCAGAGCACAAAGACAGTAGTAGGTGATTTGTTCAATTATTGTGTGCTCAGCAATTATTTGATTTAATTAATATTAGGCTGCGAAGTCTATTTTAGAGTTGTCTGTGGTTACAAAGTATTAGGTTCTCTGCTCTCGATGTTGGTTTTTCTGCTGATTTAAAGCCGTGAAGTTTTTGCATGTGTCAAGAAGACAGTATCTGGTTTTCTCCCTCTACTCTTTGAATTGTTAACTGAAAGGCAGTAATTAAAATTATTGACCTGAAACTAAACAAGAGTACACACACATTCTACAGGCTAAACTAATATTTTATTTGGTACGAGTTCCCAGCCTAGGCGTTCCTATTTTCCCAAAGCCTTAAGACCTTCCAGGGGCAAAACTCCACCTAGAATTCTAAGATACTGGCAGCTGCTATGGCTTTATTAATCTGGTTTCAATTTTTTAAGCATTTGGATTCACAGCTTATCTATGGGAACAAATGATTTTTCTTTCTTGAATAGTCCAGAGGGAAGATTTACTGAGAAAGTTAACTTCATATCCCCTTCTGTGGGCCAGCCAGTGTGATCCAGCCAAAGCTAGGGAGAGAGGAATGGCAGGGAGGAACTCCCTCCTGGGCTGGGCCAGCATTCACAGGGGAGAGGCAAGGGCTCTATCAGTCAGCTGACTGGGCCAGAGAAAGCTAGAAAAGAGGAGGCTGCCAGACCTGGGGCTAAAAAACCAAGAGCACCCTATCAACCAAATGGGGCGCTCAGCCAGCGGTGTGAAACCCAGTCATTAAATTATTGGGAACCGGTTAGGGGAGGCAAGAGAAGGACTCTATGTCCTGAGAGCGTGAAGTTGCCCGTGGCAGAGACAGGGCAAGGGTTTGGGTTCAGCAGACCACAAGCCTCATTCAAAAAACAATGAGAATGCTGTGTGGGACAGGGTCAGTATTAGCACAGAAGGAGGTAGAAGGCCCAAGACAGATCTTCTTTCTCGGGGTGATGAAAGGCTTGTGGCCACAGAGCTGAGAAGGGGCTGTGCCGCAGCCTTCCAACATGATCAGATCTTACAGAGGAAATTGAATATTTTGAATTCTAGCATTTTTTTTTTAATGAGAAATTCCACCACAGCCCATGTGAAGGGTTTATTGCACACAGGGATCACCATGAGCCCCTATTAGACCTTAACATTCTCATGCCCCGGCTGTTCTTAACATTCACCTTCTTACAAAAGTCTAAGGTTGGTTCACACCAAATGGAAAAAGAACATAGTAGGACATTAACTGAACATTTATTCTGTGTCACTATGCCAGTCCCAAGGGTCAGAAGCAGCTAGGACAACACTGCCCTCCGAGAGCGACAGCACTGCCACAGGGTGGTGGCTTTGAAGGGACTGAAGACAACTGAACTCGTGTGTATTGGGTTTAGAAAGGGAGCAGAAAGAGGTCAGATTGTCACAGAGGAGTCAGGAGGCAGCGCTCTGCATCCAGGATGGAGGAGAGGTGATTCTGGAGGGGTCGCCTTCATACATGAGCCTCAGCCAGCGGAAAAAGGACCTCTACTTTCAGGGGAGAAATGTGGAGAATTTGGACTGGTGGGTTGTAAGGAACAGAATGGGTTTTAAAGGGGCTCGGGAGAGTGTACTAATAGGAATGGGTGGTGGTTTTTGCTGAAGTAGGGGCAGAGTTGAACGAGGATGAGTCACGACGCCGTGGAAGTAAGAAGAACTGGAACTCTTGGGTAGTAGTTTCAGGAGCAGCCATCAATGGATGGGAAGAAACAAGAATTCTTCCACAAACTGCTCTGTGAATCTAGGTTAGATGCTACACAGCATAGATACAGTCTTCTTTTTATTTATTTTGAAACAGGGTCTCTTTACATAGCCCTGATTATGTAGGCTCAGGGTTAGGCCAGGCTGACCTTGCCTGAACTCAACAGAAATCTACCTACATCTGCCTTACAAGTGTTGGGATTAAAGGTATGCACCACCAAACCTGACAGCTGCAGACTGCAAAATGCAGCGGTTTATGTTATCCACCAATGTATTAGTCATCACCAGCCATAGAGCACACGTTTTTATTGCAATGTAAAGACATTGAAGGGCAGCTAGGATGATGGCCGTCACCGCACCAGCTTTTTCCCAGGCTTGTTCTTAGACTCCTCGACCCAGAGATCTCTCTCGTGGCAGCCTCCCAGTTTGCTAAAGCTACAGGGCCACGGCACTGTGCGCAGCTGGAAAACGTGTCGTCAGGCCCTGAAAAGGCAAACACAAGGCTACTAAGAAGAGTATCCCTCAGATGGGCTTCTGATTGTTCACACGGATGACCACAAAATTGAATGGCAGACAGTTCAAATGGACTGCGCACCTAGAGAAAAGCAAAAGGACCAGACAGACTCCAGCCAGAGGTATCATCAGGTGTAGATAATAAAACAGGTATGGCCCGCAAGCAAACAAAACCAGCATTTGGGCTGTGGAGGCAAAAGGATCAGGAATTCAAGTCCAGCCTCAGCTGCATGGCAAATTGAAGAGCAGCCTGGAAGCCAAATTTTTTTTTTAAGTCTCACAAATTAAATGAAAGCAAAGACAAAAATCTATGAGAAAAAGGCAATAAAACCAAAATAACCTGATGTAGTCAAGTAAAAAAGAACAAGAAAATATAATTTATAGAAACTAAAAATAGCATTCTACAATATGAGTGCTTCTTGAGTGTCTGACCATGGCCTTAGACATCCCAGGGTAGCTAAAAATGCAACCAGACACATTGGTAGATGATGGCCCCATGTTGCAGTGTTAAAACATTGAGAAGAACTCCAAATACAGGCAGGTGGGAACAGCATACCGTCAGCCATAAGCTTCCTGCCATTGCAGTGTCTACATAGAGGAGGAGGACAGGGAGTACCAATGAACCTGAGAACAGAGGAACCCAAACAGCGAGCAGTTGCCCTTAGAAAATACAACAGAGGCTGCCAGGTCTAGCACTGGTTTAGACTGGCTGTTAGATGTGAGTGTGAATGCAAGGAATTGGCCGTGGAAGATGAGACAGAGGTCCTGGGGCCTGCTACCCTGTGAGTTCTCAAGCTGGTCCATGGAAGTACCTATCTCAGGCAGGCCATACCCTAGAGAGAAATCCTTACCAAGAGTATCAAAAACTGACCCTGGACCTTGGGTGGTGTTTAGAACAAGCATGCCCTCCATAGGCTTGGATATCTGAAGGCCTGGCAGAACTGTGTGGTAAGCATTAGGAAGTGGGGCTTTGTGGGATGATGTGTGTCACTGGGGATGGGTTCTGAGGTTTCAAAACCCCGTGCCAGGCCTGTCCCACCCTACTTGCCCCCCATCTCTGCCTTGAACTTTCAGATCAGGGTGCAGGCTCTCAGCTACTGCTCCGTGCTGGCCTGCCTGCTGCTGTGCTCCCCACTGTGATAATCATGGACTTGCTCTCTGGAACTGTAAGCAAGTCCGCCAATTAAATGCCTTCTTTTGAAGTCACCTGGGCCTTGGTGTCTCTTCACAGCAATTGAACTGTAGCTAAGATAGCAGTCTGACACAGAAGACAAAGGATTAAGTCCAAGGTCAGCTGAAATCTTCTGCAGAGGGTAAATGGTCCATTTTTTGGACTGTGAAGACATCCAGCTCTACACCAATGGTGCAGATGCAGCCTTAAGCAGCATGTTAGGGAAGGCTAGTGATTGCGTCCCCATAAGCTTTGCTGGTGGTTACTGACATCTGATTCTTCATGTTATTTTCATGGGCCACAACATAACATTCTTTTGTAGTATATTTTGAATTACTTAAAACTGGAAAACTTTTCTTCACTAGTAAATCAAGGGTGTCTGGACAGTACACTCTGGGTGCTGAATCAGGTGTGTCAGGATAGGAGCGGGGAGGGGGCCTCAGAACAGAAGCCTCCTTGACTCAACACAACCCACACAGCAGGAGGGGGAGCTCTGGGAGGTGAGGAGAACTGTCAGAAGCTAGATGCTCAAGAAAATGGCCTACAGATACTTATCAAGGTCAAGTTTCCCTTAAAGTTATGCAAAAGAAAGAGGGTGTGAACCAAGACACAACCACAAGACACGAAAAGCCAGTTCAGCAAGCTTGCAGACTTGAGGAAGAACCTTGGGGACATAAAAAAGCACGTGGTTCAGAATTATCCACTGGCCTTCCATCTGCTCACAGTGGCACATGCATGCCACCACCCAAAGGGGTGGGGATGGGGACTTCAGAAGCAAAGACTAACACAGGAGAGGCACAGTAACAAACAGTACGTAATGACCGTGAAAATGAGGGAGCTTTTAGAGGCTCAGGCTCTTCCACTGGGCTATCCAGGTGCTCCATGGGAAAGCTTTTAAAAGAAAACACAAACATAAATGAATAATTCAGGCATGGTGCCACTTGTCTATAATCTCAGTGCTTGGGAGGCAGAAGCAGAGGATGAATATCAGTTTGAGGCCAGCCTGGCAAATGCAGTCTCGGTATGACCTGCGATACAGAGTGAGAGACTGCCTCCAAAGGCCCAAATTAATTCGTAATAGAAAGAAACTGCAAAGATGTTAGAGAAAGCAGTGACTACGAGATAGGCAAAGGAGATGGAGCATAGGAGTTCTTGAGTGCCGAGGGAATGAGGAAAAACAGAATGCTGAAAACTATAACTCAAGGGTGTAGGAGGAGGAGCAGGCCTGCTTTTGGTCCTGGCCGCCCAGCTAGCTTACACCAGAAATAACCACATAGAAACTGTATTCATTTAAACACTGCTTGGCCTTTTATCTCTAGCCTCTCATTGGCTAACTCTCACTTATTAGTTTAACCATCTCCATTAACATGTATCGCCACTTGACTGTGGCTTACTGGCATGAGTCTAACCAGCGTCCGTCTCTGACAGGAAAACCATGGTGTCTGCTGACTCTGCTCTTCTTCCCAGAATTCTGTTCTGTCTTCCCCGCCTACCTGAGTTCCGCCCTATCAACTAGGCCAAGGCAGTTTCTTTAATAACCAATGAAAGCAACACAAATACAGAAGGACCTCCTACACAAGGGTATTTTACTGGCCGGGTAGTGGTGGCACACAACTTTAATCCCAACCCTTGGGGTGGGGTGGCAGAGGCAGGCAGATCTCTGTGAGTTTGAGGTCAGTTTGGTCTACAGAGCTAGTTCTAGGACAGCCAGAGCTGTTACACAGAGAAACCCTATCTCAAAAAAGAAAACGGAAGGAAGGAA
>LOEQ01000443.1:159520-170183 GCA_001685075.1 Bramus lutescens | reverse complement strand
GCTGGGAATTGAACTCAGGACCTCTGGAAGAGCAGTCAGTGCTCTTAACCTCTGAGCCATCTCTCCAGCCCATGTGCGCAGCTTCTAAGGCTTAGATGTGGGTGTTGGCTTGGGGGCCACTGTTCAGTCCTTTACAACAATGAGTTCTAAATACTCAATATTTTGTTATTGTTTCTCAGTCTAGCTTTGTAGCTTAGCATTTGTTTTTGCTTTCTTTGATATACAAGTAAAAGGCTGGCTTCCTCTGCTCTGGTTAGCTCAAATAATCTCCTATAATACTTTAATCTCTTATTTATAAATTTGTAAATTTACCTCACACATTCCTTAAGCAGAACATATGATTAGTTGTCTGATTTTCAGATCAAGTTGACTTCTGAATATCAACTGACTTCTTGCTCATGTTTTGGTGCTCCCTTAATTTTTTTATGTGTGTATGACTGTTTTGCATGTATGTATGTGTACCATGTGCCTACTTACAGAGGCCAAAAGAAGGCATTGGATCCCCTGGGATTGGAGTTGCAGATGGTTGTGAGCCACAATGTGTGTGCTGGGAATTGAAACTGGGTCCTCTGCAAGTGCTCTTAACTGCTGAGCCAACTCTATCTCTTTTTTAATTCTTAACTGATTCTGAAATGACTGTCTCCTGGTAGTTGATAGTGTACCAAAACCCAACAACATGAGCAAACCTCTCAAACCGGACCTCATAACTTACATTTGGCATAACCTCCCCCCGCCCAAGACATGGTTTCTCTGTGTAGCCCTGGCTGTCCTGTGACTCACTCTGTAGATCAGACTGTTCTTGAACTCACAGAGATCCTCCTGCCTCTGCCTCCCAAGTGTTGGGATTAAAGGTGTGCACCACCACTGCCTGGCAACTTTTTTTAGATTTCAAACTTTTCATGCTTTTACATTGTCAGATCATAACTGACTTTAAGATTATTTCTAGACAAGTTCTTTATAAAGACAAACAGAATAATTCCAAGCCTTACAAATGAAGTTTTGTTTTTTTTTTTTTAAATATGGCAGTTACACAAGCTCTGCAGATAACATTGTACTAACCCTTCTTGGTACTGAACAGCTTAGGCAGATATCCGGACGTAGATCTGAGGAAGAGGTAACTTCTGTGTTGAGAGTTTATACATATGACAGGATGAGGACACTGGCATTTGGTTTTGCTTTTGTACAAAAGGGGCTTGGATTGGGCTGTTTGGAAACCCAGAATAAGAAGCCATGTGTGCCCTTGAGCAAGAGTGGAAGTCAAACTTGGGAGCTGAGCAGAAAGTGTTTAATGCCAGGACGGGTGACTGGAACACTCACCAAAAAAGAAATGGCCGCAACTGTGTTGTGCCATCTTTAGTTGTGACAAAGCTGGATTTATCACATCTCTAATCAAAGACTCTGGAGGAATACTCAGGTTGAGATCGCCACATAGACTGTAGTAATCATGATAAAAAATGAAACACTTATATTTCCCTTGTTTGTTTATGTGTTTTTTTCAGACAAGGTGTCACTCTATAACTCAGGTTGGTTGGCTTAGAATTCTCTTGAATTTATAGTGGTTTTCCCGCTTCAGCATTCTAGGTCCTAGGATCGCAGAAGTAAGCCACCACACCTGGCTTTAACATTTTGAGTGCATATTGTATGTGTGGTTCATGTATGTGAGTATTCAGGTGAACATGCGCATGTGTACACACAGAGGCCAGACCAGGATTTGGGTTGTCTTAGTCTGTTGCTCTTCCCTTATTGCTTTACCATGGGGTCTCTTGACTCAGTTGGAAGCTTGCCATTTTTAACTAGGATAGCTAGCCAGCACACTCCTGGAATTTGCCTGTCTATCCATAAATTTTGAAATTGCAGGCATATGCAGACATGCTTGACTTTTTTTTTTTTTTAAGACATGGGAACTTGTGGTTCAAACTCAGGTCCTGATACTCTCAGGGCAAGTACTCTTACCTATTGAATCATCACCCCATTTTTTTTTGAAGTTATTAAAAGTTAATATGAGTCAGTTGGCCAAATGACTCAATGGTCAAGCACCTGCCACCAAGTCTGTTGACCTGAGTTTGATTCCCAGGACCCACATGGTAGAAAGAACTAATATATATATATATATATACACACACATACATACATATTTATTTATTTATTATGTATACAATATTCTGCTTGTGAGCCACCATATGGTTGCTGGGAATTGAACTCAGGACCTTTGGAAGAGCAGGCAATGCTCTTAACCGCTGAGCCATCTCTCCAGCCCCCTATATTGTTGTTTTTAAAACAGTGGTTAGATGCCACAAAGTAGGTGGTAATGCCTTACTTAACTGTATACGTGTTAGCCCAAGGGCCTCTTGCATCCTTGTCAAGGGGAATACTAACCTTCTTTCCTTTCATACAACACCCGAGAACTATTCTTGAAAGTTGTCTTCTGACCTTCACAAGCACAAGCTCAGGTTCCATCCCTCCCCATAAACAAATAAACAAATAGGTGTGGGGCTGGTGTGATGGCTTAGTGGGTAAGAGTGCTTACTAAGTGGATGAAAAAAGTAAAAAGGAAAGGGCATGACTGCTTCTAGTTATGGCAACATAATCACACTAAACTGGGCCATGGGGGAAGCGGGGGAAGGGAGTGGGAGAGAGGGAAAATAGGTGCAGCAGCCAGGAGGCCAAAGGTACGAAAGGGGTGGGTAACCATAATATCTGGATTATATAGGGAAGAGCCTCTGGGGGAAGGGCAGCCCAGACCAGGCTGGAGAGCTCAGGGTAGAGGGCAGAGTATGCCAACCATACCATGTAACAGGTAGGGACTGAGGGATGCTGGGAGAACCTGGAGGCCAGGTCCAATTTGATATGTTAAATAGGCACCTCAGCCATTTGTCCAGGGTTTGATAGTTAACACATGAAGTCCTGAGTTCAAATTCCTAGGAACAACACAAAAAGCCAGGCATGGCTGTGTGTACCTGTAGCCCCAGCACTGTGGTGGGTGGAGACAGGAGTAATAGTGAAGGCCCTGACTCAAGGGAATAAGGTAGAGAATGACAGAACAGGGCACCAGAGGTCCTCCCCTAGCCTCCAGGAGTGTGCATGGGCATGCATGTACATGGTACACGGGTGTGCGTATACACCACTCACACCCACATCCCAAAATTAATTCATGTTTTCAAGTGTTAGAGTATTTCTCTTCTCGTTGAAATGAAATCCAATGGAAGTTGGTTATTGGTATTTGCAGGCCAGCCATCTAGTGATATGGTGCACGTGTCTTCTCATACCTGGTGAATGTTTTTGTCACTATTGTATTTTTGCTTAAATTTGTTATTAACAGTTAGAATTTATTTTAAAATATATTTCTCACTAATGGCCTTGACTGCCAATCTCTGGTTCAAATACTAGTATTGTAATAATAAAATTGTAAAAACAATAAGTCTTAGGTTATTTACTTACGAATTTTTTTGGGGATATGGAGTCTCAGTTGGTTCAGGCCAACCTTGAATCTGAATATCCTCCTCCGGTCTCCAGAATAGCTGGGATTATAGGCCTGTGCCACCCACCACTTCTTGGCTGAGATCTTTTATGTAAAATAAGTTTAAAATTTTCAATGGATCTGTTTTACGCTACAGCATAGTTTGAAGGTACTAGGAGCAGATGGTGTTTAGGTATGCGTTGCAGCTGTTTGTTCAGTATGTGCAGACTCCCGATGTCTTGGCTTTATACCTTGCACAGAAGCTTCTTTCAAGTCCTCAGAAACACAGGCTTTCTACCTGGAGGCCATAGAAAGCTGGTTTGTTCTTTCTGGCTTATTGAGCATCCTAAACTTCTGAGTCAAGTTTGCATTGAATCTTGCTGAAGGCAGCTAAGCTCCTGGTATGAAATATGTTTACTTAGAGTTAAAGGGGACTTACAGGTCATCCAGTCTGACCCTTGTATTGGGTCTGAATTGTTTCCACATTCCACTATCAGTGATCTTTAAAAAAAATGCTAATTGTTTATGCCCTCAGTTCGTTTCTTGTGATTCTTAAACACACTGAACTACTTGCTTTCTTTAGCTGGGAGCACTAGAACTGAGTGGACCTGGGTGTGCCTTTGCTTAAGCAGAATGAGCAAAACCTTTGGTTCAGGAAATTAAACATTTCTCAAGTTGTAATTTTTGTCTAACACAACCTAAATCTGGCTAAGAAATTGGCTAGACTTAAGAGATTTGCAAGACAATTTTAGAGAAATGTAACTAAAACTTTATTTTTATACATTCTATAAACATAAAACAAATTTGATATTTAATGTTTCATTTGTGGAGTCTTTTGTAAAACAATGTTTTTGTTTATTCTTTGAGAATTTCATATAATATATTTTGACCATGTTTTTCCTTTCCCAGTTCTTCCCAGATCCTCTGCCTTTGTGTAGTCTTTAACACCTCATTTTTCTATTTTAAATAACAGATGCTGTCTTAGCATTTCTATTGCTGTGAAGAGACACCAAGACCACAGCAGCTTTTACAAAGGAAAAGATTTGATTGAGGTGGCAGCTTACAGTGTCAGAGGTTTAGTCCCTTACAGTCATGGAAGTGTGCAGGCAGACATGGTGCTGGCTGCATCTTGATCAGAAGACAACAGGAAGTCAGTCAGGCAGCTTGAGCATAGGAGAACTCAAAAGTGCGAGGCCCCACAATGACACATTCTTCCAACAAAGCCTCATCTCCTAATAGTGCCACTCTTAGGGCTATTTTCTTTCACACCACAGATGCAATGAAACATTCAGACATTTTGAAGAAGCCATGTTTACCCATCTGCTTACCCTACACACATCTTTCTTCCTTAGGTCTGTAACTAGATTGGTGTGAAACTTTAGACTTCTTCCAAGAACTTTAAATAAACATTGGAGTTGGGGGAGTTGCCTCCATGACAGTGATGTCTTGGATAAGTTTTTATCGTGGTGTGTCGTTGCATATGACCATGTGCTTGAGAAGTTGATACTTTTAAATGAAATTAGAGGTTCTTTCTGTATTTTCGTCTTACAGTTTCTTAGGCAGTAGTTGATAGCTAGAGAATCCAGTACTAATATTCCCAAAGGGTTCTCAGAACTTAGGTTTTCATCTGGGTGTCCATACATCACCATTCACTTGTGCTCTTTGTTTCAGGTGCTGGGCTGGGCTCTAAGGGGTGAAGAATGGATCTTGAATTCTGGTGGGGAGACAAGCGTAACAAGATGATTCTCCTTGACTGCTGTGTGATCTTGTTTACCCTAGTGGGTGGAGGGAGGGGTTTAGAAAGCTTTTCTGAGTAAGTGCCATTGAGAGAGAGTCTCTCTCTCTCTCTCTCTCTCTCTCTCTCTCTCTCCATGCATGTGGCACTCTGAAAAAGGATCAGTTTGGAAGCTATTAGGGCCTTCCAGTTAGAGATGCTGGTCAGGGTAGTGAATGTACATGTGGAGAGAATGACAAGAATCCTCCCAGGTCCCTTTCAAAAATAGCCAATATGGGGGCTAGAGAGATGGCTCAAAGTGTAAGAGCAGGTACTGTATTTCCAGAGGACCTGAGTTGGGCTCTATGTCAGGTGCTTATAACTATCTGTGACTCCAGTTCCACAGGGATCCAGTGCCTCAGGCTTTCTCAGGCACCTGCACTAATGTGCACACACCAATACATCTGTACACACAATAAATTAAAAAGAAAATCTTTTAAAGAAAGCAGGTATGACTTTGTGATCAGTAGCAAAGGCTTTACTGAACACTGCTGTATACCAGTGTTGTTTATGAAGATCATTCATCCTTACACAGTGGGCACCGTTCTTAGCTTTTCATAGACAGAAAACAGGTCCAGGCAGTTCACAGGTGTAGTCTTTGTGGCAGTCCAGTTTGGGGGCTGCGTTTGAAGATGCTTTTTCAGTGGTGACTGAGTGAGTTCCCTGTTCTTGGGATGTTCCTGCCATAAAAAGCATGGAGAAACAATTGCAGAAAAACTGCTTGATATTTGAAAGTGTTGGGTGGTTGTTTACTAGCTCTTCCAAATAGAGGGAAAGGGACTGACTCTTCAGAATAACTTCTTCCTTGGGTTATTCAGCTATGCTTCACTGCTGATGACAAATTCTTTTGAGTCTTCGTTTCCAATACACGTCACTTAGTTATATGATTGAGATAGGCAAAGTGGTTCTCAGTTGATACCAGAGGGAATGTGATACCAGAATTACTGTGAAGACTTCGGACATGGCATTTAGTCCTGTCCTGCCCTGCTGTGCCATTCTCTCGTTTCACTCTACCCCAGCTGTTCCGTTTTGCATTATAAAAATAATCTCTAGAGTGGACTTTTTATTCTCTTAAGGTGTAGCTCAAAGCTGTGCTAGTCCTCATCAGCCATCATCACACCCTACCTTTTGCATCATTAGCATATCATTTGACAGGAAATTAGTACTTCGTAATGTGTATATTGTCTCTTTTTCAAGATTGTAGTCTCTTAGAACTGTCAGTAAAGGCAGAATACCCTCAGGGAATCCCACTCTAGAGGTTCTGTGGCCATGTAAGAGACCTTAATTTTAAGGAATGGGGGTTCTAGAATGGACTGCTAAGGTGGTTAAATGTTTATCTAGCAAGGCTCACGTTTACTTAGACTATTGAACCCCCCAGGAATATGAAATGGGTAAAGTAAGACAGTGTAAAAGAATTCTGGGACTCCAAGGAACAGAAAAACATTTGTTTGCTGATTTGAAAGCCTGTGGTTTTGGAATTTTTAAAACTGCAATACATCAATACTTACTTTTTTTTCTCCCATGGCATTAAAGGCAGTGTGAAGATACCTGTGTGTACATATAAGACGTAGTTCACAGGCAGACAGCTTTGCTGTCACATCTTAGGCTGGGAATTCAAGGATAGAAAATAAACAAGTTCATATCTAGAAGAGTTACGTTAAGTTCCAGCCATGTGTGTAGTAGGTACTAACCACAGGTAGGGACCAGTGTTTTGCATTGATAAAATAGCTGTCATTTGGGATAGAAAGAAGTCAGTCAATAAGAAAAAACAATAACTGTGTAATGAGATAAAGACCAAAATAAAGACATAGACAAATAATTTTGGAAATAAGGAGTAATGCAGCTGAATCCCCGAGTTTCTTTAAATGGGTTGGGGCTGTTCTTTGCATTACTTGATAACTCTCTGAATTGGGTGGGATTGTGGTGAAAGCCACTTCTCTGTGCACCTATAGAATGCTTTGCTCCTTTTCTGAGTATGTATTGCTGTAAGATATTTTTTAATGTTAGTTTTTTATTCTGAAGAATTTCTCTTAAATCTTATCCTTATGGTTAGCATCCAGAGTGAAAACAATTATAAAAGTTTCTTTAAAAACAAAACATTTTAAGATAGGATAGCCCAGGTTGTCCTCATTATGTAAGATGACCTTGAACATCTGATCCCCTTGAGTGCTGGAATTTTTGTTGTGCTTAGGATCAAATCTTCATACATGCTAGTCCAGCACTCAGCCAACTGAACTATCTCCAGGACTCATATGTGAACCTTTGTAGAGAAGACTTTTGTAAGACTTACAAACCTTGGAGAAGCTTGGGTCTTACTTTTTCCTTTATCACACTCTATCAAGTCAGCTCAACCTTGGTGTTCTTGTCCTTTAATTAAATGCATTTGTCATGCTGTTTTGAAGACTTTAATGATTAATCTTCACTATCAACTTGACTGGATTTAGGATCACCTAGGAGATATGCTTCTGGGTCTGCCTGCAAGGCTGTTTCCAGAAAGGTTTTATTGAGTGTGTCTCCTCCCATAGGGTGAGTAGCAGCATTCAGCATTCATCTGTTTCCCAATCGCCGACTTCGTGGCTAGCGCCTCACGCTCCTGCTGCCGGGCCTTTCTACCTTAGAGGACTGTATCCCCTCTTAAACTTCAAGCTAGAATACACCCCATCCTCTCGGACAGCCCTCTGTAGCCCTGGCTGGCCTGGAGCTCAGGGCTACCTTCTCTGTCTCCCGAGTGTTGGACTAAGGGAGTTGTGCTATGATACCTGACTAAAATAAATCCCTCTTAAATTTCTCCTATAAGATACTTTGACACAACCAAAAGAGAACTAATAAATAAAAAAATTAAATGAGATAATATATTGTCTAGTTCAGAGACTTTACAGTAGGTCATACATAGATGATAAAAAAAATGAGCTCTTCTTCTGAAGGACAGGGTCAAGAGACATGCATACTGATTGTATGAGTTTGTGATATGTAAGTTTCTCACATCACAGGGTAATTGCTTTGCATTCTGTTCATTAATCAAATAATTGTGTTTACTAATTTAGTCTTGTTGCAAAGTATGATTTTGCTAATTAGTAATTTAATAAATTTACTATTTACTTGATGAAACATTTCAAATTGGGCTCAGAAAAAGACCACAGGTTTTGTAAATATTACAGTAGAAATCTTTTAACTAGTAGGTCAGAATCCTATGTTTCTTTACAAGGACATGCCTAGAACAGGTTCTTAGGTGATTTCATTAAGCAAACGGGAGGAGGTGTGGTTGCACCAATTAGCCTAACCAGTCAGCATGGTTTTTTAAAGCCATAAGTGCAATGTATGAGCATGTTTTCTTCTAATATGTAGGAATTCTCTAACTAGTATAGTAAGGACGCAAACCAGTAAGTTATTACTATAAAATGTTGTGCAGTAGTATGTGCCATTCTTTTGTGTGACTGGCAGAGGCAGAATAGGTTTGTTTACATCAGCAATCTCTAGAAGATGGCTTTGGGAGATTTTCAGCTCTTTTGAAACCTGGGGACTACTGCTCTAGTTGTCTATGCTGTCCATGGTCGGCTAAAGGTTAAATGGTGCATGACTATTTCATGGACCTAAAAGCACATTTTAAGAATTCATTTCAAATGATCGTGTAACAGAGTTTAAATTGCACACACTATCTTATTGTCCCTGTTGCTGCATTTCAGTCTAATTGGAGGGATGTGGACTAGTTAGCTGTTTCTTTCACCTGTTAACAGTTTTGAATGGAAAGCGTGTTAGATACAAAGAATAATTTAACTACCGATCCTCCCTGTCCCCGCATGCCACCCTACTGAGCATTAACCATTGATTTTTGCCACATGATAACTGTTAAGGTGTACCAGGTGTGTATAAAGTAGTTTATGTAGTCTCATTTATGTCAGTGTAATCCTATGAGGAGCAATTAGTATGTTATACTTTATAGTTAATGATATAGGTGTGGAGAAAGCAGATACATCACATCAATGCTTGTGCAAGCTGGAAGACTGGAATTCACATCTAAGTCTTTGTCCAATACTTTGCAGCCTGTGGTCTCAGTGATTATGTACACGAAGGGCAACCTTTTCTTCACACAAGACCTATAAATTAAAAGGCCAAAGGCAGGTGAACTTTAGAAAATGTCAGTTTTACTGATGTTAGTATTTTTACATGGTGGCGGGGGGAGGGGGCTTGGAAGAAATGAACCCTTCTCTGAGGGTGACTGGTGTAGAGGAGAGAGTCTACAAGCGACAAGTGAGCTGCAAGGGATGCTCCACGCCCGCAGAGTCTGAGGACCTGCATTCTCATACACGCTCATACTGGCAGCTCAGGACTTCTGCTGTAGGAGGGGAACTGCTTTAGTTATGGGAACTTCATGTCCCCTTAATAGGAAGTTATCATCTGTTTCTAAGCAGAAGACTGAGGGCAGAGAACTCTACCTGTGCCTCTTAGCTTAGTCTTCACTCAAATCATTCTTGTGCTAAAGGAGCATATTTTGGGATGCGTTATGATTTCTTTCAACATCATTTAAATTTGAGAATAATGAGACTTTTTTTTTTCCAATATGTATTATATTTCAACTTTTGCATGTTGAAAGTAATGGACCTTGTGGAGATAAATAATAAAGTTACTTTTAAACTTTTATGTCACTTTGACCAAAACACTTGACAGGGAAAAATAATTTACTTTGGCTCCCAGTCATGATGATTTTAGTCCCTTATAGCAGAGAAGACTGGCAATGGCAACAGGAGTATGTTCACATGGTGATAGACTAGGAAGTGAAGAGCAAAGCCTGAACTAGGGCCAGCTTATGACCTTCAGAAGTCGAAGTCCTACCTTCCACCCTCAAAACAATGTCATCAACTGGAGGACAAACACCCAAAGCATAAGCTAGTGGGGACCATTCCAGACTCAAATGACAGTAATAAAGCAAAAATGTGTTGGATAGAGATCTTGGGTATTAAATTCTGTTTTACTGCCTGTTTTAAGATGGAGAGAGGCAGGACAGTGGTGGTGCGTGCTTTTAATCCCAGCACTTGGGAGGCAGAGGCAGGCAGATCTCTGTGAGTTCAAGGCCTGGTCTACAGAGCCAGTTCCAGGACAGTCAGGACTGTTACACAGAGAAACACTGTCTGGGCGTGGGATGTGGAGATAAAGAGCCCCCAAGTAATTTACATGTCATGGAACAAATTTAAAACTGTAGAAAACTGATCTACGTGAGATGAAGAGATTCTGTGCAGGTCAACAGGCTTGACTAAAGAAAACAAAATTATTTTAAAGTATTTGATTGTCTGCCATCTAATTAATTAATTGAAAAAAGGAATAAATCCTTTCTCTACAGGGACTTTGGATGAACTTTATGTTTGCTGATTTATGTATGTAAGTATGTATTTGTGTGTGTGTGTGTGTGTGAGAGAGAGAGAGAGAGAGAGAGAGAG
>LOEQ01000443.1:100737-143972 GCA_001685075.1 Bramus lutescens | reverse complement strand
CCCCCAAAAAAAAGAAGACCAGGCCTCTCAGGGATACCAACTGAACATAACAAAACAAGATACAATAAGACTAGGCACAGACTTTCATATCAAAGCTGGGTGAAGCAAGCTAATAGGAGGAAAAGGGTCCCAAGAGCAGACAGAAGAGTCAGAGGCACCCCCATCTCCACTGTTAGAAGTCCCACAAAAACACCAAGCCATCAACCATAATATATATGCAGAGGACCTCGTGCAGACCCATGCAGGCTCTGTCTCACTCTCTGCATGCTACCATAAGCTAGGAAGTCCCAACATGTGTGTTTACCCAACTTATGGATAGACCCAGTCGGCCTCATTCCTAGCTGGGTAACCTGGACTCCTTCTCAAAACCATTCCATCCATCTATCAAGACTGAGTTCCTTTTCCAAACACACACCAGATTCTGCCCATCTGAGGACTCTTTTCCCATAATTTTTAGGACTGACTGCCTCTCAGCAGGGAGGGCCATTAGACCCATACCTGAATCTCCTTCCACCCTCACCAACATCTTGGGGATATGCTCACATGCCTCTGTGGGTCATTTTCATTTATAGTAGGGAATGTAATTTGCCTTGAACACACTTATGAAGAGCCCTTGCTTACCCTCATGTTTAACTGGGGAAGATAATCTACTCACCAACTCTACTCTATGCAACCCAGACAACTCTACCCAGTTCATTTGTTCTTCTAAATCAACAGTAGCCTGAATGCCAGACTCTATGCCCAAGCCTAGTCCCAATCTGTCCTGTCCAGAATAACCCTAACCTTCAGGATTAGACGAGGATCTATATCCTGTTCACCAACCCAGTTCCCTTTGTCTGTCTGACTTTATCTCTTCTATGCCATGCCCATTGTTCAGGCTCAATCCTCTTTCACATACTGTGGGCTTTCCCAGCTTCCTTTACCCATATCAAATACAGAAATAACAAAAGAGGTCCGCATGCCCAGGTCACATCACATAAACAAAAACACGAGTGGTAGTTTGCAAGACAATCTCCCCTTGAGGCTCAGATACTTGAAAACTTGGTTCTCCTGTAGTCATGCTGATTGGATCAGTTTAGAAAGCATGGTTTTTCTGGAGTCAGTATATAACTGGGAAAGGACTTTGAGATTTAAAAGCCCCAAACTGTTCCCAGTTAAAACTCTGCTACCTGCTCAAAGTTGGAAATGTGAGTTCTCTCTCTTCCTGTTGCCATACCTCCTGTCTGCTTCCACAATTCCCTACCATGTTGGACCCCTTTCCCCTGGAATCCTAAACCCAAATAAATACTTCTGTCTAAACAAACAAATTCTAAAGAGTCTTCTTTGGTTGAGCAAAAACTATTGTATTTGCATGGGCACTGCATTGCTTTCTTATAGATATGACCAAATACCTGACAGGAAGCGATGTAAAAGAAGAAGGGTGTCTTTTGATGCGTGGTTTGACAGTATCATGACTGAGAAGCATAGCGACATAGCTGTGACAGCAAGAACATGAGGCTGCTTGCTCAGATCTCTGTAGATCTGGGGACAGGGCAGGGATCAGGGTCAGGCTATAAATGTCAGGACTCACTGCACAGAGTTCCACTTCTTCCAGCAGGGCCCCATGTCTTGAAGGTTCCACAGGTTCCAGAACAGCAACTGCCACCTGGAAACCAAATGTTCGCATTCCTGAGCCTGTGGTGGATATTTTACATCCTAACAGGCACATTTCATCCCTAGCTCTGTAGGTTCATGGCTATGCAAAATCCTTCTAGTCCAACTTCAGTAACACCACTCTTTGTATTAATTTTCTGTATTACCCACTCTCCTTAGTTAGTACCCTAGTTAAATTTCTAATAAGAAGCAGTTTGAGAGAAGGCTTTATTTTGGCCTGTGCTTTTTTGGTATATTCCATCATGCAGAGGTGGTACTCTGATAGAGCTGAGGCCACCAGAGGATGATACTGTTTGCTCCTGTCTGGGTGGGACAGGAAGTGGAACTGGGTTATAATTCTCAAGGCCTGCCCCTTGGTGACTTCCTTCAGTTAGGCCCCATACTTTCAAGGCCCTATAAGCTCCCAGCATAATGCCACAGCTGGGGACCAGCTGTTTACAATGCCAGCCAGCGCTTTGGGACAAAAGGAGCTGAAAATGGAGAATTACAGAGATGCTCTTGTACATTATACCAGCTTTTTAGATGAATCACTGAATTTCTTATGAACTTGTTCATAAACAAATTTATATTCTCCTATAGGTTCATTCAGTAGGAGTTTTATATCCACAGATTGCTTAGAAAAAAAAAACCATTGCTTATATTAGCTGTGTAGGGAAATAGTATTGTTAGGTGTCATTTGAGCATGTGTAAATGGGTGTAGTTTTCTCTCATGATTCCCTCTTCTATTGTTTTCTATATTCTGTTTACTTGATGAGTTTGTCTGTTGGCCATCAGTTAAATGTTTTTACACTACTCAGTTCTCAAGAAGTTTTCTTATTATATGGTCTCAATATTTTTATTTTCCCAAGATATTAAGTATAAAATCTTCTATCAGTTGATGACTTTATATCTATCTGGCTACCTCATTTTGTTTACAATTAGTGTATTCTCAGTTTTATGTAATGAATATGAGGTTGCTGTAAAAAAAAAGTGGTGTAAAACGCCCTCGGGGAGCTCTATAAAATGGAATATTGTATGAGACTTTTGAAACACAAGTACTAAATTTATAAGCAGTTTTCAAATAGATGTACTGTTAGCCTTGACACTTAAGGACATTGCTAGCTGCACCCATGTATGATGGAAGATTGAGGTTGGATAGGATGAGTGCATTCTGTGTGTTTGTGCAGATATATAGCAGATTCCACTAACATGTACAGTTAATATGTGCTAATAAAATTTTAATATATGCAAAAATAAAATGTCATGATTTATTTTGGGGAACTGAAGGGTCATTAATCACAAGGCAGCATTTTGTGTCCAAATTTTTTCTCAGTGACTATGAGCATGTTCTAAAACTAGTTCTTAAACAGTTATAACTTTTTTCAAAAAAAATATTTATTTAATTATTTACTTATTGTGATAAAGTTTCTCTGTGTAGCTTTGGAGCCTGTCCTGGAGCTCACTCTGTAGACCAGGCTAACTCACAAAGATCCGTCTGCTTCTGCTTCCCGAATGCAATGCTGGGATTAAAGGTGTGTGCCACCACTACCTGATATAGTTATAGATTTTTAAAGATTTGCTTTACCATAAATGTAGAGCTATGTTTTATTGTAGTCTGTGTTGTGGTCAGCCTTAATTGAATCTCCGCATTTTGGTAACTTTGCTGAAAGTAAAGGTTGTTTGTAAATGAATACACATTTTCTCACCATGTGAAGATCTACTTCAACAGTCACAGTTTAAATTGCCACGTTAGTGGTTACAACAGTGGACTCACACAAACTAAAGTTTATTTATGCCCCACAGATGTATCTTGTGATTTTTCCAGAGGGAACAAGATATAATAGAACACAAACAAAAGTCCTTTCAGCCAGTCAGGCATTTGCTGCTCAACGGGGTAAGTAGAATTTTGATTATATACAGAAAAGTACTTTCTAAGGAGAACGATCTTTGTTTTCTTTTGGTTCTTCCTGGAGAATATGTTTTTTTTTCCTTTTTTAAGATTACTTATTTATTTATTATGTATACAATGTTCTGCCTGTATGTCAAAAGGGGGTGCCAGGTCTCATTATAGATGGTTGTAAGCCACCATGTGTGGTTGCTGGAGATTGACCTCAGGACCTCTGAAAGAGCTGTCATTGCTCATAACCTCTGAGCCATCTCTCCAGCCCGTGAGAATATGTGTTTCTTATAAGAACTGAATGAGAGAGTGTCTGAACTTTTACAAAGTTAGGTAGATTCTTAGTAATTTGTGTCGCATACTTGCTATGGCATATACTCCCACGCTGTGAATTGGAGATGAAAACAAGACAGAGTCAATGCCAGAGCAAGTACTGGATAATCCACAAGGAGAGTTTGTTTATTCTTGTCTACTTTTTAGACAATTTTCTTTTTTTACTTATTTTTAAAATTAGTCCATAAAATATGGGTTCATTGTCACATTTTCATTCAAGTTCTTTGAGTATAGATCTAAGAGTTGGATAAATACAGTAGGAAGAATCAGTTAATGACTTCAAGTTTGAGGATAGTGTGTGCCAGCTATATCATGCTTCAGAATTGAGAAGCACTTGGTTGGGATCACAGTTCTTTCTGCATAAAGACTAAAGGAGGATATGTTTTCTGACATCCCAGAAGGATGGGAATTTCCTTCTGGGCAGTCACAAAAGGCTAGGCTTTGTCTGATTTATGGGCATTGTTTGTGTGGTTGTAATAATTAGACACTGAAGGACTGGGTGTTAATAGGTACAGACAGACATGCATACATTTCTTCTTATATGTTGCTATCACATCTAACCTGCTTCTTGGGCTTCCAGTTCTAATCATCTAATAGAAATATTGGTTGAGCCAGAATTGGTAGTGCATACCTATAAACCCAGTGCCTGGGATCTAAGGTGGGAGGCTTATTAATTTGAGGCCAGCCTGGGTCTGTCAAAAAATTAATAATCCTGGTTAAGTTAACATGCAACCTGCAGGTCTGACAGGGTAATTCTATAAAGTCCTGAGATCGGATGGCCTCTAGTGGCAAAGAAGGACTTAGCTGACAAGAAAAGTTTCTCAACTTGGTTGACTTTTCAGACTTTAGTACAAGTGTGTGAATAAATTATACTCTTTCTGCCCTGGGGACTGAAGTCAGATATGTGGTTGTGGGAATCGTTTTCTTTCCCACACCACCCTGCATTTTAAAAATTCTTCTGTAGACAGTCCCACCATACTGCAACTGTTCTTCCTTATGCAGCCACTTTCCCTGGAGAGAGGTGGTAGAAACTTCCAGTCGGGTTCTCCCTAGTCACTGTTCAGATTTCACAGCGAGACCTCGTATTTCCTGTGAAATTGTCAGTACATACTCGAGTCAAGTAGAGAAAACAGCAGAAGATAGTGGAGGGATTGATGAATTCTGCTCCTGGAAAAAGTTGAGTGATTGGCAAGATGTCGTTGCCCTTCTGTGTATCTTTCCTCTTAAGGCTTACCAAAGAGAAGGGTTCAAGTGAGTCATAAGCTTCCTGAGGCCAGCCTTTCCCAGCTTCCATCAGGGTGTCTCATTCATGTAGATGTTTAATGGATATTTGTTCAGTGCAGTTTGACCTAAAGATGGAGATGCAAGAGAGCGTTCTAAGCCCGTACCCAGCTCATAGATGTGAGGTTAGGGCTTTAAACTTTTAATTCCTGTCTATTTGCGGTAATTGATAAGTAATTTAGATGTTGAACTTAATGTATTCCTAATCATGACCACACTGAATCCTCCTGCTTTCTAGGCCTTCCAGTATTAAAACACGTGCTGACACCAAGGATAAAGGCAACTCATGTTGCTTTTGATTCTATGAAGAGTCATTTAGATGCAATTTACGATGTCACAGTGGTTTACGAAGGGAATGAGAAAGGGTCAGGAAAATACTCAAATACACCGTCCATGACTGGTAAGTCCATATTTCTGTGTATTAGAGTCTAAGCAGTACATGGTACAGGTAAGATATAAACTCCTTTCTCTCTTTCTCCCTTTTTCAGTTAGTCAGTGCTTTCCCGTGGAAGAAGTATGGTGCTTGCTATTTAGCTGTAGCCTGGAATTTGTAGTCCTCCTGATTCAGCCACCCTGTGTTAAGATGTTATAGTCCTGCAGCTGGCCTTCCTTTATTTCACTCACTGGTGGTTACTAATGTATAGCATTTGAAATTTCACTCAGCATTCTAAATTTTATGTTTCTGATGAGTCTGGAGGTCTTTAGCCTGGCTTCTTCCTGCCAGAGGTTCACATATGAGACTGGGAAGATCTACAAAGATACAAGGACAAGCTGCTCAGCTAGCAGTGTCAAGAGGCATAGCCATGGTCAGTGGTAGCCTTGAAACTCCTTTTTTGTTGTTTTGTTTTATTTTTCAAGACAGGGTTTCTCTGTAGCTTTGGAGTCTGTTCTGGAACTCACTCTGTAGACCAGGCTGACCCTGAATTCACAGAGATCCACTTGCTTCTACCTCCTGAGTGCTGGGGTTAAAGGCCTGTGCCACCATTGCCCAACCCACCTTTGAAACTTCGTTTTTGTTTTGTTTTGTCTTGTTTTGCTTGGTTTGGTTTTATTTTTCAATGCAGGGTCCCACTGTGTAGCTTTGGGTCTCCTGGAACTCACTATCTAGACCAAGCTGGCCTTGAACTCAAGCCACTACACTTAGCTTCCCTCTTCTCCCACCCTTTTTAAAAATGTTTTTTTTTTTTGTCTTAAGCCTTCTTTATAGCATGCTTGGAAAGGACATTTGTATTACTGGAGAAGAAGAAATTATACCCTTTTCAAGCATGGACTAAATTTTAAGGACTCAGAACTATTGCCTGTGTCATAACCAAAAGGTTTTGAGTGAGAATAGTTTAAGTAACCGTAGCCACAACCTTAACATTTGAACATGGGAGCAGAAGAACAAAGGAGTGCTGGAAGATTCTGGCCCCTTTCAGAGTATTCATCTTAGAGAGAGAAGAGAGCAGAGAGGGGGAGAAACACACGTTTGTCACCGACAGAAGAGCTCTATTGTAATCCCAGTACTAAGGAGGAAAAAGCAGAAGGAAGACATGCAACCCTAACCCTAGGAACATGAAGCGGTTTGATGGTCAAAACCAGCCAGCTTTCATACATACTTTGAGGAAGGAATTGGCTTTGACAGTAAAAGAGAAAAAGCATTGCAATATAAGAGAATTTTAACTTTTAAATATTAAAAAAAAAACTTTAGTATACAAAGTGATAGGCTTCATTTTGACACTTGTATACCTAGATGAGAGATGGCTGCTTCTTCAGTTCGGCTGTTAGAAGTCAGTGATAGCTGATTCGGGGTTAACAAGTGCTGTGTGTTAATACAGATTTTAACCTGAGCTTAATACTGCAAGTCATAGTTTATAGGGTTTTTCCAACTTTTTGGGGTCTTTATCGCTTTGTTTTCATTGTAAGGTACATTATATAATCATGAATACTAGAGCAGTAAGACCTGAAATCTTTTTCTTCTTTGTTAGAGTTTCTCTGCAAACAGTGTCCCAAACTTCATATTCACTTTGATCGTATAGACAAAAATGAAGTTCCAGAGGAACAAGAACACATGAAAAAATGGCTTCATGAGCGTTTTGAGATAAAAGATAAGTAAGTGTTAACAGTTCCAGCGTTCAGAAACTGCAGTTCAACTCAATTTCACTATAGTAACCAGTTTGAAAAAGAGGTGTTTCATTATTTACGAACTACTAGTCAAACTCACATAGATAAAACCTCTCATATTCCTCTGTTACACATTTAATTGCTTTTGTATAAAAATTAACTTTAACGTTTCTGCATCAGTAGGGCTGTTGGTTTCTGTACAATGACAACTCAACACGGTCAACTAAGAGGCTCCTTTCAAAGTTAACAGCACACCTAATGTGAAACTAGACTCTATTGTTTCAGGGATGCTTTTAATGAACTCAGGTTAAATCTTACTCTATCCTTCTGTGCTCACATTTTAAACTATTAGGAGTTACTGTGAAGATTGTGTGCAGGTGACCTACCTGCAGTGTTTTCCGAGTAGACTGCCGTGTGATATAAAGGAGGAGCCTTTCCTCTGTGCTAGCTGCGCAGAGAACAGCAAGACCGTGGAGATGGAGACAGTGAAGCACAGTGTGCTTGTGGGAAGAGGAGGGGGCAGTTGATATTTTCATAGTGAAATTATCACCTTTCTTGAGTTAGTATAGTTAGTACCTGACATAATTTTTTCAACCCATCAATTCAGGATTGCTTTGGTGATAGGATCAGTGTAAGAAGACCTATGTACCTTAATATGAAAATGTGTTTTCAGAAAAGGACTGGACAGTGTTTAATACCCACCTGTTTGTGTTATAGACACTTAACATGTGTTTGACTCTCGCTCTTTGGGGGGCCTGCCACCCAACTCCCAAATAAATCACATGGAGACTTATTCTTTCTTATGAAGTTGAAGCCTTGGCTTGGCTTGTTACTGGCCAGCTATTCTTTACTTAAATTATCCCCTTTACCTTATGCTCCCAGGCTTTTACCTTTTTCTATTTCTGTATACCTTTTTTTAATTCTTACTCTGTAGCTTGTTGTGTAGCTGGGTTGCTGCCCCCTGGAGTCCTCCTCTCCTCCTGTCTTTTGTACCTCAATCTTTTCCTCCCAGATTTTTCCTCCTATTTATTCTCTCTGCCTGCTAGCTCTGCCTATCCTTTCTCCTACCTAGCTATTGGCCGTTGAGCTCTTTATTAGACCAATCAGGTGTTTTAGACAGACACAGTAATACAGCTTCACAGAGTTAAACAAATGCAATATAAAAGAATGTAACACATCCTTGCATCATTAAACAAATGTTCCACAGCATAAACAAATGTAACACATTTTAAAATAGTATTCCACAACAAACATGTACTCGTCATTACCTCTATGAATGTGCTCATAGGGCAATGGGAATGCTTCCTGTGCTGTAGGTCCTGTCCTGCTGCTGTATCTTACATGTTTAAGTCAGAGGGGAGAATTAACACACTATGCTCTTTATTTGTCCCTTTGTTTTTATAATTACATGGGAATATGAAATTTTGGGAGGTGTCTTAGTCAGTGTTCTGTTTTAATAAAGGACCTCCCTACATCTTCAGCGATTTAGTCCATTATCATCATGATGGGGAGCATTGGAGCACTCAGACAGGCATGGTGCTGGAGAAGTAGTAGAGAGTTACATTCTGATCCACAGGCAATAGAGACTGAGAGAGACTGGACCTGGATGGACTTTGGAAACCTCAAAGCCCACTCCCAGTGGCACACTTCCTCCAACAGAGCCACACCTCTACAATCCTTTTCAAATAGTCACCATTCCCTGGTAACTAAGCATTCGTATATATGAAACCGTGGGGACATTCTTACTCAGACTGCCACAGAATGAAAACTCAATGTATATTGTGAGAATTTCTTTTCTTTAACTTCTTTGAAAGCTGCTTTTTGTGAGATTGGATCCAGGGGCTCACACTTGATAGGCAAGTGCTCTGCCATTGAGCTACAGCCTCAGCCCTTTTTTTTAGTCTGGATGGGATGAGAGCTACGAGAGGAAGGAGTGAGGCTGGTAGGTCACTAGTCACATGCGTCAGGGTGCTGTAAGTTCTTACAGATGGAGAGGTGAAAAACAAAAATGGGACTGGAGTGATGACTCAGCAGTTAAGAGCATTGGCCGCTCTTCCAGAGGACTTGGGTTCCTTTCCCAGCAACCACATGGTGGCTCTCAATTGCCTGTAACTTTCTGACACCCTCTCTGGCCTCTGTAGCCACAAGACACGCACATGGTTCACACACAAGCAAAGCACCCATACACATAAAATAAAAGTAAATAAACATACTCACACACCTCCCTCCCAAAGTCCTCATCAAACACTTAAACCAGGTGTTTTGAGTTTCACTTCCCATGTGGTAAAGATAGACTGCAATGATACCATAAACTAGTGGTGGATTCCCTGCCACACTGTCTCTAATATCTCACTCATATGGAGTTCTAAGGAACTGTACTTGCTCAAGCAAGTAATTAGTATCCAATAGATGATTTGTTTGTTTGTTTCAAAACCAAAATGTCCAAAATTGAAAGTATCAATTGTGTTGTTTTCATTCTGGCCATAGGTTGCTCATAGAATTCTATGATTCACCAGATCCAGAAAGAAGAAATACATTTCCTGGGAAAGGTGTTCATTCCAGACTAAGTGTCAAGAAGACTTTACCATCAGTGTTGATATTGGGTAGTCTGACTGCTGTCATGCTCATGACAGAGTCTGGAAGGAAACTGTATGTGGGCACCTGGTTGTATGGAACCCTCCTTGGCTGCCTGTGGTTTGTTATTAAGACATAAGCAGTTGCGGGCTCCAGTCATTGTCTCTTACTGATGGCTGCACATTACGTCACATTGTTTCCTGAATTAAAGAAGAAGTTTTTTTAAAGCCTTGGTGATTGAACTCTGGATAAAATAGAATTAGTGACCACAGCCAACAGGCAGTTGATTTGGGGCAAACAAACATGGCTTTTCAGGTGCTGGGGTTGCTAGAAAAATGAAAGCTAAGTGGAGTTTATGCTGTTTTTGTGTTCTTCATGAACTTATGTCCACTTGCAAAGATCATTTGGATTGTATAATTTGATGTTGTTTGTAATTCAGATGGCTGTATTTTAACATTACTTTTTAGCATATTTCACTGTATTGGTTATCTCTCATCTTGATTACTTGGCAGCTCAAACTCTTATCACTAAAGTATTTTATATTTTGAAGCTATGTGATACTGGGTTTTTGTTAAATTCTGCAAGTCCTGGAAAGATATTGTAATTATGTGTTAATGTTCAAAGAAAAAAGTGAGAAGTATTCATGGCAAAAAAAAAACCTGTCTAGCATATATTTTTATTATATTGCTCTATTTAGCTAGTTTTCTTTATATTTACAAAATAACAAACATTTCTAATATTTATTAAAATTGCTTAATTTGCATACCCCGTCTTCTACAGAGAATAATGTGTAAAGTGTCAGAGTGGAGTTGAAGCTCTGTTGTGACTGTCTCATTTGGCGGAGCTTTAAATAGCCCAGCATCTGAGCTACTGAGTTAGCGCCTCCCAGTGTCTGTGCTGTGAGTGCTTATAAACATAAGGGCCCTGTTATTTTCATAACAGAACAGACAACCACAGTGATGGAAGTCTGCCAGCATCCTGATTGTCTGTCCTAGCACGTGCCTTCTGCCTGTCTCCCTTTGCTTTCGCACTGCATTTGGTCTGGAGCGTGTGCGTTCATGGTCGCTTGCTGCTTCTCCCAGCCCTTGCTTTCCGGCTTGGTGTCCTCCAGTGGTCCTCTTCATTGTTGGGGTGCAGGCAGTGCTGCCTGGCTCAGAGGGGCATTTCCCTGACTACTGTGGGTAAGCCTCCTTGGCTACTGAAGAAACGTTTTGCATTTGTTCATGTCAGGTAACATCAGAATTGGGTAAATTTTATTTCTCTTTAGTTTTCATGGAGTTACACTGTTGATACATATCACCTGTGAACAAGAGCTACCTTCCAGGACCAACTCACTCTCTTCTCAGTCCTGCAACAGTGTGTCTTATGGAAGGAGGCTTTCTAAAGTTTGATTTGCTGTATTCTTAGTTGTAATTTAAGGGTGATTGCCTACTAGTCCTTTAAGGTACCAATTCTGCATACAGATTTTTGTCACAAAATTATACCAATGATCGAGTTGAAATAGACCATTTGAATCACAATAAATATTTTTTTAATTGAGGGAAATTTTGCCTCTTATATTTTCCTGAAACCAGAAAACGAGCCATTTCCAACATCTTTGAAGAGTCATGTGCTGTCACTTGGTTTCTATGCATTTGTATATTCATATATGGATAGGTATATTCACATGAATATGTATATCTGTATACGAATATGCATATTCACACATGAGTATGTATATTCACATATGGATATTCATGTTCACATATGGATATGTATATTCATATACAGTACACATACATCCAAAGAATATAGTAGCCTAAAAGCGAATAAAAAACTTGTTCATCATGTTACTGTGCCAAATTGTAATCGTCTTTTGACTTAAAGTGAAGTTGAAATGAATCTCACATTTTGGTTAAATACATTTTTTTAAACATTCCTATTAGAGCTTATTTTGACCAGATCAAAATAAGTACAAGCTAGGAGACTTTAAACATGGCTGAGGACGGGAGAAACAGCTCATCAGTTAAAGAGCAGTTGCCATTTTTGCAGAGGGTTCAGTTCCCAGCACCTGCATGGAGGCTCACAAAAGCCTATAATTCCAGCTTGATTGGAATCGGACATATTCTCTGGCATGTGTGGGAAGCCACGTGCACATGCATACATACATACATACATACATACATACATACATACATACATATGTACACACACATTAAAACTAATTATGTGCTGTGTATTTGAATTTTAGAAGACAGTACCATTAGAATTACATGGATGTAACTGGTTCTTTTTAAACAGGGCAAAGTGGTCTACATATGGTCTTTTGAACATTAGAGCTGTAATTACTCTTCTTGAGAGCAGTCTATAAAATATGATAATTGGAAATAAATTATATCAAAATGTTTGGAAAACTAGATGCGTCTCTTAAACATGTTAATTTTGACTTGACATAACTATTTTCTGAAAATTAACACCTTACCTGTGAATCCTTTCAGATAATTAATTTAAGATTTTATTTATATTACTATTATATTAAATAAATATTACTGTTGAATTGCAGCTTAGGGGCTATTATAGCTTTCCTTGATAAGAGTGCCATCACCGTGCATGCTTTTATGTTTCTTGGAAAGGGTATTTGGATGAAAGTAAGGAAATAAAATCTCTTGTTGCTCTCATGTCTGTGCTGTCTAACATTTCATGGCTCAGGGTTCACCTGTTTTCTAGCATGTAAAAGGTTTAGTGATTAGCCCTGCATTCTGAATTTATAAAGCAAGTATTGAGCAAAGTTTAAAAAATACATTGAAAAACCCCAATTGTGAAGCAATGTGATAGTTGGGCTATATAAGCTAATTTTCCTACTCTAGAGGTTGTGTGCCCTATGACCATGGTTGTCAGTTCGGTGATCAGCAGGTGACCCCCCAGGAAGCTTGTCAGGTGTTACTCAACAAGGCTGTAAATACAAGTGCCAGCCTGACCAATTAGACACTTGGTGATTTCTTCCATATTTCATTTCTGTGTAATTTTTTTCACTTAATTATCAGTTTTCTTTATAGTTCGTATACTCATTACTTTTCCCTTTACAATATTGCATGCTTTTATCAGTCAAATGACTTAACTAGATTAGCTATTAAGAAAAAATTAGAAATTAAAATCTGCCAAAATGTAGGCATAAAATAATTGACTCCTAATTGTGTACCAGATCCATATTTGAAAGGACAGAAATGTCTCACAAGATAGTAAAATCAGGTGTAAAATACTAAAAATGAGTTTTAACTTTGCAAATTGTTGTGAAGTGCTGAGATTGAATACTGGGTTTCAGGTTTTCTGGCAGGTGCTCCAGTACTGGCGTCTGGAATGTTAGAATATCTATAGGCAGGCTGGTTTCTCCTTTTTGTCCTTTAGACTAGGGATTGGCTGACTTAAAATATTACCAGTTCCATATAATTTGCATTATAGGCAGAATACATAACATTCCAGTGTTAGTGTGAAAACTTTCATCAGTACTCTGATGAAAGTAACATTTGATATATTCAGATAATTTGATATTATGTAGGTAAAGTATTTGTGTGATTGAACTGAATGTAAAATGTTTTATTCAGATACCATGGATAAAAGCTGGGTGTTGCGACACGTGGCTGCAATCAGGGTACTTGGAAAACCCAGGCGGGATGATAGCTGTAAGTTGGAGGTCAGCCTGGTCTACATAGCAAGTTCCGGACTTGTCAGGTCTCTACTGAGATCTTCTTTACCTTGACTGCACAGACAAAAGAATCACTATCAAAAGAATCTGTATCAAAGTGACACAGAGAATCACTTTGAATTTAGCTGCAACATTTTTGTTGAGATTTCATTTGAGGGACTGGAGAGATAGCTTAGGGGTTAACAGCACTGGCTGCTCTTCCCAGCACCCAGGTGGCAGTAATTGAAGTTACTCCAGTTCCAGGAGATCTAACACCCTCACCTAGATACACATGCAGGCAAAACACAAGCTCACATAAATTAAAAATAAATTATAATTTTTGAAGATTTCATTTAATATATATTTTTAGTTTTTGTAAGCTGGTAGATCTGATGCTTTTGGTAAATGGAGAGCCATAATGTGGAGTTTCATTAGAGGCTAGAAATCTACTTGTCATATAATGTACCTTATATAACACATATATGTACTGTGTATCTAATTTAACTATACCTGATTGTTTCCCAAGCAGAGAAATTCCTTGGAAAAACTCCTTCAAATAGAAATCTGACATCAAAGCAGATCCTCAGTATGTGCCTTTTGATGATGAGAGAGGCCAGTGTTTCATCCAGACTGTTGGTTTGTGATTTATGTCTGAATAAATAAATAACAAAGATATATTCTACAGTTTCATAAATCCTCATATGTAAAATAGAATGGGAATGTTACACAATCTGTGAAGTGATCAAGTAATCAAGGTCTGAGGTAATCAAGAACTTGATCACTGCATTTCCTTATGTAGCTTCAGAATAAATTCTGAAAGTGTTGCTGGGTTCATTGGTGTTTCATAATTCAGCACAAAGGGAAAATACAAGCCTCATATTTTTTATAATAAAAACCTGGTAAAATGTTACATTGTTATATAAAATGTGTTTATTTTTTATGTGTATATGTATGTTTTATTGCCAGATGTAGCTATAAAGCTACATTATTTCCAACACGCACTTTGTTGGGGATCTGTTGAGTGCTCACTGTGTGCCAGGCACCACCCTGTCTGATCCATTAGTGGTGAGTCTGCGGGCAGCCACCACACGTTGGGTCTGTCTACCACTGTTAGCTCTCCACTCTTGGACAGCTTTATATAAACTGTGCCCCAAGTTTATCCCCTGTAGAACATTGCTAAGATGTTAGCCACAAAGGATTGTTGAGACCAAGTAAGCTGTTTATTGCAGGCAAAGCAGCAGATGTGGAGTGTAGAAAGAACGCAGCATGGGTTAATGCAGGTTCATCTCCTGTCTTCATAGATGACTTTCAGGACAGACAGCTTGAATGAAGTTGTATCAAACCACAGTAATGTGATGTGCTCTAATCCTTTCCTGTTTCACAAGGGACAATGGGGTGTGAGAGTGGATGGTCCTCATTATGGTGAAGGCTTTGTTTAAGATTCAGATCAACTGGTGTGGAGATCTAACAAAGGGAGGAATATCTCTGTCCTGTAGCAGTCTCATGGCCTCTCCACCACTGCTGGATAGAAGGTGCATCTTCAGGACTGGGCGGGGCCTGGCTGCTCATGCCAAGAACACAGATGAAGGAAACAGCATGGCTTCTGCAGTGACCTCTGAGGAGTTCCTCCTTGCAGTCCACTCTAAGGTAAATCCTAGACTGAGTCTGGGCTGATGTAACCTTCAGGACATGCCTGTTGGAGCTTGCTGTAATGGGGTGTACACTGGGGGGTCAGTGTGGTGACTCTGGAGTGTGGGATCCTTTATGAGAAGCTTTATTCAGCCCAGCTCTGCTTGTCAGAGTGTGTGAGTAAATATTATTAATTATTTTCTAATGTATATTAGAACTCAGAATCACCAGAAATGTTTATTAGTAAACATTTTTCCTTGTCACTTAAAACCATACCTTTATTGGCTTCTGTTCTATGCTTGCATGAGTTGCTATCTATCTGGACCAGGAATCATTTTGATATTTTTATGGATATCTAACATGTATCTTTGTCCAAGATCTTTCCTTCCACTTTCTCGCCTGCACTGTCTCTTAAGTATGTTGCAGAAATAGCAGAGAAAGTCTTCCTGTCTCCTAGCTCCCTTGCTGGAATGGAGAACAGCTAACCACTAGTGTAGCAACCATCTTTTCTCTGTATAGTAGAAATGCACGAATCTGACTCACATTGAAGAACTGGGGCATCTCTCTGTTTCTACCTGTGTCTTTGTCTCTGTCTTTGCCCCACTCCATTTCTCCTAAGAAGCCCATTATAGTTTGGATGACTAGAAGTCCTAATTAAGGTGGCAGATCCTGTGGTATGATGAGGGCCTTATTGCTGAGCTGTGGGAGGCCAGAGAGAAAAGGGACCAAGCTGCCCAAAGTCCCTTGATGGCATTACTACATTCATAAGGGTTCTGCCTACTGCAGCCCTTCCAAAGACCCTTCTTTTCAGCCATGTGACATTCCTGATTAAGTTTTCAGTGCTTGAATTTTGGAGAGACATTCAGAGTGTGGTAAACTTGATGTGATCACTGAGTCACTTAGGAGAATTCCAAAGGAACTGCTTTTAAAAGTAGACAACCTTCTTGATGAAGTTGGATTGAGGTCCTGCTGTATACAATTCACTGCCCCCCCCAATAAAAATGGCTTGAACAGCTGGTTTCTTTTCCAGAAGCAACATAGAGCTAGATTCGTCTATTATTAGGGACCTAAGTTCTCATCTGACTGCACTGCTAGCCTCAGCCTCACAAAGTGTACTTTACAGTCCATAGCGGTTGTCAGAGCCCCACAATCTTACCTCTGATTAAAGCCAGCAAAAGAAACAGTGAAGGACAAAGGGATGCCTGTTTCCTTCTAAGGCATTCCCAGAGAGTCCCCAATGTTTCTGCTTACAGTTACTGACTAGAACCTATTTGCAAAACTTTTAAGCTACAAGTTGAAAAGTGAAATCTTCAGCATTGCTACCCCAAATAAAACTGAAGGTCTGAGCGATGAAAATGCCCTGAGAACAGTAGCAGTGTTCACAGTCTTCTGAGTATAAATGCTAAAGATTACTTTAGATGAATACGGTGGATTTTACCACAGTCAAACCAATAGAGCAGGTTGGGGATGTGGCTGAGTTGGTACAGCGCTTGACTAGCATAGAACACCGATTTGATCGCTGGCACCACATAAACCTGTGGCAGCAAACACTAATCCCAATCTCTCAGCGTGTAGTGCAGGAGGATTAGAAGTAACTCAAATCAGAAGAAAAGTAAAGATCTCTAGCCTGGAAGAGCAGCTGGAGGCCAGGACTCCAATGGTCCCAACACCTTAAGTATCTTCTCTACTGAGCTCTGGGATAATGAAACTCACAACTATCTAGCTGCTGTCCTAAGACCCTTAAGCCATTCCACCCTGCACACCAGCACTTTACAGAGTGATAACTGCAGTCCTATGGGGATGTAGAATTGAGGAAATAGGATTTGTGCTGAAAATATAAAATGCATGATAGAATTTGAAAATTAAGCCCAATGAAAAATGGTTTACTAATATTTATAGAAATCATGTAGTGTTTTGGAAATATGTGCTTAATAAAAATGTATCCTTTCTAAAACTGTGACTACTAAGAAGTTTAATATTGTATAGGTACATGGTATATTTTCACAATGGAGATGGAACACAAGATGCCAAAGGGCAGGGCATTTCTTTCAGCATATTAAGCCCTCAAGAAGAGTTTAATTCATTAGATAAAATCTGAGATTAGACATTTCACAGCTTAATCACAGCATGTTAAATATTTCTAAAGTAGTTTTTATTTTATGTCTTTAAAATTAAATTTGTTCTTAGACAATTTCTTACATTTAGCATAAAGCAGTTAGATTTTAATTTTATAGGACACAGTCAAGCTATTTCAAAAAGTAATGACTAAACATTGGTATAATGTTTATATAATGACTAAACATTGATAAGACATGGGAATTACAGTTTGAATAGTCACCCAGGGATTGTTGATCATCAGCTCTGTGCAGCCAGGAAACAATCTGAAGCAAATATAAGAAAGTTAAGGTCTGCTTGCTCTGGAGGGGTTACAGCAAGTACCATGCCACTCTCTTCTCTATGTCGGTCCCTGCCCACGGTGGTTGGTATTGCCAATTTGACTGGGTCTAGAATGACCTGGAGGTAATCCTCAGGCATGTCTGTGAAGAGTCTCTGGACTGGACTAACTGAGATTGGGGTGCCCACCATAGTGGAACAGCATCAAATTCTTTGGGTTGGGGTCCTGGGCTGAATAAAAGTTCGAAAGTAAGGTGAACACCAGCTTCCAACTCTGCTTCCTGACTGAGTGCAGTGTGATCACTGCCTCATACTCCTGCCATGATGTCATCTCTGTACCCTCAAACTGAACAAGAGAAGCCCACCCTTAAGTTGTTTTTGTTAGGCATTTTGGCACAGTGATGAGAAAAGTAATGCAAACCCAAAATGGGGTTTGAATCAAGGCCCTTGTACATTCTGGGTAAGCTCTCTACTGCTGAGCTATATTCCCAGGCCTTTTTATTTTGAATAAGGTCTTAGTTGGCTAGATTGTCATTAAAGTCATAATATTCCTGTGTCAGCTCCCCAAGCAGCTGGGATTACAATTGTGAGCCCCCAGAACAGTATATACACATTTATATGACTAGGCCATACGTATGTATGCGTGTATTCATGTATGTGTGTGTATTCATGTTCATGCTGCATTGTGATTATTAGTTAAATAGCACTTTCTTCTGCTCTCTAATCCAACTAGGAATTGAATCTATATAATGAACTATATAATATAATCTATATAATGAACCCTTATAATCTGAGGCCTGGAAACTCACCTCCATGGAATCAGTGCTACCTGTAACTACAATTCCAAGCAGTGGTTATTGGAAATACTTGTTCCTGTATTCTCTTCTAAGGAAGAACTGGAATGTTACTGTTCATGGTAGATGGTCCTGTTGGCCTCACAGGCCAGTAAGTAAGGCTTTATGGTTTGAGTGTGAAGTGCCCTAGACGTTTACATGTGAACACTTGATCCCCATTAATGGGGATTTTGGGGGATGTTGAGACTGTTTAAAGGGTGGACCTACCTTGATGAAATGGATTTCTAGGGGGCTGGTGTTGAGGATGATTGGCTTTCCCGCCTCTGTCCTGGTCCTCTGCTTCCTAATCACTGTTGTACTATATCCAGATACCTCACTGCCAACACCACAGCCCTGGGGTGAGCCACTCCCAACACCAGGCCTTCCCCTTCACGGTGGACTCTACCGTCATACCCAGAGCCAGAGGAGATCCTTTGTCCTTTGTTCTTGGCTAGATTTTTGGTTATGACAATGGAAAAAACAAACTTGGATCATTATCCATCTTATAGTCCAGAAAACTAAGTGTACCAATGAGTAGACATCCGTTGGGTCTACCAACCTTGAGTATTTAAGAGCTTCAAGGAGCAGGTATGCTTGTCCTTTGTAAGTGAACATGGTGGGTGCCAAGGGGGCCTGAGACACTGAGATGGTAAGAGGGTAGGTTTGACATTTACTCAAAATCACAGAAGCACTAGGACCAATTGTGCCTGCAGTTCTACCTATCCTGTGCCCTCCCTTAAGTAAAAGGTCAATGTGAGCTCTGAGTACCTCCAGTGGAAGTATGCATCTGCTCTTGAGACTCAAGTCCTTCATGTGGAACCTAGGTCTTTCAAGCTCTCTCAGATAGAAAGACAATGACTTCTGTGCTGTTTTCTACTCAGAGGGTGTGTGTGGTCATGCTGCTCACTGGGCCAACATGGTGGCCTAGACAGTCACACAGGGTAGGGTGAGGATGTGCATGCCTTCCACCCACCCCCGCGGCAGTTACTGCAAGGCCACCCCAACAAAGAGACCTCTCTTTTCAGTGCTGGCCTGATGTGTCTCTTATCACTCTTTTTATTCACACGATTTCTTTCCTTGGAAGATGTGACTTGGACAAGTTCTCAACAACCCCTACACACCCAGGACCTAGACAAAACAGTCTGTGATGTCATGCATTCCTTCAGCAGCTCTCAGCCTCTCCCCATTTGTCTAGGAAGCTCTCCCACAAGCTCCTGGACCATAAAGGTATTGGCTCTGTCCTTATTTACAGAGGTCTCATTGGGACTGGTATGGAGGTACCAGTGTACATATCCCCATCCACTCATCCTACTCCAGCTTGCCCACAGAATGTAAAGAAGGAGTTGAAGGGAGTCCAACAACCTTTTCCTTCCATGGAGCATAGGATAGGCATGGCACCCAGACCCTGGCCAAGCCTTTCCCCCATAGGAAGTCTTTGTAGAGACCAGTGGAGTCTCCTGAAGAATTCCAGCACAGTGTTCAGAATCTGCCCAGCGTCTAGTCCAACCTAGCCCTCCAAGCCTAATCCTCACAGTTTCCTGTCTCGGAAAAGTTAGCCCTTTTTCATGTGCTCTGAGGTTGTCCAGTAGAGGGGAGAAGACATTTCAGTGTAGGGAATGATGTGCCAGACAGCTCCCACAAGCCAGGGGCTCGGGCTTGGCTCTGCCATGGCGAGATTGCTAACTATAACCAGCATAACTCAAATCCTTCAGCACATGCTAAGTCTGGAGGTGGCCTTTCCAGGGATTAAATAAGGTTATCAGGGTGCCCATAAACCAGTCAAACTAGTCAGAGGGAAGCCCATAGGAAGAGAGGGAGAAGATGGCAACCACCCCTGAATTGAGAGAGCCCAGGAGAAACCAGCCCTGCCAAGAGCTTGGGCTCAGGCTTTAATCATCTAATACAAATGACTCCTTGATTCTTCCAAGCTTTGATATTTTCTTGCAGCAACTGGAGCAAGCTAGTCCACTCAGGAAAAAGGAGCTGTCCACAAAATACATGAGCATCCCTGCAGACACTCTGCACCTGCTGCTTCTGAAGGCTGCTGTGACCCTGTGGGGCTAGCAAGGTCCCTCTGCTCTCTATCTACCAGACTCTGTTTATGCTGGGATTTTAGCCCAAGCTCCAATCAATAACAGGTGGGCCAAGTCCATGTGGAGCCTGTGCCAGCCAGACATGGATGGAGACAGCCTAGATGCTTTCAGATCTCACCCATCTGAAAACTGCCAAGGCCTGTATATGCCTCTTGTCACTGACATTCTGAAAGCAGCTCGGTCTCCATCTATCTGTCTAGACATCTGAAATCTATTATTGGAGAAGTGCAGCTGTTCTTGGGGTAACATGGAGGGAAGGGCCAAGTTAAGTTCTTTTTGAATTATTAATTCATTCAATACACTGTTACTGTCTTATTCTGAATAATTAAGAAAGATTGATGCTGCCTAAACTCTGGCACAACCTTTTCTTCTAATGTACTTCCCTTTGGAGCATTCATACCTATCTCTCAAAACCCGTCTCAAGGGTCATTCTCCACAAAGGCTTCTTGTCACCTCTCCCAAGCTCAGCAGAGGTCCCCTTCATTATCAGTAATTCTTAATCTTATGATGGGGTTTTCACAGACCAAACTCTTGTGTCCACCCTAGAATTCCCATATTGAAGTCCTAACTCCCAATCCAGTTGTATTTGAAGGTGTGTTTGAGAATTAAATGTCAGTCTTAAACTGTTGTCTAAGAACAACAGTTCTCAGCCTTCCTAATGCTGCAACCTTTAATATTAATACATGTTGTGCTGACCCCAACCATAAAATTATTTCATTGCTACTTCATATCTATAATTTTGCTATCATTCTGAATCATAATGCAAATCTCTGCTATACAGGATATCAGCAAAAGGGTCTTGACCCACAAATTGAGAACCCCTGGTCTAGGATCATGGTGGCTAATTTTATGTCAACTTGACACAAGCTATAGGTATCAGACTGGAGGGAGCCTCAATTGAGAAAATGCCTCCTTAACATTGGGCTGTACACAAGCTTGTAGGGTATTTTCTTAGTTAGAGATTGATTTGGGAGGGCCCAGCCCATTGTGAGTGGGGCCACTCCTGGGTTATTGGTCCTGGCCGCTATAATAAAGCAGTCTGAGGAAGCCATGAAGAACAAGCCAGTAAACAACACTCCTCTGTGGCCTCTGCATCCAGGGTCCAGCCCTGTGTGTGTTCCTCCTATCCTGACCTCCCTTGATGATGAACAGTAATGTAGAAGTGTAAGGCAAACCCTCCCAATTTGCTTGTGATCAGCTCTTTCATCATAGCAAGACACATGTTGGTACCAGGATAGTCGGGTATTGCTGACAGACCTGACTATGTTGTTTTGGGGAGGGCTGTGGAAGGACTTTGGAACCTTGAGCTTGAGAAGCCACTGAGTCCTGAGAGCTCAGTGGGATGTTCTGTAGGCACTTGGAAGATAAGAACGTTGAGAGCAGGGCAGACAATAGAGGTTTGCCTTGCAAAGTTTCAGAGGGAAGCAAAGACTCTGCTGGCTCATTTGTGTGAAGAATCTGTGGTGTCTGGTTATCTGGGGCTGAAAAGTTGCTATGATTAACAAGAGATTGGCACCATTGAAGTGCAACCTTTGCATTACTGGGACAATTGATGCTGGTCATCTGGAGCTGAGAAATTAGCAGTGATTAAGAAGAAACCAGCATCGTTGAGGGAAAATCTTCTGTAAATATTTCCTGAGAGTCAGCACATGAAAAACTATTCCAAAGGTGACCAAGGTTGTACCTAAGGCTGGCAGCCGAACTTTATTGCCTAAGAGTCCCAGGTGGTACTGGTTTTGAAATCATGACGGTGTCATTGGACAACAGCCGGGGCTTGGCACCGTGAGGGCCCAGGAGAAGTCACTGTTGAAAGTGCAGCTCAGTTGTAGCAGAAGACCCCACATTTTGGAGATGACCACCAAGAACAGCAGCAGCTGTGGAGTGGAATCAGCGGGAGTCTAGAAGGCAGCTGTGTGTGCTGCGAGGGTAGAGCTGGAGAAATGACCCAAGTCCTTGGAGGAGCGCAGAAAATTGTGAGTGCAACCCAGACACTAGACATTGAGCTATTTACACAGTTGGAGTGTGGTTTTGCTTTGATCTGATTATGACTGTGCCCTGGTCGTTCCCTCTTGAAGTAAGAAGTATTTAATTCACTTCTGATTTTACAGAAACCAATAGTTGAGAAACTGAATTTTAAGAGAGATTTTAGGCTTTAATAAAAAAGACTTTGGATTCTTAAGTAGACTTAATTTTTATGTTTTGGAGTTTAAAGATTGGAACTTTTAAAGTTTAATAAATGCTTTAGATTGTGATATTTAAACTGCTGTGTTATCTTGGGGATGAATAAGAAAGGAAAGGTTGTGGCTTAACCGTGATGTGTTTGTGTGTCAGGTTGTCAAGGGGTCAGTTGTGCTGCCTTGTTTTATGCCAACTCAACACAAACTGTAGTTTTCAGTTCACTTAGACAAGGAGTAAGGAGGCTGCAGAGCTCTCCGTGCCTGCAGGCTGGCACGCATGGCATTACCTCACCTGAGTCCAGCTTCCTAGAGCTGTCTGTGGTGGAATTGCCCACGGGGTGCTTCATCACAATAGCAGAGCTGACTGGAAGGCAGGTGGGGTCCCCCACCTTACAGAAGAGGCTCCTGGAGGAAGGGGCTTCTCAGCTCTGCACTCAGCCCTTTGTGAGATTTCCCTGGATGGAAAGTCCACATGGTGGAATTCCCCTGGGCATGAGCTGAGCTAGGGGTGCGGCCAGGGTGACCCGGGAAAAACTGGAAACAGTGGGGTCAGGCCTTTCTGATGTGTGTCCTGTCGCCTGACCTGCCCCTCTCCCCAAAAGTTCCACAAACCACTTCTCCTTTCCCCTAGAGGAGCCTAGACTTGGAAGTTACCCATCTTCTCTGTGTACAAGGAGGAGGGATGTTGTGCAGGTCCTGAAGATTCCCTCCATCTGACCTTGACTCAATCACATTCCAACATAACAGAAACCTGAGGGATTCCCCACAGTCTTTGGGACTGCATTCTCTGTGGCTCCGGTGTCCATAAATCTGTCATTGAGTAAATTTATTATACTTTTGTCTTGCCAATCTGTAATCTGTCTGCTGTAGGAATGTTGGTCTGGCCCTTTGTGCTCGGTGAGGAAAAGGCTCCCACCTGCCTGCCCTTGTCTTTGTTTACCCTTAGGTAGATGCTGCCTTTCTCCTTAGAAGAGGGGAAGCAGCAGGTCAGAGCTCTCGGCCACGTGCTTTCAGGCAGGTGGGAAGCACGCATTTATTATCTCACAAGCAGACTATAGCAGCTGCCAGGTTGTTTCCCCTTAAAGCCTGCTCTGTGACAGATCCCTCAGGCCCAGGCCTGCCCAGCTGCTCACACAGGTGTCCCCAGTCAGAATTCACAGTAACAGGCACAGAAAGTCAGTTTCCCCGGGCAGTGAATGAAGTGACACATCCCCCTCCCCACCGCCCTGGGGCTGCCACCAGAGGACGAGCTGATATTGAAGGATTTATAGCCAACCCTAGTAAACACAGCGGCCAGTGAGCCACTCGGCGGCCTTCTCTGGGGAATGGCCGCTTTGTGGATGCAGAAGCAGTAAACAGCTCTCACTTCCTGAGGAGGAGAGCAGCCAGTTGCACAGAGAAAGAGAAAGGCAAAACGACCCGGGATATCAAGCAGGGAAGCTGGAGAGTAGGGTCAGAATGGTGGAGGAGCAGGCAGCTCCATGAGGGGTTGCCCTGGCTGCCAGAGCTCCACTGGGGCTTCTCTTTGGGACTACTCCAAGACTAGCTTTGGGGTTCAGGACGTTTGTCTTCTCCACCCTGTTCATTTTGTAATTCTGTTCTACTTTTAGGCTTCCCTTCTAGTTGCCCAGTTGAAGTGGGACACCAACTGGGGATTTGGCACCACCTAGTGGTCGGGGAAAGAAAAGCCGCCAGTTAAGTTTTTGAATAGCTCTGAATCCAAGTTCTGAAAACAACAGCTTAAACGCAAAGATGAAAATAATGCAAAGCAGAAAGAACAGCAGACCCTGTGAACCTCGCAACCATATTCACAACGGTGATCCTTCCCTTTTGGTGGGCACCTTTGTGGGGAGGGCGCTGCTCCTTCCATCCAGCCAATTCGTCTTAGTTTTTTTGTTTGGTTGGGTGGTTTTTATGTAGTTTTGTTATGTAGAGCAGTTTCTGTGCTCCATAAATGCTGAGAATGAAGGCATGTACTGCCATGCCCAGCTTGGCCCATCCTTTTAGAGAAGCTCTGAGTAGTATTTGCACTGCTTTCTCAGGATGATTTGCGCTCTCGCTCACGCACGCACGCACGCACGCCTGCACGCATGCCTGCATCGCCCAGTCCTTAACTTTTCATCAGTTTTGCTCCTAGTAGGAGAAACTCCCCGAGTCAGTGTACACAGCCCCCCTATCTAGAAAAGGATGGTGCCAGGCTTGCCCTTGGTCACCCGATGGTTGAGTTTCCCTGGTCCATTAGTTTGGCGCATGTGCCAACAGCTGAAGACTTTGCTTTCCTTCTTCAAGTGTTTCTGACAGAGGTGGTGACTGTGGGAATGAGGCCCACTAGGGATGGGAAAGGGTCCTCCTACCAGAATAAATGCATCCACAAACTCACACGTCAGGAACTTGAGTCTAGTTCTTCCAATTCTTTTACAAAGACTACCTTTTGGAGAACCCAAGATTACTCTTCTGAGGACGTGTGGTACAGAGATCTTTACCCAATTATTTTGTGGAAAAAGAGGCATCTCTGCTGTCTGATTGGGAACCAGACGAAAGAGAGTCCTAAGAGACTAGCTAGGTGGACAGGTTCCAAGAACTGCAATAGAGACGGAATCACAGAGCCCAGCATGGAGTTCTGTGGCATGTAGGGTACAGAAGCCACAGACGTGAAAGACACACCTCACAGAAATTTATTCCCCTGGTGAGCCTCCTTTGGGTACCATAGGATGATAAAGATGGCATGAAACAAGGTCTTAAGAAGGCCCGGGGGAAGAAGTCTGTTCTGGCATGTTGCCAGAAGGTGATGAAAGTCCCCTGCAAACGGGAAGTCCCATGTGTCACCTCAGCCAACAGAGTGTGACTCTGGGGATTTCTGTAAAAATGTGTTCCCTCTTGCTGTTAGAGTCTGGAGATAGCATAACTCATTCAAAGACGTTCAAGGGACTGAAAGTAGACCTTAACCAGCAGCATTTTCCTACATAGGAAGCTGTCACTAGGCTCAATTCAGGGACTCTCTACTTGGCAATACATAAAGAAATGTGCAGACCCTCCTTAGAGGGTACCCATGACAAACCAAAGAGCTATTTCCCCAAACTCCAACTTGGGGGACCAATGAGATTATGGCCTTACTTACAGAGATGGGTGAGGAGTTGCTGGCAGGGGCCCCATCTTGGGCAGGGTTGGGGGTGTCTCTTGGCACGTGGTCACATCTTCTCTGTTGATGAAGATGGCTGTAGTGTACAAGACAAAATACAGGAAGTATTTTTAACTTTTTTTCTTTTCATTAACATAACCCTCTTGAAAAATAACAAGAAAATGAGTAAAAGGAAATGTACAGCTTGGGGAGCCTCCCCCGGGACAGGGTGGGCACACTGATTCTGCAGCTGTGTGTGGAACTGGTAGAGAATGCCCTTCCCAGGACTGAATGGGACGACCGAGGCGCATTTTCCATCTGTCATGTCTACGATGCTGTGAGAACAGTTCTCGCTGGCCTCTGACCAGTCTAAAATCCATGTTTAGGTGACAGTTTTCTTCCACATGGAAAAACCCCAGTGAGTACAGGAATCCCACCATGGGACCCTGTACACCTCATGACTGTCAAATGCATTTCCTAGTCTATGTCCCTAAGGAGTTCATCCTCAAAATATGAGAATTGATGTCATATAACTAGAATTTTCCCCAGCCATGGCCATGCAATGTGAGCTGGAATCCTTGCTCATGTGGTTCCTACCGGTTGACGTATCAGTCCTATTGTTCAGAGCACAACAGAAATCTGCCTTTGCATAGGCAGCGTGCCGTAGTCCAAGCACCTAATTCTGCATACCGTGTCCCAGCTGAGAGCTTACGCCAGGCCTGTGCATATCTGCAGTCATAGCTCTTAGTGGAGTCCAAAGCCAGACCAAGCTACGAGAGACCCTGTTTAAAAGGAAAAAAAAAAGTGGAGGTTTGCTCAGTAAGTAGCATACTTATCATAAAAATATAAGGGCAGAATTCAGACCCCCAGAACTCACATGAAATCTGGGTGACTGGAAGCCTCCTGTAACACTAGCAATGTTAGCAGAGACAGGGATTTCCTACAGTAAGCAGGCTTGCCGGGGTGTCAGAAATGGTAAGTTCTGGTCTGGATTCAGTGAAAGCTCCTGCCTCAGTCTACAAGGTAGACAGCAGTTGAGGAAGGTACCTAGAATCAACCCTGGCCTCCACACACCTGTGAACGTCCATACACATGTGCAAGAATGCCGCACCCATAGCAGAAAACACAGAACTCAAGCTGAAAATCCCACCAACAATGACCTCAAGAAAGTTGTTCTTTTCCATCCACTGTATTTTTGTACAAAATGAGATTTTTTAAAAAAGAAAAACTTAGTTTAGGTGGAAGATACACACACACACACACACACACACATAGACATACATACACACATATACATATATGAAATGAAAAATCTCAGTATGTAGGAGGGAACATAGGATGACATATTGGTGACATTGATGTTACAAAGGGATTGATGAAGTTGTAAGGACCAACTTTTAGAACATTGTGAATGTATGTGTCAAATTCTCTCTTTGTTTTAGAATTTTATATCTTATTGTGTGTGTGTTTTGTCTACATGTATGTATGTGTAACACATGTGTTACAGGTGATCACAGAGATCACAAGAGAGTATTACATTCCTTGGAACTGGAGTTACAGGTACTTGTGAGCCACTCCATGGGTGCTAGAAGTCAAGCCCAGAAAATGCAAGAGCAGCCAGTGTCCTACATCACCGAGCCACCCCTCCAGCCCCTCCTTATGTGTTAACAGTGGGCCAGTGGTAGGCAGCACTGTGCGTGTACACATTAAGTCAGTCAGTTTCAGTGAAATCCCTGCAACTTCTGATGTCTGTTACCTTTTAATGTGAGTAGGCGGAGGCTGCACTTTCATTTCCTGGCTGCTCAAACAGAAATCACCCAGAAACTATATTAATGACTTAATTTTAGTTAGTTAATTAATTAAGATATGGCCAATAGCTTAGGCATATTTCAAGCTAACTCTTACATCTTAAGTTAACCCATGCCAAATTCTGGCATGCCCTTCTCCTTTGGCAGCTACATGGTGTCTCTTTGACTCTGCCTACTTTCTCTCTATATCTCTGTTTGGTGTGGGAAGTCCTTATATATATGTGTTGCTTTTATTGGTTGATTAATAAAGAAAAATTTTAGCCAATGGCTTAGAAGAATAGAGCTAGGCAGGAAAACTAAACTGAATGCTGGGAGAAAGAAGGCAGAGTCAGTGAGAAGCCCTGTAGCTTCTGGGGACAGGCACCTGCGCTGGAGCCCACTGAAACTTTTCCAGTAGGCCACAACCTCGTGGTGATGGATTAGTTTAGGATATAAGAGTAAACCGGAAATATGCATAAGCTATTGGCCAAACAGTATTACGAATAATATAGTCTCTGAGTGATTATTTCGGTTCTGGGCAGCTGGGAACGAATAAACGGTCTCTCTCAACATGCCTGGCTTTACTCTACTAATCCATTGGCTGAGACAGTTTCTTTAATAACCAATGGTAATAAAACATTCATAGCATACAGAAGGGAATCCCACATCAAGTGTCTTCCCCTGTACTAAGTGTTATGGATTGCACTGTCTGTATGAGGAAAGCAAGCACACTTGGGGTGGGAAGGGATGGGATGGGGTGTGGGTGGTGGGGAAAGTGGGGTGGAATGATATGGTCTGTGCCTTGAATGTGGGGAAGAGCAGACTCCTGCAATGAAAACCTGGCATTCAAACAAGCCAAACATATTCATGAGCCTATAGGGTTTGAGCCTCCCTTGGTAGACAGTAGCAAGCAATACCTTCTCATTGTAGAATATGGAAGCTGAACCCGATGAGGCAGATGCTCTTCAGGTAGGCTGAGTTCTGATTGGTGTCTATCTGACCCAATTCCACACACATCTGGCAATAGTCTCTGGTCGCAAAGTGAAACCCGCCCCCTCTCCCCCAATGCAAGACCCTTTAAGACTCAGATCAATATACCTTGTGCCAGTAACTCTATGTGCGAGGTATTGAAGAAACCAGTTTTAAAACATCAAGTTTATCATCTTGCCTAGGAAGGGCACAGAGGTTTGGAAATAACAGGGCTAGGCTGCAGGGAAGTTAGTGCATGTGTTTGGCTGTGGCTGACTTTGATGTCTCTAGCTGGCATTCCTTTGGCTTCTGCTTTACAGGCCTCTGCAGATGGAAGCTCCCATAGGGCTGGGATGCTGAGCACTGTGCCTGCAGCTGGTGACCAGGGGTCAGGGGAGACTCCATCTCATTGCTCTTCGTAACTTTTCTCGTGGCCGTGATGCAATGCTTAACAAAAGCTACTGTTGCAGTTTCATTATGTTGCTGTGATAAAAAACACCCCAACTAGAAGCAGCTTAGGGGGAGCAAACAGCTTATTCCCACTTACAGGTCATAGCCCACCATTGACAAGTCGGGGCAGGAACTCAAGCGGGAGCTTGGGGCAGGAACCACAGTGACAAGGGCCATAGGTCTGGGTCCATTACCTCGACTAAAGGTCAACACCACGGTGGAACACTGCTTGCTGGCTTGCTGAAGCTCAGGATCATCTGCCTAGGGGATGGAGCTGCTCACAGTGGCCTGGGCTCTCCTATATCAGTTAACAAAATAATTCCCCTCCCCTAAGACATGCCCAAAGGCTCATCTATCCTGGCAGTCCCTCAGCTGAGATTCTCTTCTCAGACAATGCTAGACTGTGTCAGGTAGACAGTTAAAGTGGGACATCAACATAAAGGGAGGGTTTGCTTTGGCTCACAGTTTGAGCGATAGTCCCTTGTGGCAGGGAAGTCATGGCGCCAGGTCTGTGAGGCAGCTGGTCCCATTGCATCTGCAGTTGGGAAGCACCCAGGGATGAATCCTGGCACTCAGCTTCCATTCTTCTTTCTGTCTATACCAGGATCCCAGCTCATGGAAGAGGGCCACCCACATTTATGGTGAGTCTTCCCAAGTCATAACTTAAATCTAGAAACTCTTCACAGATATGTCCAGCGGATGGTTTTCTAGGTTCTTCCAGACTCTAAGTTGCCGAAGTTGAGAAGTCTCAGCTTTGGGAGTTGAGGGGGATTCTGAGTGTGTCTGGGGAGTGGGTAGTTGGCTCCTAAGGGGTAGTGATGGATTACTGCTGAGGAGCAATCCCCAATGCACTGACATTTTTACACTTAAAAAATCTAACGCCCTCTGTCTGGAGAGACAGTTCAGCACCCAGGTTCAATTCCCGACACCCACATGGCAGCTCACAGCTGTCTGTAGCACTAGTTCTAGTAGTGTAAGTATACACATGCGGGCAACACGTACATAAAATGAGATTGAATTTAAAAATCTATCTCTCTACTGCAGTTCATCCACATAACAAACACAGCACAGGGCAAGGATCAGAAAAAGGCACAGGACACAGTGCCATGTGGGGACTGTGACTAGGAGCCAGGTGTCCACAAGCCACCCTTTGTAGGCAGTGTTTAGAAGGTCAGAGGAACCAAGAAAAGATTCCTATTTGGTGTTTCTGGGAGAGGATGCCCTGCTAACACCTTGACTTGGTACTTCTAGTCTCTAGAACTGTGAGACACTAAACACCAGTCTGAAGCCATTCGTGATACGTTTGGGCAACCCTAGGGAATGCATATAGATTTTGGAAAGAATCCTTAATTTAGCAAAGTGTTAAAAACTCTTTCAAGAACAAAATTAAGGGAAGTTAAAATCCTCTTAGGTCTAATGAACAATATCACTCGTAGCAAATTTGTTGGGCCAAAGTGAAACCTACTGCCTGCCAAATGCCATTTATTGGATTTCCAGGTGAAATTCTAAAAACAGATAAGCACAGGAAAGCTGTTGTTGCAGACCTCAATTGTTAAAGTAATAATAGTGTTTGCACACACTTTTCTAGATAGACTGGGAAAGTATTGTTTGCTTTCTAAATAGGAGACATTCATTCCTCCTTAAAATACCCAGGATGCCTTTAAACAGTAAGAAGGCTGATGATTGAAGATTATTACAAATAATAGTGGATTGATATAGATGCATCTATTGACTGCTTACTTCATCTAGAGAAAGAGAAAAGTGGGGAGATCTGGTCATTTGAATTCTAGTGTCTTTCTTTGTTGGTCAGTTAAGGTCTTTCTAAGTGTCAGTCTCAGGGCAAAATATTAGTTATTAAGGGTACCAAAGGCTGAGGTGAGTGATGGTGGCACACACCTTTAATTCCGGTACTCTGGAGGCAGAGGCAGGTGGATCTCTGTGAGTTCGAGGCCAGCCTGGTCTACAAGAGCCAGTTCCAGGACAGGCTCCAAAAGCTACAGAGAAACCCTGTCTTGAAAAAACAGGGGAAAAAAAGTACCAAAGACTGGCATGGTAGAGCTAGACTTTGATGCCTTTACTCCCAGCACCAGGAAGGCAGAGAAAGGTAAGTCTCTGAGTTCTAGGCTAACCTGGTCTACATGGTGCTGGCCGGCTTTCTTCCTTTCTCTGTTTTATTGTCTGGATCCCCAGCCTATGGAACAGTGCCACCCCTACTCAGAGTGGGTCTTCTCTTTTCTAGACACACCCAAAGGCATGCTGTCCTCATGGTCTCTCAGGAGTTCCTCAAGCCAACAAGCAAACGATGAAGACTGACTCTCACAAATAGCGAACTTTGAACTCCCAACTTGCGTATAGCGTATGACAGAGAACAGAACACGTCATGCTCAGGTATGGATTTTCCTCTGGAAAGTCCCTTTGTGACCAGCACACTCTCTCCAAGGTGCACCCATGTTGTGGCATACTCCTCCCTCTCTAGGCTCCTCCTGCCTCAGCTTCCTGGTGCTGAGACTGTTGAGAGAGCAACCCTGCACCCTCCCGGTTTTTGTTAAGCTCAGTGATGCTCCATTGCATGGACAGACCTGCGAAGTTTAAGCCATCCCTCCCTGTTGGGCCTTCATTTGCATACACAGCACCTGTTGAGTGTTGTTTGTTCTCAAGGTCTGATCATTTGTTTGTTATTCTTAAAAACTTATTTTTGACCTGACTCAGACTTGAAGTTGAAGCTTACAGGCATGGGATAGCCTATGCCTCTTGGCAATCTATTTCTGGTGGTTTTCTTTGTCCTCATTCATTCTCTTGACCAAAAAATAAGCGTATTAGGCAACCTCCTTTGCTTTTCTTAGTGCCTTGCTTTCTTAGTCCATTGTTGTGTTGCAGGACACAAGACGGCTGGCTCTTGGGTGCTTTGGTTCTGAGCTTCCTACCTTCTTTTCTTAATGGCTTTCTGATAACTTATTGGTGGACATCATCTACTTTATAGAGATTGAAAAGCTTTCCGGTTCTGCTAGCTCTTTTGGGGCCCAGCCAATGAGATGCAGTAATATTTGCCAGTCCAGGAATATCATTTTATTGTTTTTTTTTCTTTTTCTACAATAGTCAAGTTGAGAATACTCAGATTGGCACCCACAGTGCATCTTTGAAAAGGCTTGCCCTTCCTCTCCCCAGTTCTCCTTGGTCTATAGCCAAGGAGGTTAGCCAAGAATGCCCCTCACTGAACAGCAGACATATTCTGCCAGGGTCAAGACACCTTACTGCATGTGAAAACCTTGTCATTCCCGCCACTGATTGAACCACATAGCTCTTCCACTCTTCACCCAGAGCGTCAGCAGCTACTTCTGTGCCATGTGCTTCTAGTGGAAAGTGTGAAGCTTGTAGTCACCGCCCACTCCAGTGAGTTTCTGACAGCTGATAGCTTGGAAAGAGGTGCTCAGCTTCATCTTAACACAACCGATGGCCTTAGAGGTGCCATGAAGATGCTGCGATGTGTTCCTGAAACCCTGAGCTCCAAAGGGCATCTGGGATATTTCACTCATAGTTCTGCAGCAAGTTCTGTTCTGTTCTGTTTTCAACATGGGGTTTCTCTGTGTAACAGTCCTGACTGCCTCCCGAGTGCTGGGATTAAAGATGTGCTGGGATTAAAGTCCTGACTGTGCAGCAAGTTCTTAGTCTAAAGTTGCCGTTTAGATGTGATGCCTTCAGCTGGGGGTGGTGGCACACAGCTTTAATCCCAGCACTTTGGAGGAAGAGGCAGGGCCATCTCTTGAGTGCAAGGCCATGTAGGTCTACAGAACAAGCTCTAGGACAGCTAGGACAAGAAACCCTGTCTTGAAGAACAAATAAATAGCCATCCTCATCTACAGCCATACCACCCTGAAAATGCCTGATCTAAAATAAATAAAGAAAGAAACAAATAATGGATACAATACCTTCATCCCTAAGAATTATTTTATCTCATGCGGCTAAAAAGAGAAGACAGGGGAATGCTAAACACTGTTAAAGCCTGAGATCTCAGGTGGGTGTGATGAGGGTGGAGGCAGGGAGTGGGGGGCACAGAGCAACTAGGCCAGCCTAACCATTCGCTGCATTATGTCATTGTCCTTTGTGTATCAAGTGGGACAGGATGGGCTCAGCACTGTGCCTTAAGACCCCCGTGGAGGGAGGCTCAGATGTTCAGACACGGGTCGTTGGATTCCTGGTTACCCTGTTAGGAGCTGGCCCAGGTTTTTCCCTTCCAGGGAAAGAGCCTTGCTGGCCAGCACAGGTTATAGCAGGATGATGGTCTCTTGGCTGCATTTGACTCTTCTGGAAGTGCTTGCTTCTCCAGACCAGCCAGCCAAACCTCAGCACAGCATAGAGTAGGTGAAGGCCATTGCTCCCCCACAGTCAGGTCCAGGGAAGGGGCTGGACTTGTAGTGGCCTCCAGGTCCCCCATTCTTTATGCTTGGCCTGGGATCGGGGTACAGCAGACACCTACCCATGGGCTGAGATTCTCAGGAAGCTTACTGGACAATGCAGCTTGCATTTCCCTTTCCTTAATTACTTCATTACTCCTGCATGACACTCCTGTGCCAGGCACAACTGCCCTTCCTGCTGTTTATGCCTTTCCCATATTTGTGCGCTAAGTGCCCCTCCTACACAGTGCGTGGGAGGTGTGGAATTTCATAAGGTACACTCTCACCTCTCCACCCTTCTGCTCCACTAATCCAGAATCCTCTAGACCAACTCTGGCAGTTACACACATACAAACACACATATTCATACAGTCAAACACAGTCACACTCAGATGTACACTTAGACACAAATCTACACACTCAGACACACACACAAACGCAGTAATACTGTCAGATTGAACACACCCAAATATTCAGACACATAGACATATCCCTACATATGCACACATCCGTGCATTGTAAAAAACCAAACCCATTCACTCAAATATAAACACATATTACCTCAGTCACACCTTCATATGCACCCATATCCGGACACTTAAGCACGTTCACACATCTATGCAAGCATACATTCACACACTCAGACATGCCCCCCCCACTCTCATACATTCACACACATGCATAACACCAAACATATGTAAACACACGCTCTGATACATGCGCATACACAGACACTTGTGCACACACTCAGATACAGAGCACAGCAATAACTTGTGTCACCAGCTGTGGTGGTATCCCTCAGGCCAGTCAAGTGTCACATAAATCGACCCTCATTGTAGCAATCCAAAAGGAGTCTTTTACCCTTCCGTCACATACACTCCACTTTGTGCCTGTTCCCCAGTCTCTACCCTTGTGGAGACCCAGCCTAGGCTCTTCACCTGTGTACCTGCATTCCCAACTGCTCAGCAGCCTGCTTCTGCTTTACCCAGAGCTCTTCTGAGGGAGCCCCCATCAGAGAAATGCCCCCATCAATGCCACCACCTTCCTCCCATTCTAGAGAGGGCTCGGAGTTGGTCAACTCCAGACGTGTTGGCCAGAGTACCTTGTAGAGATCATCAGCGGCATTGTGTGGTTAGACTGAACAACCTTCCCAGTCCACGGAGGCCTTGGCTCATCTGCCACATTTGGTGCAGCTGCTCTCTTCTACTTCATGACACTTCAGGGACCCATTCAAGTCTGGTGTAGCCACTCCTGTTTCATGTGTGGCTTTTCCTCTTCTCCCCAAACTCATTAGGGGCTTGGCCTGTCCCTTGTTCCTCAAAGACCTCTGGGCCAGTGAACCCCAGATTTGAATCTCCAGACCCAATTTACCCCCAGAGGATCCCATTGACCCAATCTGATGCCACAATCTCACCCCACTCTAGTAGGCATCCCACAAGGAATGCATTGGATGCATGAGAGGTGTCGCTAGTGAATTCTTGGGGTTACACCTCCCAGGTCTTTCCGGATGTGGGCGAAGTAATGTGTGGATTCACTAGGGATGCCTTGTGTAGTGCTTTGTTAATCTTGGGTCATGTGCTGTCTGTGAAAAGGCCAAGTGTACTAAATCATGTATCTATTGGTTATCCCTTTTATCTCAGGGATCCTCTTCCATAGACACTGTCTTTCCACCTCTCTGCCTACTCCAGAACCTGAGATACAGCAGGCTTGGGATATGTCTGCTGAGTGAGTTTAGAGCTGTGTAGAGTGGGTGGCTAGAGCTGATCTGAGTCCCAGCACTCTGGTTCTCTGTCTCCTGGGTGACAATAGTATCCTCTGTATCTCGAGGGTACAAGCTGAGAGATGAAGTGGAGCTGTGACCCTTGGCTACAGCTTAGAGTTTCCTTTATAGTCTTTGTCAACTGTGTGGCCTGGTAGCATTTTGATTTATGCTTTCCTGTTGAGGAGCGAGCCATATTCGTGGCTGTAACTGTATTGCACTTAGGACCACCAGATGTTTCAGCTTGGGTAGGCAGATTCCTGGATGAGTTTCAAAGGACCAGTGAAACATGATAGGTACCAAGAGAAGGTGCCGGTACCCATGGAGAAGAGTGTAGTTATGGGAACTGAATGATAGACAAATCTCTGGAGAAGTGAGTCACCAAGTCTTGGTGGTAGGGGTCGGGCAGTGCTTGATTTCCAGGGGAAAGCAGGAGCCTGTAGTTAGGAGGAGATGCATTTGCATGCCTGATGATAGCAACCCTCAGCTTAAGATGGTGGGTGAATCCCACGGGGATCTAAAGAAAATGTTAGCTGTGAACTGAAGATATTAAGACCGAGTGTGGATTCCCTCAAGACAATGCTCTGGCTTTTATTTCTCATATTTTTGTTTCATTATATACTCCAAGATGACCTCAAAGACACAATCCTCCTGCCTTAGCCTTCCAACAGTTGGAACAACAGGAAGTGTACCAGCATGCCCAAATGAGAAATGTGTCTGGGCGAGCAAGCTTGCTAACTGAGCTATTGTTTCAATGATAGCTCAATCAATAACAACCAGAGTGATTAGGCCTTTGATTGGTAGCCATGACTTAAGCCCAAGGCAGCTACATTTAGTAATTTAGCCTTCTTTCCCCCAAACCCATAACCTACTAAAGCTGTAATTGTCCCTATCTCCTCTTTCCTTCCCCCAAGGGGACTGATGAACTCTCCACTTGGCTCAAGCCCACAGCCACCCACATCTTGACCCTGTAAGGTTTTCCCTTGTATACCGTCCCAGGCACGAAACTTGACCACGTGGTGTATTTTCACAGCTCCAATTTTCCATTTTCTCCGCCAAGATGAACTAACAAAGCTTCCAAAACACTTTGCAGAGGCAGCAGCCACACAATGCTGCACCTACAGGCTTCTTGGGGAGACAGGATGCATATTGAGGTGTTGTTAAGGGGGAGGGGGCTGGAAACCTGAGTGTCTGCAGCAGTGTTAACACCTCCTTGAGATGCTGCCCCTGCGGAATCAGCTCCGAGTGATTGCTTCCTGTTCCCCCCTGGCATGGAGCATGACTCCAGCACAGCAATACCTCCCCTCCGAGTTTTTCCAGTTGATGTCACATTTCCTAAGATCGGCCATCGTCCCCCAGCCGACCAGTGCCCCGGTTCTCAAGCTCCATGAAGCAGAGATTTTATTTGGTTTTGTGAGAAAAATTAAAGGCCTGGGTATGAATTGCTGGCAAAACTCCCACAGACCTGAGGTCTTTGGAGGCCTTTTTTTTTTTTTAAATGAAGTCATGTTGGAAAATTAGGTGCCGTAGGTAGCTGCCCACCAACAGAGTATGGGCAAATGATGAGAGAACTAAATGTTCAAACCCTTAGAAGGGATCAAGGTTATATTTGCATCTAATCTTCATGTGTGTGTGTGTGTGTTCATGTGCATACTTGTGCATGTGGAGGCCAGGGGGCAGCATTACTTGTCATTTCTCGGGTGCCATTCATTGCTATTTTTTGAGACAGAGTCTCTCATTAGCTTGGACCTGACCTAGTCGGCTAAGCTGTCTGGCCAATGAGCAGGCAGGATCTGTGTCCACCTCTCAGTGCTGGGGATACAAGCATCTGCCACCATTCTCTGCTTTAAAACAAAAGCTCTGGAGGGGGAACTTGGCTTCCTTGACCACCCAAGGAAGGGGTAGATTGGATAGCATTGGAAAATTCTTCTAGCTCAAGATAAGTGCTTTCCTGACAGTTGTCTCCCCAGCCATGTCCTGGGCTCCTCATTAGCTAAGAGTGGCTGTGAAGATTAGGGGATACCATGCACAGATGTATGTGTTCTGTTTTGCATAAAGTATCTGGCAGAAGGGACAGACAAAGATAAACTTTCCTCGGTCAGGGCAGCCATTTTTGTGGCCTCTACCTGTAGAAGTTGGAAGCTGAGCAGTGGCCATACCTTGAGTGATTGCGATCCTGAGACTAGTTCTGCCCTGGAGGAATCAGCTACCTAAAGGGAAAGGGAAGAGTAACACAGAGCATGCTCTCTGTGGTAGTGTTTCCACAAGCTCAATCTTGCTTGATTTTTGAAGCTAAAAATTCACTGAGAGTTTAATACAGCAAACATCATTTTAGGTGTTTACGTAATCTCAAAAACGACTCTCATGTATTGGCTTCCGGCCTATCCCGAGGAGACAGAACCAGGGAAACATCACCAGGAGTGGGTAAACTATCAGGAGGGTGTTTTGACTCCACCTCATTCTTCTGGGAGGTCAAGTGACTCCAGTGACTTTTTATTTCCCATACTGAATTTCTAAGTATTATGTAGGTTTTTTTTTTCCAAATAAGAACAGTGTCTTCTGTGACATGGCAAAGTAGAGATGAGGAAATGTCTTGAACATCGAAAGGTATTGCAAAGATGGCATTGCGATAGCATTGCTGCATGACATGGCTCTGTCTGAGCACCACCTGTCATTTGGGTGCAGTGTGCCCTAGAATTGCTCTTCTTGTTTGTTCTAGGACAGACATGGTTATTGATGGAAAGAAAAAAGATTTATTTGGCGAGTCCCCAAGCAAAGGAGACTCGAGTGTACTTGGTGAGTGTCCATGCTCAGCTAGAGTTTTCTTTTATAAAAGGGACTACTCAGCTGCTGATGGACATCTAGGCTGACCCCAATGCCATACTCTTCTGTGATAAGCATGGATGCCCATGTACCTCTTTAGAAGATTGTAAAGTTCTTCCAGTAGATGCCCAGGAATAGTATTGCTGGGTCATATGGTAACTGTGTATTTAGTTTTCTTGAGAAGCCTCCATACTCACTTCCACTGAGGCTGCACCAGTTTACATCGTCATAATATCGAAGAATTTCTCTTTCCTACACCCTTTGTCATTTGTTTTCTTGACTGTAGCCATTCTGGCTGCAATGGTATGTACATGACAGAATTTTATTCAGCTGTAAAGGGAAATGAGACTATGAACTGTGCAGAAAAATGTATAGAACGGAAAAACATTTTATTAACTGAGGTGCCCAGATGAGACACATTCCATGTCTCCTTTGAGGATGCTACCTCATTAACGATGCGTGGGAGGAAATTTGGGTAAAGGCTAGGAAACTGGAAGGGGGCCAATGAGACTAGGAAAAAGAGGCTTTAAGGGAGGGGTGAGGAAGACAACAAAACAATGTGCAAGTAGGGAGACGAGGCGGGGCAAAGGAGTGTAGCAGAGAATGGGAGGATAGGAGATAAGGGAGGAGAGGAGCAGGGGAAAATCAACCAAGAGAAATAGGTACAAGAGTCCCATATGGAAATTTGTCATCTTTTAATTTTAATTTTTTAATTCAACAAATGTCAAAAGGAAAACAAAACAAAGAAGTGCCGCTGACCAGGGGTTTGAGAGTCTCTATCTTCAGTGTCAAATAGACATTGCTGCATCTGGCATGTCTTCTACAGGACAGAAATCTCCAGAGAGTGGAGATAGCCTTGGATTTAGGACTGTAGGAGGAAAGACTCTGAGGTAGGCTGCTGACTGCTGCTCTCTCGAAAGGGAGCTAGGTACTGTTAAAGAAATCGATGGAAATCTTGACCTGTAATAAACAATCAATGCTAACCTATTTTTAAATGTCTGTGGCTTGGTCCTTTCCTCACTTTATTGGGGAGCAATGGGTCTCTCTATGCATCCTGGTTTCACAATCACCACAGAGAGAAAATAAGATAGGAGACTCATCTGTGTTTTGGAGCACCCAGAGCACACTGTTGGAAGTGAGCAGCAGAGGACCCATGCCTTGAGTTTTAGGAGCTCAATGGCTGATTAACAGCCACCAGGGGTTGTGAGGAGCGAGGAGCTAGTGGACAATGGCAGCATCTTGGGTGGCTTCACAGATAGTTCACAGATAGTAGAACAAGAAAAATGTGGGGGAGGAAGTTGTTCAGCCTGAATTGTAGAGTAAGGCTGGGCCACTCCCAGGCTGGCATGAGGAAGGACTTCCCTCCCTTAGTGGAGGTCCTGGAATAGGGAAGTCGTGTAGGGGAAGTGAGCATTTTTAATGGGAAGGAAGAGATCAGGATTTGGACTCCAGATCCATTATAACTGTGGTGACAGTGACATGTGTGTTGCCTTCATTGTCTTTGGCTTCCGCCACCTTCAAGGGAGGGGGTGGATGGGGTGATATCTGAGAGTTCCAGGTCCAGAGCCAGGACTTTGTAAGTGAAGAGTGAGAGAGGATGAAGGAGAGTTTGAATTCTTCTATGAATGAAACACTAAGGAGTCCCACACATGTGAACCTCATCTTCCCTGCAAAGCCAGGATTCAGTGAAAGCACAGGCTCAGTGTTTGGGGGTAAGGAGGCAACGGTGGGCATTTCCATAAAAGCACACAGAACCTTCTTAGAATACAGAGCATGATTTCGTAATGAAATTAGTGTTCTGTTTAGATGTGTGAAGTGGTTATTTTGTTCTAGTCTGATTTAATGTTGCCATCACAGGTCACATTTGTCGGTCAGGTCTGGTGCTGTGGCTGATACAGGGCTCTGACCTCATCACAGTGACCCCTGCTTGCTCTTCTTGTGAGGTATGCCTATCTGTCTAGCATGTGGCCTGCTATATTCATCTCGAGGAGCTTCTCATAGCTTCATTTTCCTGGACTGGATCTTAACATGCTGGGAATGTCCCTTAATTTGGACTCAGCATTATTCAAGACAAACAACGGAGGTCATGTGACTGCAGACCTACAGGATGGTATGGTGCAAAATTTTTTGGCTTGATAATGTGAGAAAGCCACCCTGGTTTTGACTCAACAAGTTACTCCAGTGCTTTATTTATATCCAATGCCTTATTACATAGTAGGTTAGTGTTACATGATTTGGACCAACTCTAGGCTAATGCATTTTGAATCCATTAAGGCTTGCTGTGCTTTGCTGTGATGGTTAGCAAGTTAGGCACACTAAAAGCAATTCAACTTGCAATGTCTGAAACTTACAATGGACTTTTAGGACTGTAACCCCACCACAGTTTGAGGAGACCTGGTGCTTCTCTGCAGAAACATGAAGAGATTACTTACGGTGACACCGACACTGTTCTGCAGGTGTGGAGGTGTCACATTTAGTTAGAAGGTGACAGTGGCAAGAAGTGAGGCCTTGAGGAAATGATTAGGCCAGGAGGGAGCTCCCTGGTCAGTGGTATAAAGGCTCTTATTAAAGACCCTTCCATCAGGAGAAACGGAGAAACATGGGTGAAGTGGAGTGGGAGGATTAAATGTGGAGAAGGATGCAAGAGAGGAGTAAGGGAGAGAATATGGGGAGGGACAACTAACCATAAAAGACATTCGAGGGGCCATAGGGAAACCTGCCACTGTAGAAGCTTCTTTAAATATATGTGAAGGGAATTTAAATGGAATATTCAAATAATGGAGTAGACAATGCCCCAACTAGATAGTATGCCACCAACTGAAAACTCCAATGCCAATACCGGGTTCTATCTTGTTGAGTTGTTGGCCAAAGGGGCTCCACAGAAACCACAAACTATCTCAGGATATTGCTAAGGCTGTGGTTGTTCTCCACAAACTGACAGTAAGGCCCTATTTCTGAAGATAACTAATATCACATTGAACATGGAGAAGTTGAGCTGGTGCCTAACTCAAGCCTTCACCCCTAGTGCTCATGATGATACCAGAAGGTACTCTACACGCTACCAGAGGAGAAAGGTGATCATCAACGCCACTACAAAGCCTGGGACCTACAACAGTGACCTGCCTATGAGAGATGCTGTTTGCCATAGTGGTGCCCATGCTGTGGAAGTAACCAACCACTCTCCGATTGGCTTCAAAGCCCAGTCTACAAGATGCAACCCATGCCTGATACCGCTCTTGTGGTCAAGAACCTGAGACTGGGTAGGCCATGGGCCTAGTGGGAAACCAAATACTATCATTCTAAAGCAGCAGCTCTTAAACTGTGGGTCATAACTTCCTGGGGGGGGTGTCGCATGTCAGATATTTACATTATGATTCATAACAGTAGCAAGATTACAGTTACGAAGTAACAAGGAAATCATTTTACGGTTGTGGGGTTACCATAGCACAAGGAATTGTACTAAAGGCTTACAGCATTAGGATGGCTGAGAACCACTGTAATCTAAAGGGGCAGAGCAAAATGACTACCACTGATAATTATGCCCCTAGATCGGCATCTCTCTCATCCGTCGCCAGATTAAGGAGTAGATGGGAACTAACACACAGACCCGCAACTGGACAGTGTGCGGAGCGAGAGACGAGCACTCAGTCCTAAATGAGACGTGCTCATCAGACCCCTCCCGTCAGGGCTCAGGGATCTAAGTGGAAGAGGAGGTGGAAAGACGCACGAGCCTGCAGTGTGACGGATGACTCCCAGGAATTATGGTCTTCCAAACACAGCAAGGTTCACATGAACTCACAGAGTCTGCAGCAGCATGCACAGGGCCTGCACAGGTTCAAGCCAGACGGGGTCCCAGCACTGAGCGGGGAAAGTGGACAAAGGCTCTCACCCTTAATCAAAAAGCTATCTGCAACTGATAGCTACTGGAAAAGGAAAAAAGAGTTTTCTCCAGTCGAGTCTCACCAGGGGAATCAACCACACCTCAGGGCAGGCCCGTGACCAGGAGTAGTTGGCCAGTGAAAATGATCTCAATGGTATTTTTATAGAATTTTTGTCTCATAATGCTTTGTTTCGGCATTTTTTGTGGTGGTCTTTCACTTGTATATTTTGTTTTCCATTTTTGTGGGTTTTTTTGTGTGTCTTTATTTCTTGTTTTTAGATCTATTTCTTTTGGGTTTTTGTTTTGTTTTGTTTTGTTTTTTAAAGAAAGTGAGAGTGTGGAGTCAGGTGGGTGGGGACTTGATGGCCTGGGAAGAGTTGGGGGAGGGGAAGCATGATCAGAATATATTGACGAGAACAATTTTTCAAATAAAAAACATTGCTATAAAAAATTAAATCAAGCTCCTCTCACCTTGGGCCACCTCTGGTTTGTGAGGACAGCACTCATCCCCTCCAGAGTATTCTAAACAGACACTTGGGTCTTTTCCGGGATCACACCATTAAAGCAATAGACATGAGGGATGGGAGTTTTCTCAGGACTCTCATGCTGGGAGAAGAAAAGTGTGGGGCCCTGGTGCCAGCCAGAGGGGAGCCTGTCTCCCAGAAAGAGATTTCATTTGGTTCAGACAGGAGAGATGGCAGTGGAGACAAGGCGGGTTAATGATGGGAGGGACCACACTTTCACTAATGCTCGCCTCTAGCCTTCTATTTAACCCCAAATGTCACATCAGGAACCCTAAGATGACCTGCGGGGGGCGGGGGAGACTGTGTCGCTGGAGCCTCTGTGTCCTCTCTCAGTGTGGTCACACTGAATAAATCTCCTTTCTCTGTTCCTCGCTGTGGCTTGTTTCCTTAATTGGTCTATTGAGGATGAATGGCTGAGCCCAGCTTGTTAGGGCTGCCAGGGTCCAGGCTCTGACCCTGACAACTTCAGTAACAAGATGACCCAGTCCTCATCAGACACCATATCTACTGGCATCTTGACCTTGACCTTTCCAGCTTCCAGACCCCTGTGAGAGAAACGCTCTGTTCTTTGTCCGCCTCCTAGTCTGTGGCAGACTCTAATAGCAGCCCAAAGGACTGGGCTATGAGGACAGGGGTAAGGCAGTTGCGGCCCTGGTTCCCAAGAGCTCACGTTTCAGTGATTCGCTCTCCCCCTGCCATAAGTGGTCAGATACCAGCGCGTTTGGAGCAGGAACATCTTTAAAAAGATAGGTTTGCTTTCAGCGTGGAGAGCTCGGCTAGCCAGCTGGACTCCGGCCGCTTCTTTGCTCTAACTCAAAGGCGAAGCTGGTTTCTATTTTGATCATGTTCAGAGATTCCAGGCACGTTGACTCTGACCTGTGCCTCCCACATTCTGGGCAATGTTCTCAAGTGAAGTCCTGGCAGAGA
>LOEQ01000443.1:81190-98605 GCA_001685075.1 Bramus lutescens | reverse complement strand
AGCTAGTTCCAGGATAGGCTCCAAAGCTACAGAGAAACCCTGTCTGGAAAAACAAAAACAAACAAACACACAAAAAACAACAAAAAAGACAGTAAACAAATAATAGTTTTAGTGTCCCAGCAAAACCGTGCAGAAAGCACATATTTCCCAGATACCCCGTGTGTCCGTCTCCTGCCCCTCAACTCTTTGCTCTCGGCAAGTCACACCAGAGGGGTGTGTTTGTCATAGTCCTTTAGCTATGTTAACATCGTCGGTCAGAAACCATGACTTAGACTGGCCCATTCGTAGTGCCGGAAGCGCTCTCTGCCTGTGGACAAATGTGTGATGACATCTCCCGCTGTGGCACCATAGGGAGTGTCTGCCCCCAAATTCTCTGGGATCCACCTGCTCACCCTCGTCCCCATCAGCCACTGGCTTTTCACTCTGTCCATAGTTTTACAAGTTCAATGTTAGGTGCTTGAGATCACCCAGTCCAACACAGCCTCTTTCATCCAGCAGTCCGCTTCAAGTCCTCCCCTCCTCCCTCTCTTGCTGGGGTGCTAGGAATTTCAAGCCAGGGCTCTGCTATGCGAGGCACACCCTTCCCCGTCGAGCTAGACCTCCATCCCTGAGTGTGGGTTTTCATGTAGACAGAAGTTTTCAGTTCCATGGGGTAAAAGTTCAGAAGCAGGTAGTGCAGGCCCTGGTGTTGACAGCAGCTTCATTGTATATGAGTCTGCCAACCCGTCTTCCCACATGTCTCTATCGTTTTGCTTTCCCGCCAGCATTGTTGCTCCATGTCCGTGCCAGCGTGATCCGTGTTCTGGCTTCAGTCTTTCCGAGAGGCATACCTCGTCACTTGCATCCCATTTTTCCTGCTGTCCTGTGGTGAGGGGTGTCTTCTTGTAGGCTTAGTTGCCACCCAAAGCATTTCTCCAGCACAATGGCAGCAGTGCTTTGCAGGGAGGTCCCTGAAGCCGGGCCCCCCGGTGCTCCTTCTTGCATGCTTCCCTTGGGAATACTGTATTAGGTTCTTTCTTCATTGCTGTGACAAGATAATCTGGCGAGAAGCAATTTAGGAGTGGAGGGGCTTATTTTGACTCCCGGTGGGGGGTCACGCCATCACATGGGGAAAGCGCAGCAGGGAGCAGGCTTAGTCACGTGGCATCTGCCATCAAGAAGCAGAGAGTTGAAGGATGATACTCAACTCAGTTGCTCAGTTTCTCCTTCATTCTGTCGGGGACCTCATGGGATGGTGGCACCACATTTAGACTGGGCCTTCTCAGTGTGGACACTCTCTTAACACCTGTCCAGAGACTTGTGCTCTAGGTGATTCTAGATTCTAGATCCTGTCATGTTGACAATGTTAACCATAGGTTTGTGTGTGTGTGTGTGGTATTCTTTTCTGAAATCTCTGTCTAGGTGCTTTGGAACCCTGGCTAGAAGATATTACAATACTCCATCCAGGTCATTGTAGCAACTTTAATAGGCAAAGAATTTGGCTGGAAAAACATAGTCACAGCCAAATAATTAAATATAGAGACTGGGAAATAACACCTCTGGTGGGCATGATACCCAGGAATCAGGTGCAAACAACGACCAGGGGTCAGCTAGTTAACAGAGGGCTGGTTCCTGTATCATTCACCCACACTTCTAGACTCCAGCCAAGGCCACTCTGGCCTGGCGTCGTCCCTCACACCATTAACTGGGAGGTCTCGGAACAGGCCCAGAGCAGAAACGTGTTGGGACACTTCCTCTGCACTTCAGCGGGACAAACATCTATTCTGGGTTTGGGCTGTTTCCAAGTTGGGTCACACGATGGTAAACAATAGGGGCTTTAGAGGGGAGGGGAGCAAGTGCGATTTCTGAACTGGGTACTTTGCAAAAACACAATTAAAACTCCTTGAAGCAACGATGGAATGGAGTGGATTACAGAGGTGAAGAATTGTCTGTGGTTCTCAAAATGCTTCCCACCATGATCCTGGTTCATCCCTCGGATGTTTGGGAAGGCCTGCCGAGGCCATGTTTTTGTCTAGTCATTTGTATTTCCCGTAGACTCTGAGGACTTTCTTTTATAGACTATCGATAATTATCCATCTGACTCGGGGGGTCAAAATGGAAAGTAGAAAGTTCAAGAATCAATTAGCTGGCTTAAATTTGCTGAGAAATTCAAGGCAGTGTTCAAGACTAAAATGTATAAAGTAAATCAACATAAGACGAAGAAGTAAATTAACCCACATGACAAAACGAAAGGGACGGCTCCCAAGCAGCCTCATAAATTTCCTGCTTGATGCATTCAGTCTCCAATTTCTAATAAAATTCTCATGAGAACAGAGTGCTGCTTCATAAAAGCCCATGAACTCGCCCATGAGAACCGGCTGGTTTATAAGGGCACATGGGTTCAAGGCTGTGGTTTATTTATTAAAAATTTCTCAGTAAATATATCATAGTTGACTGGATACTGCCCTGAGATCATAGGGAGGCCATGTTTCATTCCTCCTGTCCCTAGTGAGAAAGGAAAACAAGAAAAATCCTGTCAGGAACTCTCTGACCCAAAAGAAACCATACCCCTTTCGCCTTTTTACCGAAGGAAGTTCTAGGCTCTTCTTGTTTCCCCTTAGTCTAGAGACCTCAACCTCATGTGAGCTTTTCATCTGTCTGAGGAGAGTTTGGGCATTTTGGCCAAAGTGACAGGCAAGGAGGCCTTCCTGAGGCTGAACGAAGCTCTGCTTGTCCTTGTCCTCGCCAGGGCACAGGGCAGAAAGGGGCTGCTGTGTGGGTACTGCAAGTGTGTCTGGTAGAACAGGTGTGTTTATTCCGTCCCTCTCCTCCTTTTCCCCCTTCCCCCTCCTACTTTCCTTTCTCCCTCCCCACCCTCCCCTGACAGGGTCTCATACAGTCCAAGCCGACCTAGAACTTGCTACATAGCAGACGATGACCTTGAAATCCTGATCCTCCTGTCTCCACCCAAATGCTAGGATTACATATATAGTCCTGTGGCCTGACCCTACCATTAGCGCATGCTCAGCAAGGACTGAACCAGCTGAGCTGCATCTCCAGCCCTGGATGTATGTTTAAAGTTATCGTGAAGCCGATGAGCTCACAGCTCACACGCTCCCCCAGCAGCAGGCCGTGCCGCCACATGGGAGAACAGGGCTTACTTGCTCTGTTCTTTCCATCTGGCCAGACGCTTCACCAAATTGAGTCCTGTATGGTTCTACGATGGGGCTCATTAATACTGTCTCAGGTTAGAGGAAGGGAAGTATCGCACTGAAAGGTTACAACCCTTGCTGAAGTTCCAGAGCTTGGCAGGGTCAGAGCAGGATGAAGCTAGGCCAGCCAACCTCGCTGTGTCACGTGGGACCACAGGTCTAGATCTAGGATGGTGGCCTGTGTGACAACTCAGGAACCTTTCTCATTCTGATCCCATGTACCCTGACTCTTTCTCAGATAACGCCATGTTTGGAGGGGCCTGACTGAGATCAAAGGGAGAAAGATGCCTTCTGTGAGGACAACGAGGCCCATCCATGTGGGCACCACCATGGTCTCCAACCCGTGTCAGGTGCATGACTCGTGCTAGCTCCAAATGCGTGGGTTTGTCTGGAGCTAAGTCTGTGTGGGTTGGCTATGCACTCAGATATCTCCCCAAGTCTGTTCTTGGGGTTCCATCCATTACAGCGGAGTTCACTGACCTGGGTTCCACACCCTGCACTGTCTCTGATTAGGTGTGTGCCTCAACCTTTCTGTGAGAAGTTCCCTCCCTGAGCCAAGGGTAGTAAGAATGGCCTGTGTCTGGTCTGGCTTGGGAGCTGATGACATTCCCAGCACTACCACACAAAGACACTCACTCACACACTTTAGTGATGAGAGCAGGTTGTGGCCCATAGCAGAGAAAGCATAATTATAAAGTTGTAAAAAAAAATTTGTTGTTTAATAGTAGTTTCAGATTCATGGAAAAATTGAACCAAAGGTGCGAAGGACAAACATATCCTCTGACTTCCCATACACAGCCTCCTTGGTATCGGCACCTCTACCCGTGGGTGCTCTGTCACAATCTGTGGGCCTGTCTGGTACACCATTATCTCAGAGTCACTGTGTTATTTACCCTCGGTATTGTATGCCCGTGGCTCTGCACAGGTGCAGCATGAAATGCTTGCCCTATCGTGTGACCACACGCCTCTGCCTAGAAGGCTGCGGTGCTGCAGTCTGCAGACACTGAACCAATCCCTGTCGTTCTCATGGTGTCTAATGAAGGGAGGCAGCACAGAACCTTTTCAACGGTGTCCTTCCCTTGGTGACTGGCAGGTCCGTTTCCACCATGCCTTTTCATGGTTTGATGGTTCCGTTCGTTTCAGTGCTGGGTAGCACTGATTGTCTGCAAAGGGCACAAGCCCTCCTTCCTCCCCACCTTCTTTCCTCCCTTTCTTCCTTCTCTTCCTTGTTGTTGTTGTTGTGTGTGTGTGTGTGTGGTGTGTGTGTGTGTATGTGGCGAATGAGTCCCCATGTGTGCCAGTGTGTGTGCTTGTACAGGTACCCGTGGCGCCCAGAAGAGGATGCTGGGTATCCTGCTCCATCACTCTCTGCTGTAAACCCTTGAGATTCAATCTCTTATTGAATCCGGAGCGAGGCAGATGGTCACTGAGCTCCAGTGATCTGTCTGTCTATCCCCACCACCAACCCTTGAGATTGTATACCCTGGTGACCATGCCCTGCTTTTCTAGTGGGTTCTGGGGAATCTAAACTCAGGTCATCATGTTTGCATAGCAAGTACTCATACCCGCTGAGCCGCCTCTCTTGCCTTTTCTTTTTTTAAGGTAGAGTCTCACTATGTAGCCCCGGATGGCTTGGAATTCCAGGGACCCTCAAACTCACAGAGATCTATGTGCTTCTGCTCCTGAGTGATGGGATTAAAGGCGAGTGCTATGCTCCCTGACTTCTTATTCTTAATGAACACAGCAATAGGAACCGTGTGCACGGGCCCTTTGGTAAACCTGGGCCTCTGAACTCTGCTGTACGTAGCCAGTAAGGAGTCTAGATTTTGAGCACTAAGTTTAGTTTGGTGTTAAACTGGATGGTTGTCTCATTAATGCTGACTTTGAATGTCAGGCAGATTACTATTGAAAGTAGAAACCCCTCACATTCGTCTTTTGTAAAATGGATGTTAGCATTTGAACATGTAATTGTCTTCATGAACCTTTAGAGCCAGACACCAACAAGAGAGAGCTGGCAATTTTCTGGGAAAACACATCGGTCCTATATGTGCTTAGCTTTTAGCAAGACTCATGTGCCATCCACGCAGGCGTTTCTGAGCATGACTGAAAGTAACAGGATACATATCAGCAACTCAAACTTGCACTTCAGGGGCCCGGTCGTCGGTAAGAGGAGTCGCTCCAGGGAAGGTGTGCGAGCGCCACCTTGTGGCCGATGGCGCCAGGCCTGTTCTCTGTTCAGAATCTCCGGATCACCCTACAAACACTCGGGGTGGGGGGGTGGGGTTGGAAGGGCGTGAGAAGCTTTTGCTCCTAAGTCGAAATGGGGCAACTGAAACACATCCAAAGCCTACTTCACCAGTTCACCGCAGAAATTGTCTTAATTAGGGCTATCAACAAGACCTTGGCCTCTGGGTGTGCTGGAGTGTCAGCTAATTCCTTCTCCACAAGGAAGGAATGGTTTATTTGCAGCCTAGACTCGGGGTTCAGGGCTACCGTGAATTACGCAGGAGATGGAGGCAGCTGGCTGCTTATTTCAAACCCAAACCGAACTAAGCTGGATAAACTTTCAGTTATCAATTATTGGGAATATACAACTAAAATCCTGAGTGTGTTCTCGGCTGCACGTTCAACCGCGCCCTTTTACTTTCGCTTACTTGGGTTGATCAGCAATCTCCATGTTTACCCAGTGTCCTCTGAGGGATAGAGAACCAAGCAAATGCATTAAACTTCCAAATTCTTGCAACTGTGAATGGAAGCTTGGACCCGAATAGCGGAGGGAGACAGTGCCAACCTCTTTGCAGTGGCGGTGACTGAAACCAAGCAGAGAAACAACACACAAACCCCTTCTCCCCATGTGCCCAGAAGGCCTCCGGCAGAAGGGAGGCCCTCACATCCTGTTGGAGAGCTCGGTTACTTGCTTTGTGGGGGTTTTTTATTGCTCTCCCTGAGAACCTGTGTATGCTGAGAAAGGGCTGTACCTTCATTTCTCAGGACTGTGAGCTAAGCGTCCATCTTTGTGCCAGGCGTGGCCCATCAAGGCTGGAGAGTCCTTATGGCACCAGGGCAAAAGACTGTTAAGGAGTGTTGGAGGAACGGAGGGGGACCTCGGTGGGGTGCAGACATACTGGTCCAGGGGGCTGAAGCAGTGACTTGGGCGCATTTCCTGTGTTGCTCACAGGTCCGAATAGCAGAGAACCCTGAGCTTTTATCTTCACTAGTTAGCCAAGGAGTAAGAAAGAAAAAAAAATCCAATGCTATTTAAAAAAAGAACTGTCAATTAAAAGACGCAAATTCGTGGGCTGGTGACAACGGCATTACCGTGTTTTCCCCGGTTCAGTTTGAAGGGGGCCATGGTAGGAAGAGACCCAGCTGTTTATTCTGCTCCCATCCTCCTCCCCATCTCCCCACCCCAGCCGTGCCAATGTGTAAACAATCCAGAAGACCTGTCTCTGTCACAGCTGCTGGAAAGATTGAATTCCACCAGGACCCGGATTCCATGCGCCCTGGAAACCCTGACCGGGATGCAGTCATGAGTTTCTATCCTTGTGGACTTTTCCACGGAGGCTTTCCATGGGCGGTTTCCTCTTCTGAGCTCCTAGCTTAGAGTCTGGATCTGGGCTGTCACTTTCAGAGCAGGCCAGGTCATCACGACAGTCATGGCACTGACTTCAGTCACCACTAATGGTGTGGGCAGGGTACAGGGGCTGGCCCCAGGGAACTACTGCTTTTTTTTAAAAAAAAATTTGTTATTTTCAAATTATGCATATGTGCATGCTTGTGTGTGATTGTGTGCACACAAGTGTAGGGGCTCTCAGAGGCCAGGACAAGGTGTGGGACCCATGTAACAGGTGGCTGTGAGCCCTGTGAGCCCTGTGACAAGGATGCTTGGGATATACATATATATATATATATACACACTCTATATATATACACACATATATATATACATATACGTATATATAAATATATGCATATATACACACATACATATATACATGCACACACATATTGGACAGGGTTCACTATGAATTATAACCTGGCTCCAATTTATAGTCCTCCAGCCTCAAACTCTGGTATGTTGGGATTGCAGACATTCCCTTATCACACTTGATTTTTTTCCTCCGCATTTTAAGTCAGAAGCATTTTCTTTCTCTTATGACTTGATGGTTGTATTAAGGTAAAAGACAAGCTCAGCAGAATTAACTTTCTGGTAAATTCCCAGCCCTTTTGGTCTTTTTAGCATGAAAATCCTCCATCCCAGGAGACCCCAGAAAGCTTGGAAAATCAGCTATCATAAGTAGAATGAAAATCAGGATCAAATTCAGGTAGCTAACAGTCTAGTGGGTAGGCTGGGGATGAAGCTCAGCTAATAACGTACTTGTCTAGAACCAAGAAGGCCCCGTTTGTTCCCCCACACCATATAAACAGAATATGAAACTGAGAAGGTGGGACACAGGAGGTCAGAAGTTACAAGACCATTGTTGGCTACATAGAGAACACCAACTCAGCCTGGCCACATGAGACCGTATCTAAGAACAAACAGCAAGGAAGGCAAATGGACTGAAGCCATGGCTCAGTGGTTAAGAGCACTGGCTGCTCTTCCCAAGGACCCAGGTTCAAGTCCCAGCACCCATGTAGCAATTTATAACCAACCCTAACTTCAGTTCCAAGGGATCCCACACCCCGTTCTGGCCTCCCTGGGCCATGCACACACTTGGTGTGCAGATATACATGTAGGCACAATACCCATACAAACAAAATAATAAAACAATAAAAATGTTAGAATAAAATCCTCTGTGGTGCTTAGCTCACCCCATTGTGGTCAATGGATGAGGCTTTTAGCCTGAGAAGCTCAAAAGGGGTCTTGCAATCCACTGCTTGATAGGATGCAGAGGACCACAAAGATTTGCGTCCTGCTTGACAGTGTTATACCCTAGTGTTGGGCCGCTGTGTGTGCCCGGCACTCCTGTGCTGCTGTCAGAGTGTGGCTTCCCTGAGCCCTCCTCAGCTGTGTAATGAAAGAGTTGCAGGAAAAGAGTGCAGAGGAAGAGCCGAGGAGCTGATGAGTTCTCTCTGGGCCTGACAAATCCAGTAAGCTTGTCTGTTTGCCCTTCCAAGGGCTGTGAACGGCCCTGACTTCGGGCAGTGGGCAGGCAGAGCACAGCTAAGCAGAAGCAGCATATAGAATCAGCGAAAGTTAAAAGCTGGCAGCGTACAACCTCATGTCTTGGTGGGTGCCCCCTCTGCCTACTCTCTTGAGCAGCAACAGAAAACGTGTATTGAACTTTTTAAAAATAGTTTATAAAAACAGGTCTTCTGGGGGCACGGAAATGGAAAGCCTATTATTTCTGGATTTCTGGATTATGAGCCTTTGGTAACTATGCATTAGCTCTTCCCTCTTATCGACATTTTATCACGGTGATTGCAAAGTCGTTGGCAAGGGGAATGGAGTGTGGGTGAAGTTCAGTCACAGGTCTCTTGTGGTAACGTGGGTCTGTCCACACCTCCACTGAAGAAGTGTAGCTTCTCCTTATGGAAGTTGGACATCTCATGATGCCCAGTCTCTCTAGGGCACGCCTGGCCTGGGGATGGTCTCGGACGGTGAGTGGACATGCCCTGGATATTCAGGCTGTGGAAGAGCCTGTGGATGATCCATGGCCCCTAGCGATGTGTCATGCTGCCTGAGATTGCTGGGACTGAGCAAGCATCGCTTGCACTGCAGCCAAAGCTGATGCGCCCATCTGTAGAGGAGCATGGCCAGCTGGTGTCAGGGCCACGTGTTCAGGTGAGCCTTTCTGTTTGTGCTGCGAGAGCTTAAGGAGGACTCCCCAGATAGCTTCCTTCTAACCCGTCTTCTCCTCACGGAAGATGTAAAATCCTGTTCTTAGTGTGCCTGTAACCTCAGCTCCTTGGGAGGCTGCAGCAGGAGGATGGCAAATTCAAGGCTGGCATCGGCAACTTACTGAGAACCTGTCTTAAAACAGACATTACAAAGAGGGCTTGGGCTTGGTGGTAGAGTGTGTGTCCAACACGTGCAAGGGCCGAGGCTCAATCCCTAGAACTGTGACGCACACGCACAAGCATGCACAGCACACACACACGTACACACACACAAGCCCTCCAAACAGTTCCATTTTGATTTCCCCGCACCCTAATGGAGAGGCCTGCAGTGAGTTGTACTACCCAGTCTTTCAGAGTGTGACAGGGCACAGACTTTCGCTTTTGTGTGCACTAGGAGTGAGAGCACAGAGCATGCGGTCACAGTCACTCGATTCAGAGGCTGAGGCTCAATGTGAGGGAGTCCTGAGGGCGTTCCTAGTCACCATTCAGTCATCAGTAGGGCCCAGTCATGACAGGCTCAACAGAGACCACCCAGGAACAGACCATCCAAAGGAAATACCTAGCGTTCCAACTATGGCAGATAGGATCACCTGATGCCCCTTAGCCTAGCATACACGTTTCACCAGGGCACCCCTAGACAAATGTCAGCCAATCAGGGGTCATGAACCTTAAAAATCCCTGACCTTAACCTCTGCTATTATAAAATCCCCACCCCAGCTGAGCTGGGAGCTTTCTAATCTCACCAATGTGATAGCCACCTGGAAAGTCCGAGTTTGAACTTCAATAAGAATAAAAGCTCTTTGTTCTTACATATGGGACTCTGTCTCGTGGTTGGTTTTTGGGGGACTCTGCAGATCTGGGCATAACACATCTCCAGTCTTCCTCCATCTGGAACCTGCACTGGTAGTGGGAGCTGACATTACAGGGTATGTGGGATCTTGGTGCCCTCCAGCTTTTGTGTGGGTTGGGCTGTTGGAGGGAGTGGGATGCTTGTTTGTCCTGGCTGCCCAGAACTGAAATAATCACACAGAAACTATATAATTAAAACACTGTTTGGCCCATTAGCTCTAACTTCTTATGGGCTAACTCTTACATCTTAATTTATCCTATTTTTAATAATCTGTTCATTACCATGAGGTCATGGCTTACCAGCAAAGTTTCAGCACGTCTATCTCTGGCGGCAGATCCATGGCATCTCTGACTCCGCCCTTTTTCCTCCCAGCCTACAGTTTCATCTTCCCTGCCTACCTAAGTTTTGCCCTATCAACAGGCCAAGGCAGTTCCTTTATTAAGCAATGAAAGCAACACATAGACAGAAGGACCTTCTACACCATCGGGTTACTGTGGTCCGTGGATGAGAAGGAACAGGGTAGCCATTTTTTAAATATTCTTTGTTCATTTTACATACCAACTACAATTCCCCGTCCTTCCTCTCCTCTCCCTTCTCTATTCTTCCCACACCCATCCACTCCTCATCCTCAGAGAAGGTAAGGGTACCCACCATAAGGGGAGTCAACAAAACCTGGCGTGTCAAGTTGAGGCAAGACTAAGCCCCTCCCTGCCACATCAAGACTGAGCAAGGCTCCACCATAAGCAATGGGCTCTAAAAAGCCAGTACACTCACCAGAGATAAATTCTGGTTCCACTGCCAGGGGCCCCACAAAAAGACCAAGCCACACAACTGTCACCCACAGTCAGAGGTCCTAGTTTGGTCCCATACAGGTTCCCTGGCTGTCAGTCCAGAGTCCATGAGCTCCCACAAACTCAGGTCAGCTGTCTCTGTGGGTTTCCCCATCATGGTCTTGACTCTGCCCCACCTTGGGGGCAGGGTGGTCATGTCTATTGTTCCTTCCTTCCAGGTCCCTATGTGTTGGCGACAGTCTGCAGCAGAGACTTGCCACAAGAGGCGCCGGAGCAGGGACAATTGTCTGGACCAAAACTTAAAGTTATGTTCCTGGAGGTGTGCAGGGAACTTCCAAGTTGAATTCCACATAGGAAGTGGCTGCTGAGTGCCAGCTACAGCCATTCGTCAGGCCAGGGATCATGAGGGGCAGACCACAGAGCAAAACAGCCGTCCTAGGGAGCTAGTTAAGCAATATTTACAGAAACCAACTCTGATTTCCAGCAAGCCCGAGAGCTCTAGGTTCTCCTGCGTTTTGATAGGCAGGGCATCAGAGATGTTTGTTTGTTCAGTACAGTCTGCTGTCTTCAGACACATGAGGTGTCTCTCTCCTAGAGAAGGTGAGGTAGACTTGGAAGACTAGAGATCAGGCAGTCGCAACAGCAGATGTAAATTCCCCCCAGGCCATTTTGGACTTGGGTTAATGGGTGACTCTGTTGGAGTCTGGATGGAAGAGAATGAGGCAGACACAGCACACAGGCCCAGCTCCACCATCTCGGGGTGCTGATCAGGTACAGGGACTGCTCCGAGATGCAGCAGGGGACTGTGGGGGAGGTAGGGATCTGAGTGTGGGGAGCTGTAGGGAAGGATAAGTCATAAGGTGGATAGAGATGAGGGGAGAATCCATGAGAGGCCTCAGCTCCAGGCCTAGCTGGTCCTCCATGCAGCTTGTGTGTAGAAGGAAGAGAAGTCACTAGTGGGGGGCTTGCCATCAGGAGGAATGATGCTTGTGTCGAGCAGGGCTATACCCGCTCCTTTCTCCGAGTCTGATGATGGACACAGGCAAGGCCGTGCAGGCTTGATTCTGCTTTTCCTAACTCGGATGCAGTCATACGACATTGGGTTTCTAAGAGATTCCATGGCCAATCCTATCTCTTTTCCTGGACAGGGGTGAAGCCTGCCTACCTCAGATCAGCTGTAGTCTACTGACAAGACAGCGTGGAGCTCACACTGTGCAGACATGGGACAAATGAGCAACATCTGTTCTCTGGGGGGCAAGCGGGAACCTGACAGTCATCCAGCCACCACGAATGTTCTGAGGGAAGAGAGAGCAGCCTGAGTCTCTAGGAGCTGATCTGAAGCTTGCCGGATGGCTTTGGTGCTCTCTGGCTGGGCAACGCCATCTTACAGAGCACAAGGCAAGAGCCCTTGGAGACCTTGCCAAACAAGGCAAAAGCAAGACCATGTGATTTGTAAGACACCGAGGTCTCACAGAGTATACAGTGGTGTTTGCTCCTTTGCCAACCACAGCTTCTCTTCCCTGAGCTGTCCTCCACAAAGGAGACTTGCAGTGTCCATGTGCAGAACAGCATTTCCCAAAGAGTCCCCCAACCTGCTGCCCTCTGCCCATCAAACCCAATCACTTAAAAAGGCCACTGAGCCGTGTTTTCTAGCCCTTATTGTTGCTTCTATAACTTTCTGCCTAAGGGATTTATTTGCAGTGCAATGCGCTGATACGACCTTGCCTACTGTGGGGTCACTCTGCTAAAGGTCCTAAATTCACTCCTAGAGAGCATCTTTATCCCTGAAGGAGGGAAATAGAGACTGTCTTTCCTAGATCAGCCTTTGGGTCCTATAGATGGCAGCCCATCTCAGAGGGGAATGGGGGGGGGTCACTTGCTTCGCCCGAGTACCATGGCCACACACTGAATTTCTTCCTTGTATAACATTGTGGTCCTGCTGACCAGCATTCAGTGGGCAGCATAATAAGCATTTAAAGTCATTGTGGATTCACTGGTGTCCTCTGGTAAGTACACATCTGTTTTCTTGTCCTTTTGGCTACCTGAGGACTTCACTTTCAGCCTGACAGGAGGTCATTTGTGAAGGTCACGCTGGGCTGAAGGCCTGGGGCAGAAAGGATGAATCTTATTTAGCGCCCCTTCATCAGGATTCCTTAAATGAAAGGGAAAATGAATTATGGAAAAAGATCCAGCTTTCCAGCTTGTCAGAGAAGTGAGAAGTTTGTAAAGAAAGGACAAATCCTCTTTCCCCGTTTCTTCTCATCTCCTCCCTGCTTTCCTGGTAACAAGTGCCTGTTCACTAGGAGTCACATGAAAACTGCAGTTTGTAATGATATTTATGAGGTAGTCCATCCTTCCTGTATTGCCCCAGGGACCGTGGTGGGCTTTGGTGTTAGAGCTCAGAGATGAGATGGCACCTTAATGTGTGATCTTTGTGTGTGTGTGTGTGGTGGTGCTAGCAACAACGGGGACTTAAAGTGTAGGAAGATCCCCTGCAAGAGGGAAAAGCGAGATGGACTTTAGCCAGGTCAGGCTTGGGAAGACAGGCAAAGGCAACGCTGGAGTGGATACGAGAGGAGACATGGGATGACATCTGTTAGGAAGCAGGAAGAGGCTCACGTTGTTCTCATCTGGTTCGGGGTAAGCCTAGGCAGAACAGGAGCCTGACCCCACGGAAACACAATGACTATAGTGCACCAGTGTCACTGTTAACAAACTCCATTACTTCCTGTCTTGCTTACCCATGTACCGTAGCGTCCTTCTTTCATCCCCAACTGGGGATGCTGAATAAGCAGCACCATCATCTTATTCAGGCCCTGTGACCGCTTCTGGACCTAGAAGTGTCTGGAGAGGGCAAACCACCTCCCCCCCACATGCTTTGCTCTTTGATGGTTTATGATTGGGCTTCCTTAACCAGTTGGGAAGAAGAACTCTGGGAAATAACAGGAATAACGTGCTAGCAAAGGATGCCTTCAGGAGAAGAGTTAGAAAGGAATGGAGTATCTGGGCAAGGATATTTCCTTCCCTTGTTGATGCTCTTGTACATTGAATGGGAGAGGGAACACAGTGTAGACATGAAGGAAATAGCTTAAAAAGCAAACAGAGACCCATTGGTTGGTTTGAAGGAAGGAAGGATGGATGGTGGAGGAGAAAGGACCAGGAGTTCAATGCCATCCTTGGCCACATAGTGAGACTGAGGTTCCGTCTTAAAACAACCAGACTGGGGGCTGGAGAGATGGCCCAGAGGTTAAGAGCACTGACTACTCTTGCAGAGGATCTAGGCTCAATTCCCAGCACCCACATGGCAGCTCTGACACCCTCACACAGACATATCTGCAGGCAAAACACTAATGCACATAAAAAACCCCAAAAAAACCACCCAACTAGTTCAGTCAAAAGCAACCAAACAACCTCTTTGCCTAGATGTTACTTCGGTCCTGCCAAAGGGATTTGAGCTCAAAATAGTGCTCAGTTATGTTGGTTATGAGCATGGTTCTCATTTACATCCAGAAAGAAAGTGTTCTGTAACAATAAGAGACTAAAAATAATGTATCTAGAAAGCACATTGTTTTTATTCTTAAAAATTGTATGTGTATGGGTGTTTTGCCTGCATGTGTGTCTGTGTACCATGTGTGTGTAGTGTCCACAGAGGCCAAAAGAAAGTATCATCTCCCCTGGGACAGAAGTCACAGGTGATCATGACTTTCCATGGAACTGAACCAAGGGCCCTCTGGAATAGCGTAACTTAACTGCTGAGCCCTGTCTCCATCCCCCAAAGCATTTTTAACAAGTGATTAATAAGCACTTCCCACGTGAAGAACAGCTAATTACAAAGAATCCGGGATGAAACTGGACTCCGAGTTTTCCTTTTGCATTTCCAAGAAGTCGCAGACAAGAGAGATGCGCTGGGGCTCATGCACCTCATAAAAGGAACCGTAAACCCTTTTGTCTGCCGCGACGGCACTTGACTCTCTGCTGTGCATACTCTGTGACGTCGGGCGGGGCAGGCGGAGGGGAGATTTTAGACATCATCTTATCGTGTTCCTTCATCTTTTCAGGTGTGCAGGTAGAGACCAGAAGTAGGACACAGGCATCAGGTGTGGGTTTCTCTTCCCACGATGCTGAACTGCCAGTCTGATGTTTCGACCCGTTCCACCGGGCTAAGATCAGATGAAGAAACTCACTTCCTGTTTCCTCCTGTCTCTGCAGCTATGGTCCTTCTGGATAGACTCAGACTTAGGGGTGGATGTGAAGCGTGGCTCTTCAGCGGGTCTCAGGCTCGTCCCTGGCAATGACCTCTGTGTACTTAGGTCCTTGGCAGGCTCCCTCCACTCCTCACACTCTGAGCTATCTGGGGCTCGCCCAGGGAGGCCTGCACTGGGGCAGAAGGTTCTGCCTGGAATGGGACTAATGTTGGCCATGGTAACAGGAAAGGGCTTAGTGGCTGCCTGGGGCAAAACAGGCTGCACAGGCCTGCTCTCTCTCAATGTCCCCAAGTGGGATGCCTGCAGGGCCACTGGGCTGCCTTTTTGGTAGGAGGGCGTGGTCCTTTCCATGGTGGCACTGAAGTACAGTGTTGTGCTTGCCTGTCCTTCCTCCCCTTTCAGAGGCCCATCCACATCCTTCCCCTGGGCTTCCAGGTCAGCCTCAGTCCCATCCTTCGGGTTGTCTTCCTCCTGTGGAGCTTGTGACTTCTGGGTGGTTGAGTTGTCCTCATGCTCGCTGGCAAAAGAGACAAAACTTGAAGTTTCCAATGACTCCATCTCTGCTTTTGGAGCACCTGCGAACTCAGAGCCTTTCTCCAAGGTCAAAGGGTCACAAGGAGAGGATGGGAGGTCTTTCTGGGAAAACAGGGGCTTCCTCTGCAGATTACAGTGTTGACTCGACCCCAACACAGGGCAACAGGAGTAGCCACGGCTGTCACCTCCAAGGACTGCGTTGATCTTAGATACACTTCCTGTCTTGAGAGCAAGTTTCACCAACAGCCAGTGGTGGTGGCCGAAGAAGGAATACTCCCCGGATCTCCGATCCTCCAGCCCCACATCTGTTGCACTCTGCTCTGGGCTGGAGGCCTTATCTAGACTGGTTAGCTCATCGCTTTCCTCTTGGCACCAGCCTGAGCTCTCTGACCTCTCCCCTGCTGGAACCACGGCCCCCGGAGAAGCCTCTGATTCAGCTTTGTCATTCTCTATGGGGCTACAGCATCTCCTCTTGAAGCTCTGTTGGATGTCTGCAGATTTTGGATGTAGCAAGGTATAATAAAGAACCAGCGAGACACTGCCTGAGAAGAAAACAGCACAAAGGAGAACATGAGGTTACATTCTGGGACACCCGCTATCCTCCCGTGAGTGACGGTCTCAGTGACTACTGTATTGAGCAGTATAATTTTGACCTACAGTAGGGAGACTCAGAACTGGATATTGTTCAGGAGGAGTTTTAAACAGGCCCCAGCATCTAACTGCTATAAATGTTTCTGAACCTAAAAGAATATACGTGGCTTTGTTCTTGTTGAGCCTCAGCCTTCTTCCTGGAGGGCATCTGGCATTGACTCCTCCAGTTATGTGCAAATGTGTGCCTGCACGTGGGCACCAGAGGCATAGTAGTAATCTCGTAACTTCCAGAATCCCACCACCAGCTCGGTGTGGACGGGTGCCAAAGCTGGGGGAGGCAGGAGGTAAGAAAGTGACCTCGAAAACAAGAGCCCGAAGCAGAGGTCAGTCTCGCTCCTCAAAAGCCCCTATCAAGGCATTTCCACGAACAACAACACTTCCTCTGTGCACAAACATCTTAATCACGCTGTTGTCAGTTTCGCTTATGTTGATCAGAAGTGTTGACTGCTGCAATAATCTCTTTAGCAGAGCATTCCAGTAAGCCACCCACGCTGTTTCCAGTTTCCTGTCACTGGAGAAAGTGCCTGGGTTAAGGGTGCTCGTTATAGATTCAGGAGACGTGAGCTAAGTGTGAGGAGGAGGCTGAAGGTGCCGGGAGATGGCAGCGTGACAGACTCTAGGAGGGAACCCAAAGGATGTTGCCCTTAGACCCTCGATGTCTCTGGGGACAAGGGCAGGGCACTGGTGTGCGGTAGGTTTGGAAGTGGGGACAAGGACCAGCATTCCTGTCTTCTCTGCATACCAAGCCCAAACACTCAGCTTTTGCAATAAGTTCTACCAAGGCAGAGAAGGGCAGCAAACCAGCTGACCTTTGCTACCCCCCCCCCACGCACCNAGACGCTGGGTAGGCAGCAGGGTCTGCTGTAGTCAGAGGCACTGAGAACGCTGATTTCCTACTACCTGCTGGACTCTTGGCTGAGCTCAAGGCTGGTGCACAGTAGGCACTAAATAAATACATGTTTGTCCAGGGGAAGAAGGAAACGGGGAGCCGAGATTCGGGCAGGAACTATTTCAAGCCTGTATTCTTGGAACTATAACTTTTTTAGAAATATTTTATGTATATGTGTTTTGCCTGCATGTATGTTGGTGTACCACATGCCTGCTTGGTGCTCCAAAGAGGCCATCAAATGCCCTGTAACTGGAACCAGACCCTTATAAGACTCCATGTGTGTAAACCCATGTTCTCTGGAAGAGGTGCCAGTGTTCTTTACTGCCAAGCCATCTTTCCAGCTTCTATAATTTTCTTCTTCTTTCCTTTCTTTTTTCTTTCCTCTCTCTTTAAATCTTTTTCTTTCTTTCCTTCTTTCTTTCTTCGCCTCCTCCTTCTTCTTCTTCTTCTTTTTTTTTTTTTT
>LOEQ01000443.1:25457-44977 GCA_001685075.1 Bramus lutescens | reverse complement strand
GCTTTATGTTTAAAAGCCACTTATGAGTGAGTACATGTGATAATTGTCTTTTTGTGTCTGGATTACCTCACTCAAAATGATGTTTTCTAGCTTCACCCATTTTCCTGCAAAATTTAAGATGTCGTTATTATTTTTTTTTGCAATGTAGTACTCCATTGTGTAAATGTACCACCTTTTCCTTATCCATTCTTCGGTTGAGGGATACTTATTTCTAGACAATATAAGTATCCTCAAAGACTTGTTCTTTGTCTTTTTAATTTCACTGACATTTGTATAAGGAGATAATTCCGAAGACAAGAATAGAAATATATGGTATTATATTAGTTAATAGGCCAAAGTATGTATGTATGTATGTATGCATATGTGCAAAACCATATATTTGCATATATGTGGTTTTACATCAGTTAAGAGACCAAAGTGTGTGTACAGGTTAAGGAATAGATTAAAGGCATGGATTTCATTAAAGGCATGGATTTAAACCACTGTGTCTGTGTTACTGAGTATGTTTGAGTCCAGCCAATGTCCTCCCCAACGTTAGCATCTTTCTTGCTCAGCTTTCCTCTATAGAAAAGATCATCTCATTGACGAATATTACTGTGAACTGAGAGATTAATCCTTTTTACAATGGGACCTTCACTTTGGCATGGGGAATAAAGCCACAAGTGCCTCTTATTTATCCTCTACCTGACAAGAGTGGAAGATGAAGTCTGAGAGGTAGATTAAGAAAACAACAGCATCATGAGTGCCATCAGGAGATGGAAGAGAGTTTCTGGGGAAGCAGAATGCCATGACTATTTTTGTCCACTAGGGGCATCTGTAGACAGGGCAGTGAGAAGACCTGAGCCACAGAAGGTCCAGTCCTAAGGCAGACTTTGGGAAAAAAAGCTGGGTTTGAAAGTTGTGCATGAATCTTTTTTAAAAAGTGCTGATCTGGAAACACAGACATTATTCCCGGAGGATGAGCTTCCATGGGACAATTTATAGTTATAAATGAGGTTCTTATATTTAGGTTAATTCATCCACTGCCCTGAACACTGCAAGAAGAGACACGGGTCCTGGATCTGCAGATGGAGCCTCACTTAATTGACTGCTGCGCCCATGGAAGGTTCATCCTCTGTTTGGCCCCAGGAGTTCTGGTAGCTGTCTGTGTCCACTCTCCAGTTCGGTGTGACATCCCTGTACTGGGTACGTGTAGTTTGGCGATAAAAATCAAATAAAAGTGACATCACTCAAATTGTGACTATCATTACTCAGGGCCAGGCAGCTGTTCTGGATTTTCCAACCTCTTGTTTTAATCCCTGGACTTCAGATTTACACTTTTAGAAACTTCTCCTAAATTGAGACATGAAATTCATTTCTATCTGATGGAAATAGGCTTGGAAAACAGTTCCTTTATTAAAATACTAATTGTATATCCCCTGCTTGTCTTTTATGCCCAGTCTTCAAATCACTGTCAACTCCTGCAACAGTTGGGCTTATCTGGCTTACAGGTTCCCTGTAGCCTGGTATTAGAAGGGCAGCTGGAGCGGAGACAGAATCCTCCATGCTGGAGGCATCGGTATTGATCTGTTCTGCGTCCGAGACTTGTGAGAATACCGGCACCTACAAGGGGAGAACAGACATGTTTAGACTTCTAGTTGCAACCCCAAAGATGTGAGAATATTTGGGAAATGCAAGGTAGGCAACCTGGTAGCACATAAGAGGATTCTTCTTACAGGCAATTTCTGTGAAACTAACCTTGAGGCCCCTAAGGAAGACACACTTCACTATTCCAGTATGAAGAAAGGGCTCACAAACCCCACCCCCAACCAAGGAACTATTGACAGTTGATAGCTTCTAGAGGAAAAATATTCTTAAAAAAAAAAAAGAATATAGCTCCTGGTAGTCAACCATGCTCCGGTAGATGGTACCAAACCCACAAGTATATGGAACCATAAATTGAATTCAGTGCATCATTTAAAAGAGGGGTGTGAGATGAGAAACTGGGAGAGGTGACTCAGGGTTAAAAAGAAGTCAGGTGCGGATGGAATGGGGTGTGAATATGGGAGGAATTTCGGGAGTGGGGTAAATATAATCAAACACAATGCATAAGTCTGTCTGATGGGTAACCTCCTTCAGCCAATGGCCTTTGAGAGACTGGAGCAGGTTGGGCTTGGCTTTGGATACCAAAAACCTGCAGGATGCCCACTAGGCCTCTTCCTGTTCACCACCCCTACATGTTGGACCTCACTCCTGTTTCCTCATTGTGATCTGTGAGTTTCCCTTTGAATAAAGAAAAACCTTAGTGTACCCTATTCAGAGCTAGTATGAGATTGTTTGATTAGTGTTCCCTCTGTCTGACATGTTCCACTTCAACTGTCAAAGAATTAATTGATGCATTAAATATATATAGATATTAAATAATGTTGCATATATTATATCATATAATGGCATCTACACAAACACACATACACATACATAGCTTCTCTGCTGTATAAGCATAGGAGGCCCAAATAGAGGCAAGATCAACCAGATAAATGGCTGTGAATTGGCTATTTTTCTATACTCTTAGAGCTGTAGAGACATGTTCAGGGCCTTCACCAGCTAAAACAGTTCATGACTGGTTTGATAGCATGGTAGAAGATTCTTAAAAGCATCCTATGCACAGATGATGGATATAGATGGTGATAATCATGGAATTCTGGGAAAGGATAAATTTTATGAGATTTATGAGTGATAAAAATGAGAGTCATGGAAGAATCAAATATTTCAACTCAATAATCCAGCAAATTGCTACAATAAGTAAGGGTGGAAAAAAAGATCAAGTTCTCAAAAAAACCAGGAAAAAATTATTGGAATTAGCACAACTTTCCAACAATAGTCATAGACACAAATGTCCTTACTTTTAAAATTAAAGGTCATGGTAGCTTATTGGACTAAGAATAAGAACTAACTGTTTGTTGTCTTTAAAATCAAATTGCACTGGAAAAGACATATAAAATTTAAGTGAAAGGATGGAAAATTATTTGCTAAGTGAATGTAACCAAAATAATGCTCTAAAACCAAGCAGTAGTAGCTATATTCATACCCAACCAAGTGGACTTTAAACACAAATTAGTCATAAGTGATGAAGCATGTTACTACATAGTAATAAAGGGAGCAACCAGTCAAGAAGATGTAATGAAGGTGATGGGAGGAGTGTAAGAACAAATGGTCAGCATACTTTCTGAGAGACAGATTATTCAGTATACAACAGAGAGATGCACCTGTGAGATCTTAACAATATAGTTGCTTAAACAAGACCTTAAACAACAGCAACATCGCTTGACATTACAACATGGATAGGGAAATCTCACAATGCCCCACTCATGAAGAATTATAGACAATTAATAGCTGCTGAGAGAGCGTGAGTCTTTTTCCAGGAATGAGCCCAAGATAGATTATCCAGTCCTAAATACACATACATACAAGCAACACTAAATGGACTGGGCAGTTGTGTGTATATATATATGCATATATTTACATATATGTGTAACACTGACAATCAGAGATGTGGTAATAAGTTTGAGATGGAGTGGGGAAATGTAGGAAGAATTGGAAGGGGAAAGATTGGGATAGACATGATATAAAAACAGTGCTCATGTATGAAAACCTCAAAAAATTGTAAAAAAAAGTCATGATTGTAAATATATTTATTCATCATTTGATGGACTCAATTTCATAAAACAAACACTATTGGGCATAAAGAGAGAGGGAGATTTTAAGATTCAGTGCTAATGTATGTTATTAGTACCCTAGTGCCAGTAGATAATATCCCAGATAAAAATGAACACAGAAACTTTAGAGTAATCGTAACATAGATCCAGTGATTGTAAGGACTTCCATGTACTATTCCATCCCAGGGCTCTAAAGTACACAAAACAGGTTTTAACAAACAACTTTTGAAATATTTTTGTATTTTATCAGATTATAAGAGAATAAAATTAGGAATGGAATTACCCACAAGAGAAAAGGAACAAATTCATGAATATACTGAAAAGTATGAAATTTGCTCTTGAAAAATCAGTGTGTTATTGAAGAAATTGGGGAAGGGATTAAAAACTTCATAGAAGCAAATGAAACTGACAAAATCATTGTAACCCACAGATATAGCAATGGACATTGTAAGGACATTTATAGCTATCAGTTCTCACAATAAAAAGTAAGACCTAAAGTAAGCTAATAATACAAGTTAACATATTAAAAAGGCAATGCCAACAACCCAAATGTTAAATTAGTAACAAAAAACAGTAAATAGAGTTGAAAGTAATGAAATTTAAACCAAGAAACAGTGCAAAGTATCAATGAAACAGAATTGTTTCTTTGAAAAGATAATCAAGATGGACAAATTCATAGACATATTAATCAAAAAACTGAAATAAAAGAAAGTAAAACAAAGGCAATAATATTGGAGATGAACAAGGGAATATTACATCAGAAACTTCTGAGATCCAGAGGGCCGCTACAGACTACCTGAGAAATTATACTGACATAAACCATGTAATGTAGAGGAAATGGATATATTCTTAGATGCATGTAACCTCTAAATGCTGGATTGAGATGTAGATTTACAGTGAACAAGGAGACTGAAGGAGTAATCAACAAAGAAAAACCCAATACTGGTGAAATTTATCAAAGCTTTCTACCAGGTATTTAGAGATCCTCACACTATTTCATAAAATAAGGAAAAGAACATTTCCAAATTAATTATCCAAAGTAGTTATTAGACCAATGCAAAATTAGAAAAAATTTAGCAATAAAAGAAAACTATATACCAATTTCCTTGATGAACATAGACAAAAAATTCTGAATAAAATCCTTGCAAACTGAAATCAATAACACGTTCAAAAGTCAATACATGGTGACCAAGTTTATTTCATGTGTGCAAGATTGGTTCAGCATGTGTGAAATAAGCACAGTGCAGCCCATAAATATAATGAAGAGAAAAGCTTTTTGTGGTCATGACATTAGATGCAGAAAATGACTTTGAGAAAACATTATCCACTATGCTAAAACCCTAAAGAAAGGAGGAATAGAAGGATCATGCTTCCACGTAACAAGGTTGATATGTGGCAAACTCACATCAACATTATACTGGATGAGGAAAAGTTGAGAATATTTTACTTTAATATCAGGAAGGGGATGACTGTATGTATTCTTCCCACTTTTATTTAACGTAATATTTCTACTAATTTCTTTTCTGTTGCTGTGATAAAATATCATGACCAAAAGCAACAAGGGATTTATTCTGGTTTATAGTTCTGGGATTGGAGGTAAAGCCCACCACAGCGGGGGGGGGGACCTGGAAACAATCAAGAAAACCACGGTGCCTTGAGCAGGGAACCAGCTGATCACATTTCAAAGGAAGCAGAAAGACAGAACAGGAAACAGAGTGAGCTTATAAACCCCCAGAAGTCAGTGACTTCTTCATCCATCAAGGCTGTCCCTCCGAAAGCTTCCATAATCCACCCCCACCAGAGCCATCTCCTTGTGATGACATGTTCAGATTCGTGAGCCTCTGGGGAATATTCAAACCACAACATTCTCCCCATAGCCCCCTTGAGCTCATGGTCATCTCATGATGAGAATGCATTTAATCCAACTTCAAACACCCTCATAGCCTTTACCACTCCCAATGCTCTTCCAATATCCAGAGTCTCTTCCAAGACCGGACACCATCTCTTAACTATGACTGCTGTAAAAGTGACCTAGCAAAGCACACACTCTCAACACTGAACAGAGTACATATTGCCATTCCATAATGGAGGAATATGGGCATAGCAAAGAAAGATTAGACCAAAGCAAAACTTAAAGCCATTGTGGACAAACCAAATCCTGTAGCTCCATGTACAGCAACTGAAGTCTCAGCTTCAATAGGTTTAGGTGGAATTGGCCCTCCAGCTTTGCTGCCTGCAACGTACACTTTTCTCTTAGGCTGATGTCTTATTCCATTTCCTGTATGCAATTCTCCTTGACAGATATCTCCTGACTTTGGTACCTCAAATATCATGGGCCTTGCCTTCACAGGACCTTTCCTGTTGCTCTTGTGCAGATCATGCAGCTTTTCTTTAACAATGATGAACTCTTTTTCAGCACACAACCGAAGTCTTAGTTTTCCCAGTGACCTTTTCTTCCCAAACTGCACATTTTTATTTCTCCCTACCATGTTTGTTGCCCCTTTTGATTGTAGAGCTGCATAGGTGTCATCATTAATAACCATGCTGCAGATCAACCCTGCACTACGTTAAAATTTCCTCAACAACAACAACAATAATAACAACAACCACAACAGTCCATTACTTTTAAATTTAGCCTCACACAAATTCTCAGGCCATGGATAGAACGCAACCAGACATTTTGCTAAAAAATTTATGAATGACCTTTGGCTCAGGTACACTTCGTATCATTTTCCAGTTTGAAACCTCAAGATCCAGGCCTCCACTGTCTGAATTTCTTTCAGAATCCTAGGATTCTGAAGCTCAGTTATCTCTGTATACAGAATTCAGTGACTTTTCTTCCTGTTCCCTTATGTCTGTCTCTTGGTTCCTACCCACCATGAAGCAAAGGGGCTTCTTCAGCACATGTTCCTTCCCCCACTGTGTCCTTCACAGTGCGTGGGTCCAGGCATCCACAGGTGGGAGCCTCTGAAGCTTTCAGACATAATGAGTATTTCTATCTTTTACACTGCTCATGTGTTTGTTTGGTCACAAAAGCAACCCAACACAGACTCCGGTAGCTCAGGAAGTAATAGCCATAGTTGGTAAATAGGATTTCATGCACTTGCAAAGCTTTTACACAGCAGAGAAAACAACAGAGTTAGGAGACAGCTGCCAAAGCAGAGAACTCATTGCCTTCTGTTCGTCTAGCAGAGGAGTAATCCCCCAGAAATGTAACATCCACTTCAACACTGAAAGTTATATGCCCAAAGAGAAAATAATGGTAAATAAATGGATAAATGAATTAAACAGATTCATTTCAAATTAAAAGGACAAAATACCAATGATTACACACACACACACACACACACACACACATACACAAATCCTGTTAAACTTCTTCATTCACTAGGGAAATGCAAATCAAAACAACACTGAGATTCTATGTCACCACAGTCAAATTGACTTTCATCAAGAAAACAATAAGCAATGCTACAGAGGTCACAGGAAAAGAGGAAGCGCACACATTTCCAGAGGGAACGTAAAGCAGTGCAGCCACTATGGCTCAGTATGGCAGAGCCTCAGAAAGGTCACACTAGCACTACTGTGCGCTGTAATCTACAGCAGCAGCCCTGGGTGTGCACTGTAGCATGTACGTCAGCACACCACAGAGGTACCTGCAGATCCAGGCTACTTCAGTCGCTATTCATGGTAGCCAAGGCGTGGAGTTAGCTAAGATATCCTCAACAGGTACATGCTGGAGTTCTCTTCTGCCATAATGAGAGAGAAAGCACCACAAAGGAGAAAGGATAGAAGTGATGAGCACCAGAGTGAGAGGAATAAGCCAGATTCATTCACATGCATCTTGAGTGTTCTCTGCTGTATGGAACCTGGGGACATAAATGAGGGTGTGGAGAAGAAAGGGGATTAGGAATATTATATGGGAAAGTGGGATAGGAATGGAGTGATACATGGGTGAATTTGACCGAAGTCCATGATATCCATGCAAAAATGTCATATGAACCCCATTGTATTGTATATTTAATATGCATTAGTTTGAAAAGACAGGCACTAATTATCTCTTTAGTTTTCATCATCTTTTATACTAAGGGTACAAAGAGCTATGGACTTAGTATCAGTTTTTTTAATTTTCTCAAAAAACTTAATTTTGTTTCATTTTTATATCATCAAAATCATTGAACTGCATAGTAATTTGTTGCATTTCTGAAATTATACTTTCTATGTATGTTTTTAGGACAGAGATGTTTCCACTCCCTGGAGAGTATTTTATCTGTGATTTCTCCTGATGACTGATGGACTAGGTAAATACTCAAAGTGTGTCTTAGTAATGTGATCCAACCCTGTGTTAGAAATCCTTCATCTTTATGTGTTAAACATTTATGAACAGTGTGTATCCAGATTTGGCTGCAGAATTATAATTTATTCTAGGAACTTTAAACTACAAAATAGCCCAACTTTATAGTAATATATTTTTTGAAGTGTATGGACCCAAACACTGTCATGTTAAACATTTATGAACAGTGTGTATCCAGATCAGATCTGGCTGCACATTTATAATTTATTCTAGGAACTATAAACTAGAAAACAACTCAGCTTTATAGAAAGATGTATTTTTGAAGCCCTGGAATCAGACCCAGGGTATATGGAACCAGAGACTGTCATGTTAATGAGAAAAGCCAGACCTACAAAGGTTAAGTATTGAATGTTGTCTCTTATATGTGGAATGAGGGTGCCATGGTAGTAAGAGTGGTGCTATTGAGGCTGTAGAAGGGGAAAAGGAGAGGGAGGATTGGGAGAGTCATGGGCTTTGAGGACAATCACAGGACGTTGCATGCATTTACGGAAATATGACACAACAGAATGAGTTACTTTGTATAGCTAGTATGACGTCAGTTTTCTAGGTATACTCTGCCCTAGAACAAGTCTCCCGTATGAGCCATCATAGAGCACCAAACCTCTAAGACTGTCAACTGGGGGTCCCGGTCATCACATCTCCCCGGTTCTCGTACCCCAAGGCTGCTCATTTTCCCTTCATGTTGACTAATAAATTTGAGTTGTTCTAGCCATCCAAGGACTACATTGTTTACTTAACTTGCAGACAGGGACACTGAGGCTCAGAAAGAGTGATGTACTGACTGTTGTTCCATCACAACCAAATCAAACTCAGTCAAATCCCAAAAGTTATGCTTCTGCCAGATCTGCTCTCAAGAAAATGGGTTTTCCTTCAAATGACCTTCATATGGCTGTACAAAACTCAACTATATCAACTAAAATATCTATGCAAAGCAAAGTGAATGGAGAGACACGTTCCGCTTTGTAATCTGCTTAGTTATCAGTTTGAGGGAGAAAGTTCATGTTTCTGCATTAAAGAGTCTCAGAATGTCCTCGATGCTATCCATCACATGGCCGAGGTCCAGATCTGGGGGGGTCTCTGCTGCGAACGGACAGTGATGAACTCTGGAGACAATGTTCTCAGGCGCAACTGAGCAGGTAGTGTGCCTCATTTCCACTGCCAACTTAACTGGACTGAGACTCACAAAAGGCATTTGTGTCAATGAGTTTGATTTTTTTCCAGCAATTTTTCTGTTTTATCTAAATTTTCAAGTTTATTATCATAAACCCACAAAAATTTAATTTTGTGCAAATATGATGTGCAATCTTGCCTTTTATGCCTGGCATCCTAAATCTCCACCCAATACTTATTCTCTAATTACTAATATATTGTTTGACAATTTCATATTTTTGTATAATACATCCTAATGACATTCATCTCTCCACTCCCACTTGTCATGGGACTTAGGTCAAGTTAATCATTCCCAAAATGGAATACCAATGTTTCAGTTCCTGGGCATCAGGATCATGCTACTTTCTGTTCTGCCCCATGGATAAAGTCATGGTATTCCAGTCATCCTATCTCAGGGCGCCTTTTTTTTTTTTTGTCAAGTACTACAAGTTGGCAGATGGAATAGCAAAAGTGATTCTCTACTAGGAGATGAAGAACACATCCCATGGGCCGTGGTGGAGAACGAGGGACAGGAAGGGAAGAAAATACGTACCAAGAGCTGTGGTGGAGAACTGGGGGGAAGAAAATACATTTGGGGGGCCATAGTGAAGAGTGGGGGAGGGAAGAAAAATGGTTAGAGGCAATTAGCAGGGCAGAGTTGGCTTTCCTGCAATCATCAGAAAGTAAATCCGTACAAACAAGAAGCGACAAGGTCCTTTCATGCCACCGAGGCCAAACATGACCTAGCATAGGGCAGAGGCTTAAGAATTCAAGGAAGAATAACAAATCACACTAATAAAAAAGCTATACTAAAAGATTGAGTGCCATCTTTGATCTTTACAGAAGAGGTCTGTGAAAATAAATTTTCTTAAGGAGACTTTTGGGAACTAAGATACAGGGAGAGTGGAAATCTGAGAATGAACATGCACAGATCAGGCTGTAGATGTTGAGATTTTGGGTCCTCAGTTTCTCTGCTTTAAAAACACCCTGAGCCCCATGGGTGGGACTCTGAGATAGTGTGATGTAGGCAAATGTGAAGTTCAAAAGAAATACAAAGGAATTTTGAAGAATTTCTGATGAGAAGATAAACATTTTTAGAGTAGACTACTTTCAGGCTGAAGCGGAATGGATTGCCAAAGGACAATTGTTCGGGAAAAGTTGAGACCCTGGTTCACGGTGTTTCTCCCACCAGGTCTACAGGTAGACTTAGCATTGAAACACGCATGCGCAGAGAGGTGGGGCATCGAATAGAGAATAGATGTAAAACATGAAAGAGAAACTCAGATGCAGGAGAACCTACTGGATCCTCCTAATGGTGACTGCGTATCCACACAGTGGGCCTGACCATGAGCAGAGACTGAATATAAATTACAGACAAGAAAAGAGCCTGTCAGAGTTCTTGCTGTCTTGCTACTGGGAGAAAGTCTTCCTCCAGGTCAGGGCAAGGGAATTTGCTGCCAGCATGCTGGGGAGGGGCCCGGGAAGAAGCAGGTTCCTCCAACTGGAGATGTTAAAATAGAAGTCAACTTTGACTTGGAGGTGGGGTGTTTTTGTGGTCAGGAGAGGAGGAGGGAAATCAGCTACATTTGACACTCCCAGAAAAAGCAACAAAAGCGGAACCCAGCTGAGACAGAAGTCGGTCTCCCTTCTGAATTCAAGGAGATCTCAATAGCACTGTGTAGCGGGAAACTAAGGCTGGTTTCAGTCCTCAGCAGCACCTCTCTCCAACTTCATGGAGCGTGAACGCACTGCCTGTTCAGGCTCTTCTTGAGAGGGAGTGCGTGACGGCTGATCTCTCCGGGAATCTTGGGAAGTGAGTGAAAGAATACAGGGTTGGGGATCTGAATGGATGTGTGTCCTTGTCATCAACATGGCTGAGTCATACATAAAAAGATCTGTAGAACAAGCCTGGCGTAGTCCCTAGTGGGGCACAACCTGGGGGCACTCAGATGACAGGCACAAAGCTGTCCCTATAGCTGCAAAGCAAAACCTATGGTGTTGTTTTGATGCAGCTTTGGAGTATGTCTGTTGAGTCCCACATCCTGCTAACCAGGGGCCCTCAGCAACCACATGGAATATGGAGACCATAGAGGGTGGATTTATTTCTATTACTGAAAACTTTTATGGGAACTGGAAGAGGCAGAAAGAATTAGGACAATCAGATCAGGGTGGAAATTTCTGGATGAGACACTTGAGAGGAAAGGGTGGTAACTGGGGGTTACACAGGGCTAACACCTGGAGTAATTTTCCTGTTTTAATACAGTGAATGAGCCCAACCTGGTAGGGTTGTGTATAGAGTTTTCAGGGAAGGAAGGGAGGAGCTTGTGGAGCTGTGAATGCCCGCATCAGTAGACTGGATTGCTTCTCTGACCTTTTGTTAATTGTCACAGGTGCACTGGGAGGAGACATGGCTTTGATGGTGGGAGTTCCTAGTGACTGTCCCACCTCCGTGGATTGGTCTTAGTCAGTTTCTAGGCAATTCAGCGTCTCAGAAAGCCATTTTTCATGTTGTTCTTGTCCCAACCCATCCCAGATGTGTCCTGCCTCATGAATCATCTTGATATGGTCTGACTAGCCATGGATTTCTACCCCCTTTCTCTGTGCTTCCTTACATTACCCTGAATACCTCCAAGCTTTGAGAGTTGTGAAGTCATATGAGAGTTGGGGTCAGGGACTGAATCCCTGACCTACTGTTGTTTATCCATAAAATGTAGATATTGATTCCTCTTGGGAATATCATGAGAACTCGGTATAAATGTCCTATTGATTTCTTTCTCTCCACCCTTTTACACATTGCCATCTATCCACTTGCCTGTCATGTGCAATGTCCCCAGCAGCCAGGGTTTGAAGGAAAGTGATAGGTTGTGATAGAGTCTGCAGAGATTTGGGATAAGGGCCTCTGAGTAGAGCAACAATCCCTAATCAGTGGTATTCCACTGCAGTAAAGAAAATATAACCACATCTTTTGTGTTTGTAACAAAATAGGAGTCTAAATTTTATGTGGTGTGTCACCATTGTTAACTTTGAGAAGGAAGTAATGTTGGTAAACATCATGCCCATCAAATGACGTCTGTTTCTTCTCCCCTCTCAACCTCTTTAGAGAAGCCTTTCTTGATGTCCCAGAAAAGGTTGTCTCCTTACAAGGTCACTTGGCACTTGAACCCAGCAGCATTTCTCGGGGCAGGTAGAGTTACTCCCTTGCATACCCAGCTTGTGCTGTGTTTTCTTCTAGAGTTGAAGCTTTCTAGACAGTTGGAAACCCCTGGCTCTGGCTCTTCCTCCTTCCCCTGGCAATTTCCATACCTGTTTGTTTCTCACTAAGTATTTGCTCAGTGGCAGCCTCAGTCACCCTTGGTTTCCAAAGACTGAGACTGAGGTCTTTTTATGTTGACTTCATTCTGTTTTCACAGACTATTTGTGCAGGGAGATAGTGGGGAGCTCATTTCTTTATCTCCCCCCAAAACAAGCTGGTCAACTAGATGGTCTTGTGGGGTCCTGTGGACCAGAAATGAGTGGTGGGAATGGTGTCTGTGAGGGCTTGGATGGGACATGAAGTCAGGCCAGGGCCATACAGCCTTCCAGAAACAGAACCCAGTACCCTCCACACTAAACTGAACTCAGCAGGCAGTGTAGGTCTAGAGACAGCACGGATGGGAGGAACAAAGCAACAACATTGACAATGACAACAAATGCATAAGACAGTGGGTACAATATCTAGCTAGACCTAACTGTTTCACAGTGTATGCATTCCCTCAAACAGCATTTGGAGTGCCACAAACCTACATGACTTTTACCTAGAGTCTACACTACGACTGTATCCAAACAAAGCAAAACAAGAACTCTCAGAATTCATACCCCAAATCCTAAGCCAAACACATGCAAGATCCACCTGCAGCCTGGCTCTAGAGACTCTCAGGAGCCTGCATGTTAATGCAACGACGCCTGGCAAGTTTCATTCCCCATCCATAGCATAAAGGCCAGACCAGCATATCAATCCCAGAGGAAAATACTTTTATTAAACAGCATCTTTTTGAATAGTCCCCCTTGGCCCTGGGGACCCTCAGAGTGATCTGAGCACCATCATATTGGCTTTGAGGGTGAGATAGGCTCTGCTCTTTGTTATTTCCAGAGAAGTGGCTGGAAAATTCTTGTACCGGCAGATTATACAGCGAGGATATTTGTATCCTAAAAGAATGCAGAAGAGTGGCTCTGCCTAGGAGTTTCTAGCAAGACCTGGTAAGTGTTCCTGGATCCATTCTTATAATGGAGAATCAGGAAATATGACTGTCTGCCCTAGTGAGGTGGTCATTTTTCTGTGGTTTGAATGAATTGCCTAGCATCACATTTAGCATGCTAGACCATAATAAAAAGTCTTCATTCTGAAAATCGTGCTCTTAAATTTTCTTGAATTTGGGCCACAAGAAGGAAGTTTCTCCTTCTTACTCAGTGAAAGCATTCCCACCCCACCCCCGATGCATGCCGAGATAGGTGAATCAAATAGCATGCCCTGTGCAGTCGGCATGCGCTGGCATTTTCTAGACCCTAAAAATGTGTAACTTATTAAATGCATTCCTTTACCTCTCTAATGGGCCATGACCTCACTATGAAAAATGCATGTTAAGAAGGCGCCTGGATCCATATTTTGCATGGGAAAACTGGGACATATCTCTTTTGAAACACACACCCCTAGAAGCTAGCATGGTAGCCCCAAGAAAAGCAAAACAGGATTTTCCAGGGAATCTTGCAACTAAGATTCCTTCCCCAGGACCCTCCTGATACAAATATGGACATAAAGATCAGAAATACATAACTTTGTCAATTGTTACCCTGAGAGATGGCCTTGGGGAATGTATGTCCTTCATCAATACTTCGGGGTCCTCCTGTCTCCAATGCCAGGGACAGGTAGCTTTGGCCCGGATAGTGTGGGCATCCTCTAGATACATGTGAAGCCCTTCAATTTGACTGGTAAAATCTCCTTGCCAGAACAATGTGGCTACCAAGGAATGTGAAAGGCTATTTCTTGATTCTTCACCTGGTGTTTCCAGGCATTTACAACTGGCTGAGCTGGCCTGGCGAAGGGGCAGTCACACTTTGCCTGCAGCAGGATACTCAGTGATGCTCCGCCCAGGGACCCAGTTGAGGCTAGTGTGTCTCCCTGAATCAAAAGGCTGTTAAGGATCTTCCCACAGGCAAAACAGACTCCCACACAAGACCTATCCCAGATTCTAAGGACAAACATCATGACTTGGAGACCCCCCCTACTCACTCCTAATCCCTACCAGGTTCATTTTGCTGCAGCCCAGCAGTTAACCACAGGCCACACAGGATGCTCTCCTGCCATAGGCTTGTAAAACCAGGAGGTAGCGATGACCTGTTCCTCTCAGCCCCTGTGTCTCCAGTCCCAGCCAGAGCCATCAGCAAGTTTCCAAAGCTTACCTGGCTCCATCTGGGAGAAGAGGAAAAATAACATCACCAAGAGAAAGTAATGAGTTTTCATGGTGGCAGCAGCCAGCGTTCAGAGGGCAGAGAGGACGAGAGACTCCCAGGTAGCTGAGCTGGCAGATGCTTCCGGAAGCCTGAATGAGCTTGTTTTTTATAGGAACACTGGTTGCATAACCTCATAAATGAGCTGCAGGGAGGCGTTGCAAACCACAGTGAAGGTCTAACGACATCTCATGTTATTCGCCCTGAGAAGAGTCCAAGTCCTGTGGGCACATTACCTCTCCCCAGGTCTAGCTAAACTATATTTTTCAGCCTGGATAATAGAAATATGCATCTTTTGTCTCTAGCAAGCTAGTGTTTCCAACTGGGCACCTCTTCTTGAGATTTTTTTTTTTCCAACTCTGGCTCTCCAGACAGCATCTAAGCTAAGTTCAGGGAGGTGCAACTGTCCCCTGGTATATGGCCTTAGATAGGCTCTAAGTAGTCAGTTATAGTACCATTTTAAAATATCTTATTTTGCATAGAATTTCCGGTGCAAATCTATGAGCAGATTTCCTAGAACATTATGAAGGATCTTATTTAGGAGCAGCAGTACATGGTTCTGCCCAACATGTAAGAACAGAGTTTCTTAAAGGGGCACTGAGAAGCTCATAGAGCCATTGCTGGGGATGCAGGACTGCTCTGTGGATGAGCTGCCAGGAACAAAGTCCAGTCTGTGCCACTTGACCTGACAAGGATCCTAGGCTAGAGTGACCTTGCTGGAGACACTAGCCACCACCAGCAGAACACCTTTCTATACTAAGACACGTACCTTCCAAAAACAAGCACACACACAAACACCACAGAAGTATACATACATACATACATACATATATATAAGACACTCACACAAGCACACACACACAAGCATAGACACACACACAAGCATGCACATATGCATAAGCACACATATGTATACAACCATCTATTTATCTATCCATATATGTACATATATATATATGAGAGAGTCCACACATACACACACACATATACACATGGGGAGACAGAGAAAGAAGAACCAGAAGAGTACCAGAGATGAAGAGAGATTGAGAATGGCAAAGAGACAGATAAACAGATACAGAGAGGAAAAAGTCAGAGACAGAGGGAAAGAGAAATTCAGAGAAACAATAGACAAACTGAGAAAGATTTACATTTGCAAGCTCACTGACTCCATACTGACAACTGGTGAACCTGCATAGGACCTAACTAGGCACCCTATAATGATGTGGCTTGGGCAGTGTGTAGAGCCATTGAGAGTGGAACCAGGATCTAACCCTAATGCATGAACTGACTTTGTGGAGCCTTTTCTCTATGGCTTACACACTTTGAGGGCTGGAGAACAGGGCATTACCATGCAGCAGAAAGGAAACACAGCTTCTTGCTCCTTCTTGTTCTTACTCATTGTGGGAATCCCAATCACATCAGGAAGAAATTGACTTGGAGACTCCACTCTCCGGGTGATAATAATACCACGTGTCTTTATGGACTGCTGCGTGACTTCAGAGAAGTGGATATAACACCCTGGGCTCATGTCACTCCATAGGTAAAATAAGATTGTGAGTTTCAAACAAGACATCTCAACATTTTATTGCTAAGTGTCATGTAATTTCAATTTAACTAGGAATTCCGGTAGTGAGCTGAGTCAAAAGAATAACTCTAATATCAGAAGTGACCTTTTCTACTCCAAACCCTGAAGACACTTTGTTTTTAAGGCTGTGTTGACTGAACATCAACTGTCTTGTGATTAATTTTCTAGCTTGTTTCTCAGAAGGAAGCTTCATTCCAGTGTGGGATCCTCTCTGTTTCCCCACATCTCTCAGCAGGGCTTGTAGGGAAGAGTAGGGTCTTTGCTTGGTCCCTCCATAAGACTGAAGATCTATGACTACCCTGATGGCTAGGTGCAGAAGTTGGGAGAACTATACCAGCAATGTATTTCTGGGAGATCCATACGGAACCTGATTCAGCATCTGCTTCAGCAGAAAGCATCACAGTGGCTTCAGATGAGTTAGGGTCCTGGCCCTCCTCCATCAGAGATCACAAAATCATGGCTTCTGCTATCAGAAGTCCCCTGTCAGGGAAGGTAGTATAGGGGACATTCATCATGTGCCTTTCCCGAGGAATCCTCCCATTTGTTACAATGCTTCTAATCTGGAAGCCTCTCTCACTGGCATATAAACATACTCCAAAAGAATAGTCTCAGAACTCAGAACTGCTCTATTGCTTCAACTCTAGACCCTGACCTGGCAGGTGGGGCCAAAGATAGACCCGTTTGTCTGATAGTTTAGATATCAACAGTGCAGTTATGCTCAGAATCATCACGTACTGACAGTTGGAATCATAGACTCACAGTATCTAAGCTGGAAGACTCTAAATCAGCAGATATTTCAGGGAGGTCCTGTTTCCTGTAGGGACCTAGAGGTCCAAGGACCAAGCAGGGCTGCCACCTTGCCCCATCATGACCCTGAACAGCTGTGATACATTTATGCCATTTGCCAGGCTTCATGGATGAGCTTTCCTGGTAGTTAGGAAAGGAAAGAGAAAGTGAACCTAGTTCCAGAGGCTCAGCTGTTTTGTGGATACAGAAATTAACTGCAGAATGAAGAGACTGGTTCAGCGTCACATCGTGCACTGAAGGGGGCTGTGGGAAGGTCTCACTGAGCTTTTCAGGTAAACAGTCCATGACTCACTTATTTTAGCCCAAGGATTGGGCCCCTCCATCTGGGCTAAGGATAGATGATGTCCTTAAGAGAATCCTGAGGCTACTCGTCACTGTTAACCTTAACTGTAGTTTCTCAGGGTCATGGAATTTGAGCATATGTATGGCTCTCCAGGGCCCTTGACTTATTAAGATCTACATTTGTTTCCCATCCCTGAAACTATCTTAAGGCTGTGGTTAAGGTATTCTTTCGGTATATGCTCTGTTATCTGTATCTATAGCCATGATGGCCTCTTTAATGTGTGGACTGAGTACATTTAGTCTGTCAGGCTGCCTGAAACTTTGGGGTGTTTCTTGGTGTTAATGTTATTGAAAACAAAATTACTTGGAAACATTTTAGAAATTTAAAGAATGATTTCTTTTCATTCAGCTTATTTGGAGTGTGAAGGAGGAAGCTTCATTCCCAGGCTTCATTGCAAGCCCTCAATGAAGAAGCAAATCCACATTGTCAACCCTGGCAGAGGCCTCCCAAACCTGTTGCAATTTTTTTTCTTCTTTGCTGGTGTTTTATTGAATAAATTTACAGAAATGGGAAGGAACCAGGAGTCTGTAGTTGCTATAGCTGTCAGCACAGGGAAAACTGCTGAGCTGGAGAAGAGGAGGGAGGGGATGTGGCGAAAATCAAGCAGGGAGAGGGAGGGGGAAGCAGAGGGGGAGAGGGAAGGGGGAGAGGAAGGAAGAAGTTGGGAGAGAGGCAGTGGCCTGCTGAGAAGCTCAGGTTGAAGACTAGAAGGCCACCTCAGAGGCAGGGCTTAGACAGAACTGGATGAACAGGATCTTAGACAAGTCAATGGTCACCTATCATCCTCAGGTTCAATTTCAAGACTTCTACAATATTTTCAGAACCAGTGTTCAGGCCAGCAGCCCTTCCTGAAGTAACCTCTAGAGAGCTGCCGGCAGCACCTGACCTTTTGACCCATTCCCAAAATGACCACATCGCTGCTTTGAGGTTTACATCTTATAATGTGTTCTGAAGGGAAACATTTTTTTTCAATTTTTGCATTTTTAAAGCTAAAGTAGATGTGACACTCTTTTAACTGCTGTGATCCAGGCCCCTCCATTGTTCCCTTTTTAAGTGAAAGAAAGACTTCATCTTGTTTTCCACTTTATAGCAATTTAGGAAGCAGGCTGTGTCTTCACAGGCAAGGCAGGCTCCACTGGGCAAAGCTTATATATTTTCCTTTGATTTCTTTATTCAACTAATATCACCAGTGGGCACCTTCTTTATGAAAGCCTGGCCTGGATCTAAGGGATACGAAGAGGAAGACGGTTCTAGTCCCTGTCCTCAGGAGTTCAGAGGCTTGAGGCATCAGTTAAGTGAGTAGCTAGTCAAGTCAGGGGTTGGGCCAAGTGTTGGCTTTATGTGAAGGACCTGGAGGAGAACAATTTGTTCCTGTGGAAACTGAGCAGAGCACTGAGGAAGAGGTCTCAATTCGTAAGAGAGCAGAGGGTCCCCGGATGTGAGACACCCGAGTGCCACGCATGTCTTCAGAGCCTGAGAAGACAACGGAGCCCACTGTCGACACAGCACGACTCTGAGCTCCTGTACCACCAGTGTTACCGTGAGGGACTTGCTAAGCTTCTTGAGTATCTTTCTGTAAGGAGTGTGAGCCGTGAGCAATAGACGACGGGAAGCTGGACAAGAGCTAGTTCAGGTTGACTGAGTGTATGGGGAGGTGATTTTAAGCCTAGGATCTAAATTATCTAGAGAAAGGAAGAGGCCGAGTGACTGCGCTGACCAGGTTCCGCACAGGTGGAGGAGAAGCTCGAGGGAGAGTTATTTTGTCATCATTCTTCGGGTCATAGCACCTTGTAGATTCTGCCCCCTGACCCTGAGCTTGCTCTTGACCTATAGCCCAATGCTGTACAGTCATCTTAGGGTATAACGCTCGTGTAGGAGAGACTTAGAGTGGGCAGGACAGATGTGCTCTCCCATTCTTACTATAACTAGTTGAGTCTCAAGTGCTAAATTTCACAGTGAAGGATCACATGCAGCATTTATACAGGACAAGTTAATCTCACTTGGGTTAGAGGGAAGTTTCTTCAGAGTTTGGAATTTCTAAATTTTTTTACATTATTTAGTGCTGTGAGTGTGTGTGTGTGTGTGTGTGTGTGTGTGTGACTG
>LOEQ01000442.1:629473-639585 GCA_001685075.1 Bramus lutescens | reverse complement strand
TGGCGGGCTGCTGAACCCCGCTATCCGCCCCATGGCATCTCCTACCCGGTGCAGATAGCCCGGTCCCACACGGTAAGGGGCACGTCTGCCCAGTACCACTTCTGCTACTCTCATGCATCTTCTGAAACCAGGCTGCTGTGCCCATGTTGCTTTGGTCACAGTAGGGACACTGGTGACAACCAGGGGTAGTGATGCAGGCCTGTAATCTCAGCATTGTGGAAGTGGAGGCAGAAGGATTGTGACTTTGAGACCAGTCTGGGTTACATTAGCAAGTCCTTATTCCAGTGTGGGATGGTCTAGGCTGGGGCTAGACTGAGTGGACGCTTTGTTGTATCTTGATTGACAGTGGAGTTGGCATGCGCACTGGTGTACTTGTGGTATATACCACTTTCCCAGTTAGACTCGTTTCTGGTCGGTTTGGGACTGAGGTGGTTTTGGGGAGGGAGACTGAGGTCACACCCCCTTCTTCCTAACCCTCAAGGTCTTGGTGCTTATTTGGCTGTAAGGTTGAGGCCAAGTGTCTGCCCCTGCCAGAGTCCTGTCCCCACTCTCTAGCTGTTGTAGAGCATGCAGGGGGCTGGGCCTTCAAGTCTTCTCTGTGGGCCTTTATTATATGCCTGTTGTATACCATGCTTCTGGCTGTTGGCTGAAGGGGTGTGAGCTGTATAAGCCACTGTTGGGTGGGAGTTGCCTTGCATGTGTATGTGTATCTAGGCTCTTGTCGGTCCCTCCTGGATGGTGTGGTCCATTTCTGTGACAGAGCTGTATCTGTGTGGGAGAAACCTCTAATTGTGAGTCAAGTATGCTTTTCCTTGAGCCCCCAGGGCCTGGCCTCAAGGTCCCCTGCACAGTGGCTCCCCAAGAACTGAGGGCCTAGGTGTAGAGCCAGCTGTGGTGAAGGGTGTCCGCCACCTTTTCTCTCGGAGCGTCAGGGCCTTGGGTGGAGCAGCTGAAGCCTGGGGGGAGAAGGCAAGCCCTTGCCATCATCCAAGGACAGCCACACAATGTTGGGATCCTACACTCCTTGGCCCCCAGCTTATATGCCGCCATTTAGTTACCATCTTCTGTTTGAGGTATTGCCTCACGGCCATCACCAGTGGCAAAGATATCAGCTCCAGGCCAGCTGGGCACCCAGACTTTCCATTTAATGTTAGGGGCTCTCAATTCTGTCACCTGTAAAGTAGGGTGATGAGAGCACCCACAAAAATGCCTATGCATGCCCTCATGTGGCTGTGTACTGCCACCATAAGTTGATACTGTTCAAGCTATTTCCTGGAGAGGCCCTNTCATGCCTGGGGCTTCCTTCTTGTCCTCCATTCATATTGCTCGTCTACTTTCTCCGTGCATACCCAGCCTCAGGGTGTCTTCTAGCTGCCAGAGCCCTCTCCCTCCCACCTGCCTTCCTGCTCTTTGCCCCATTTGTGACCTTTCCCCAGCATTTAGGGTCACTAGCTGACCCTAGGCACCTTCTGATCTCCTGCTGGGCCATTGGTGACGCAGGATGCTGCCAGCAGGACCTAGTGGTTACTAACCCCGCTGGGGTGAGTGTGGCCCGATGGGATAGCTACAGGTTGGAACATGTCTGTCCCCTGGTAGGGCCCACGTGCTCCTTTCCAGGGGACATGCTTGCTCTTTGGCCTGTAGCCCTTGCTGGGCCATCAGCAGAACTCTGCTGATCCCTGGGGACAACGAGGGTCTCTTCTAGTGGGTATCCAGGCTTCTTAGTTTCTCTCTGCTGGCTTGACGAAGGCTGGGGTCTGTGATCTGGAGTCCCTGGTCTCTTTGTAGCTTTCCCATGACCCTCCCCCGACCCATGTCCCTTCCCCCCTTCTTCATTAGCCCAACCTTCCTGCAGCCCCTTCTTTCAGCCTCCCCACCTCATCTCCCAAGCCTTCCCCAAGGCCCTTCCTCAAGGCGGCTGCCTCTCCACTCCCCACCCTCACCCATTCCTCCCCCTCTCTGTGCCCAAAGGCTGGTAGAGCACAGCCATGAGAAACTGTGCTGTGCTTAACACTTGTCTCGGGAAAGAGAGGCCAAAGAACAGGAGAAATGGAGGCACAGCAAGGCTGATGCCCCAAAGGAGAAAACAACATTCTAAGGAGTCATGTGTTCAGCCCTGGTGTGATGACCAGCTCAGTCTGTGGCGCCTTGGGCCTGGGGAACATAATGTTTGGGTCTGGGCCATTTATACATACAGTAATAGGCTTTCTTCCTGGAGGCTCTGCCCTCTCACTTCAGACAGGTGAGGTGCTTTATAAAATGCTGGGTTCTCTCTGAGATGACATCATGCTTGGGACGTGAGCTGAACTCTGTGTGATGCTACTATAGGAGCCCTGACTGTAGATACTCCCGCCCCCACCTCCAGCATCAGAGAGTTAGTCCCCTCCTGTCATCCAGGGGTAACATGCTTCCTGTAAGCCTCAGGCTTTGCTGCCCAGATCCCACGATTTGTTACCCCACCCCTGGCTCCATGCTGCTGGTGATGGGGTGCAAGAGCCACGTACCTGCAGGTCAGTGCTTGACAAGATGTGTGCCAGGGACGTCTGATGAAGTTGGCCATTCCTAGCCTTGGCCTTGGGCCTCGCTGGCTGACTCTGCTATGGGATGGACCTGTGGGTTGTTGTCCAGTTAGTCACAAACTCTGCTGTGCCACATAGGGCATGGTGGAACTGGATGATGGCTTGGGCTGATGTCCTGGGTGTGTGGGCACACCAAGGGACCCTATACCACCTGCAGTGTCACAGTTCTGTCTTAAGACCCTCCTCTATCTATTTAGTTGTTCATTAACTCCCTTGCTCATTCGTTAACTTCTCATGCATTCATTTGTTCAACGATGCTGATTAGGTTTGTCACCTGCCAGCTTCAAAGCCCTGGGGACAGAGCTCTGAAGGCAAAGAAACCCTCTTACCTTGGGGAATAGTGAGTGAAGATGAGGTGAGGGGGGCATATTTAAGTGGGGAGCCAGATATTGACAATGGTGTTGGGACCCAAGAGGAGGGACAGGCCAGACTCCTCCTGGACAAGCAGTGCTCCAGGCTGAGTGAGAGCCCCGAGGTGAGGCTCTGTAGGAATGAACATTGATTGTTTAGGAGTGACCTATGGATCTGGGGTTCACAGGAGTGGCCTCCCTCTGATCTTGTGTGGTTCTCTGCTGGACTTGTTCTGAAGTACTGTGTGCTTCTTGGGGCTCCCCACTTGTTCTGTTTGCTGTGGAAATATACAGGAACTGGGGTGACCCTTGTCTCCTGAGTCAGGCCTGCTGTAATCATCTGTGGGGTAGACTAGGGGACTACCACCTGTGGCTGTCCCATTTCCCTGCTCTGTGACCTGGAGGAGCTGCTCTTGCTCCCTGGGCTCATCAGACCACCCACCATGTCCCTCTTCTGTGACTGCCTCGGGGTCACTTTAGTCAGTCAACTTGTGCAGAGGGCTTGGCTCTGGTAACTTGAGACAGTCTTCCCCTCAGGGTCCTCTCTGGGACTTTCTTCTTGTCCTCTTTGTAGGATCGTTTTGGTAGCTGTGTCCTTCCCTTGGATTCCAACCCTCAGTTCTCTGGGGTTTTTTGCAAGGTCCCCCCAGCTCCTTCCCTCGCAGTTTGGTCTCTGAGGTTGCTCACTCTTCCCGAACAGGAACCCAGCTGCTTCTGTACCCTCAGCGCACCTGACTGGTGCCACTGATTGTTGGCAGTAAGAACCGCTTTAAGACACACAGCAAGTGGCTGGATAGACACTCAGCAGTCTGTGCTGTGAAAGTCTATGCAGCTCTTTCAGATGATCTGAGCTTGGTTTCAAGCATCCATGTCCAGCAGTTCACAATCACTTCTCCAGCTCCAGGGAAAGCCAATGTTCTGACTTGTGTGGACATTGCCTTCAAGTGCATAAACACATAGATATATACAGAGGCACATAATTAAAGATAAAATCTAAAGCAAACAAAATAATGACGAAAAAGGCTGGGGGTAAGGTGGCACATCACCTAGGAGGCATAGGCAGGTGGATCTCTGTGAGTTCAAGGCCAGCCTGGTCTACAAAAGCGAGTTCCAGGACAGCTAGGGCTAAACAGAAAAATCCTGTCTTGAGAGAAAGAAGAAAATATGATAAAAGAAAATTAACTTTTAGGTTATGCTTTCTGTAGCTATAACCTAGTCAGACATCACTAATCGATTGCCATGCAATGTAACCAAGTGTCTAGGCAGACAGCACAGATTGGAAGCCTTTCTTGTTTTTCCAATTAGATGTGCACAGTTGTTCTCTCTCCCCTCCCTCCTCTCTCATTTTCCCATAGAGATGAGGTGATCTTGGCCCATGTCAAAAATGTAGGAAGGCTTTGGTTAGGGACTCTGGGATCCAGGTTAAAATCGAGGATGCTAGTGAGCTTGCCGGAGCCCGGCACTGACTGAGTTCAGACGTCAAGGCTGGGCGAACTTGTCAGTGGTGTTGACTCCCCAGCATTCTTGCTGCAAGGGTAGGCCAGGGTCGAGGCCTTGTCCATGGACCATGACGACCCAAGCCTGACCAGACCAGTGAAATCCTGGCACTGCTCAAAGTGAGAGGGTACAGCTTCTCCTTCCCTCCCCATACTGTGTGTGCCAGCTGTTCTTCCCCATGGTGGGTGGGGCTCTAGAACAGCTGCTTGACTGAGACCTGGGTTTATAGGCCATCCTTCTAGCCCTGTCTCACTGGCTAGCCCTCTGTCCCTTGGGTTGCCTGAGCCTGGCTCTCACAGGGATCCCCATCCACAAAGATACCTGGGGTCTCAAGGGGTACTTAATGCTAACCAGTCCCCTGCTAGGCAGTTCCCAGCCCTGTGTCTGTAGGCAGGGCCTGGGATAAATGACCCATTCTCTGTGTGGTTCTTTCTCTAAACCAGCAACTGAATGCTGTGGGCAGTAGTAAAGGTGGGGTTTGCAAGCTGTGCAGCATGTGGACTTGGAGGGGTTATGCTTAGCCCCCTCCCCCGGGCTTGAGTGCACCAGCTGGAGAGTAGGATAATACCAGAGCGCTACAGGTCCTGGTAAATCCTTGGGAGGTGTAGAGTCCAGCATTATGGTTGCTCAGCCCTGTAGCTGGATGGGACTCAGCATGGTGGGAACATCACTCTGGCAGTGTGGCTAGAAGGATGTAGGCTGGGGATGCACCTGAGCCTTTTGGTGCAGGGTGGCAAGGAAGCTGCTGCTGCTGCTGCTCCTGCACTTGCTTACCATTCCGTTTCTTCCGCAGGACGTGGGGCTGCTCGAGTACCAACACCACCCTCGTGACTACGCCTCTCACCTGTCACCTGGCTCCATCATCCAGCCACAGAGGAGGCGGCCCTCACTGCTGTCTGAGTTCCAGCCTGGAAGTGAAAGGTGAGGAGAAACCGTGGCTCCTTGTCTTGGGTGTGGTGTCTCTCAGGTAGATGATGAGACTTTTTGTGGGTAACGCTGCNTTCCTGGTACCATGTGCTCCTGATGGCATTCTAGAGCCATGTGTGACAGGGCTGTGACCTCCCAGGATCTGCGGCTGTGAACTTGCAGGAGGAGGAGGAGGAGGAGGAGGAGGCAGCTATGACCCAGGGTTGAGGAGCTTGGTTAAGAGACAGGAAACTCGGAGCTCTCCGCCTGCTGGCTAGACTAGGTGTAACAGCAGAGGTGCTGAGAGCTAGTGATGTCTGCGCAAGGAGGGTGCGAAGGAATAGAGTTGGGTGTGTTGTTGTTCTTTGCCCGATCCCCATAGTGCTTCTCAGGCCTGTGTCTTTTTGCATTCTTGGTGAGCTCAGGAGGGTCTGTGGGGACTTGAGGCTGCAATAAGTGATTCAGGCTGGGCAGTTACCACAAGGCCTCATGAATCAGAATCATGTCCCCTCCTGCTAGGGAAGACAGAGTAGCGTTACAAGGCTCCTCGTGAGAACCTGGCTAGACAGACACCTGGAGTCTTGATCTCGAGCCTCTGTCTCCTGTGTGATGTGTGTCCCTGGCCTCCCACAGGTCTCAGGAGCTCCACCTGCGCCCTGAGTCTCGCACCTTCCTGCCTGAGCTGGGCAAACCTGACATAGAATTCACAGAGAGCAAGCGCCCACGCCTGGAGCTACTACCCGATACCCTGCTGCGCCCATCACCATTGCTGGCCACTGGGCAGCCCGGTGGGACTGAAGACCTTACCAAGGTACATCCCAGCCAGATGGATGGGCTATTCTGCTGCTGCCACTGCTGCTGTGGGCAGGAAAGGGGCTAGGGTGGAGGCAGGGAAAGCCTGGGCAAAAGGAGTGAGGTCAGCTCTGGCATGTGTGTGAGTGGGACTGAGCGCTCAGGCTGCAGTCAGGCAAGGAGAGTAGGCATGGGTGATGGGAAGAATTGGGAAAGGTATCTCTAGCCGGCAGGAGTGTGTGCAGACCCTGTGCCAGGACCCTCTGTATGACTGTTAGCACTGGCCAGAATGACTGGGAAGTGGGAGTGAGGGCCTGTGGAGCAGAGAGCCAGGAACTGACTGGCTTGAAATCAGCCCCGTGTCCACTGTAGCACATTATTTCTGCCCCATTGGTAACCTCTTGTATGACACACTGGTTTGGGACTCCTGGCTTCATGTAACAGGCTGGACAGCCAGGACTGCCCCATGCTTGAACACTGGGAAAAGGGGGACTCTGTTTCTGAAGATGAGACAGGACAGAGCAGGGATGGTACCTGACATGTCAGGGTCTGGAATTTGAGGGCCTCTGGTGAACTGACAGACAGCCCTGTTGCTGCCCAGGTCTAACTGGCTTCTTGGGTATCAGGTGGGCTGCAGCTACATGGGCCTGAGGAGCCCCAGAGCAGAGTCAGGGTGGGCCCTGTCTCTATGGAGACACCCTGCACTCCAGGAGGTAGCAGTTCTCCTTCTCTTAGCCCCGTCCTGTGTCCTGTGTGTTCACCCGTCCTGGTGTGTTGGGGATGGAGCTTGGCGTTGTCTGCTGTTGTCCCTGTTAGGCCAGCACTCTACCAACGAAGAAGCTGTTTCTTCAGCCCTATTTACTTTCTCTGTTTTTTTGTTTTTCTAAATAGGGTCTTGCTAAATCAGGCTGGTCTAGAACTTACTCTGTAGCCCAGGCAGGCCTTGCATGTAGCTCCCACTAAGTCTTCTGTCTGTTTTCTTGTCCCCACGCTGTTGCTGTCTTTCCCTGGGGTTAGGGCCTCTCTGAGCCTTGCTCACTCCTGTTAGTCAGGCCCTGTAGTAGATGACTCGGGCCAGCTGGATAGAGGGTTTGGCTGTGAGCCTTGCACACATCCCTTAAGGCTGGACCAGGTGACAGGACCAAACACCAGCCTCTGTAGCAGAGTAAGACACTGGCATGAGCTCTGGAATGTTCTTGGCCCATTTCCCCCAGCCTTGCTCTGGTTGGTTGCTATGACCCTTTCCAGTGACCTAAGTCAGGTACCCGGATCTTAGGGGGACGGGACATACGTGGGCTTTGCTTCTCTGACATTGAGGTAGTTCTTATTCCCTACCCGAACTATCCCTGGAAGTTACAGACTTAACGTCTGTCAGTTACAGGCTGACACTCGCCTACCTCAGACAGCTCTTTCTCCTCTGCAGCTCCAGAACCTCCTTTCCCACTTTCTCTTCTACCCACTCAGCCTGTTGGCCAGAACCCATATCCTGCCATGCAGACGCCAGGTCTAGCCACTGTCTAGCCTCTGTTGGCCTCAGTTGCTCTGGGGCATCATCACTTACCTTAACTGGCAGTGGCCTGTCTCACCTGCCCCTGCTGCCTGCTTCTGTCCCCCTCCACCACTGGGTCCTGTGAGGCCTCCTTTCTCAGGCAGGAAAGTCCAGCTCTTTTTCAAGTGGCCAATGAGGCCTGGTGTGGCCGAGTCCTGACATCGTCTCTCCATGCCAGCCTCCTGCTCATCTTTGTGGTTTCTCAAACCTGACCTGGCCCCACCCCTAGGCCCTGACACTGCCTGTTCCCGTGTTTCCCCCAAAGCCTTGCTGGACTGGTGGCAGTGGGTACCCAAAGCTGTTTGGGAGCCCCTGATGGGATGTTGTGACGTCTCTTTGGCACAGAACTCTTCTGACCATACTGAGTCTGGACTTGGGACAGGTGTGGCCACTGGGCTGTCCTCCAGCTCTGTGCTGTGGTGACCTGCTCGCTCCAACTTCTGTTGTCCTGCATCTCGTCCCGCCCAAATGTTATTCCTTCCCTCCCCACCATCCCTTTCACCCTGTGCTTGCCCCCTTCTCTCCCTCATGCCCCTTCTGCCATACCTTTGCTGGTCTTCACCCACCCACCTCCCACCTGCCCGGTCTAGTTACCATCCAGTCTCCACACATGCTCTGTTGCCATATACCCCCATTGCTGCCCCATTTGTCCGTCCACCCACTCTTACCGTCTGTCTATCCCTTCTTCCTCCCTTCTGCTCCCAGATGTCCTGAGTCCTGTGACTAGTGCCACCAGGATGCTCATTTTCTGTTCCTATGTTTGACCAGTCTAGGTGTCTCCATGCCTCCCATGGCCAAGAGGACTGCCTTTACTGCAGACAGGAAGCTGGAAGGGATATCTGACCACTCTGAGCTTGTCAGCGGCTAGGGACTAGGCTTGAGAGGGAGAGTGGCCGTTTGGGGCAGTAGGGTGGGGTCTTCCTCGCTGCTTTGTACCCAGAGTGGGTGAGTCAAGCATCCCCAAGCTAGGTGGGGTCCTATATGGGGCGGCCAGCAAGGAGAAGGTGTGCCCAGGAAGGCTGCAAGGACCAAAGGCTGGCACTGAGTGAGCGTCTGCAGAATCTGCCACGTGCCAAGGTCTTCCTGTTTGGAACTTAGGCTGAGAGGAGAATTGGGGGATGGGACTCAGGTAGGCAGCTCCTGGGGAGAGGCTCTTCCTCCCCATCCTAGAGCCCCTGAGCTCGCTCTCTCGGCTTTGTAGAAGGCAGGAGGAAGGGCTGTGCATGGCCTCTTAATGGTAAGCCTCCATGACTGGGTAGCAGGTGGGTGTCCCAGGACCAGCTCTGGGTTTTATATCCATGGGAAACTATCATTCTCTGCTGTCACCAGCTGTCCCATTCCTAGCCTTGGGCTCTTCTGAGGGTCTTGTCCACATAGTCACCCAGTGAGGCAGGCCACTTGTGGCTCAGATGTTCCTTTTACCCTGTCTTACTGTTTCTGTGGCTGTGATGAAATACCATGACCAAAGCCACTTGGGGATGAAAGGGTTTATTCGGTTTATGGGTCCACATCGCTCTTCATCATCACAGGAGTGGGAGGTTAGGATAAGAACAAGCAGGGCAGGAAGATGGAGGCTGAGCCTGATATAGAGGCCATGGAGGAGTGCTGCTTCCTGGCTTGCTTCCCATGACTTGCTCAGCCTGCTTTCTTATATAACCTAGTATTGCCCAGTCCAGGGATGGCAGCATCCACAATGGGCTGGGCCCTCCCCCATCAATCACTAATTAAGAAAATGCCCCACAGACTCATATTCAGCCGATCTTACGGAGGCATTTCCTCAGTCAAGAGGCCTTGAGTTGACTGTAAAGCTAGCCAGCACACACCCCCCTTTCGGGTCTCTGCTTTGCCTCTCTGCCTGATTGTGTGTCCCGGTCTGTCTCTGTCTCTCTGTCCCACCATCTGTTGCTCTCTCCCCTGCCTGGGCCCCGGCTGGGCTGGAGCCAGGCTCCAGGGGGACTGGGTGGGTGTGGATGGAATGTACTGCTCTTCAGTGCAAACGTGGTTTGTGTGGAGTCCAGCTGGAGGCAGGAGCAGGGGTTTGTGGGGAGTGTCTGGCTCCCCACTGTTTGGCAGTGCTCTCCTGCTTAGGCTTCCCAGTGCTTGGGAATTCATTGAGCTTTGTTTTAGGGGATTTCAGTATGTCACTGAGAACCTTCTTGGAAAGGTCCTTGGGTGGTTGGGACTTGGGACACCAGCATAAGCACAAACTCTGGCACCTGTAATGAAATCCAGGTTTGGTAGCTTCAGGCTGAACTCAGCCCAGGTGGTTGCCATCACCATGGTCCATGCTTCTTAGAGTGCTTGAGGGACAGTGTGTGGACTCTGAGCACCCCTACCCCACACCCCCTACAGGTCCAAGACCAGCAGAGAGCAAGCCCACCTTCCCTGCTCCGTAGTTCCAGCCACTTCTGTTGTTCCCCTAACTCTGGTCTGGAACCT
>LOEQ01000442.1:588859-600970 GCA_001685075.1 Bramus lutescens | reverse complement strand
AAGCCAGGCTGGGGTGGCAGGCGCCTGGGCATTTTCAGCTCTTGGTTGTCTTGCGGGACCTCCCTCAGCCTCGCCTAGTCTCAATGCCTGTCTTTTTTCCCCCGTCCCCTGCCCCCCAGGTTCATGCAGCACCCCAAGAACTTTGGCCTGATCGCCTCATTCCTGGAGAGAAAGGTGAGTGTCCATTCTTGGCTGGCAGTGCTGGGTACTAAGCCAGCTCGCCATCCATTCTCCAGGGCCGGTATCTGCGTTGGGTGGAGTGCATGCTCCTCCTCTGTCTCCCTGGCCAGCTCCATCTTTTACTTGCCTCCGCCTCCTTCTTCAGAGGGAAAAGCCATGCAAGCCCCACCCGGGATGGGGAGGAGCCTCAGGCTTCAGTCCCTGGCAGCAAAGCTGTGGGGACTGGCATCACATAGCCATTTGCCCAGTACACTGGGATAGGTGCCAGTTTAGAGAGTTTTGCCACATTCCAGCTGAGGCCTTGTGGCTAGGTATGGCCTGCATCTAGGACTGTGTGCTTCCGGAATGACTTTCTGAGTCCATGAGTATTGTGGGCTTCCTAACAGTCCAGATACTACTTCCAGTGTGTGGCTAAAGTGTCTTTATCGTTCTGAATAAAACTTTCCTGCAGATTGATGTTTGAACCCTACCTGTCCCCCAAACCCGACCGAGCCTGGAACACTCTGTTCTAGCTCTGCCTCCTATTGACAAGGAGTCACATTGTCACCAGAGGGCAGTTATGTGGCCTTCACTCACACACTAGGCTGGCTGATGGCACATGGACAGCCCTTAGTGTGGGCATGTGGCAGCATTGGCTCTGTGCTAGAGTTGCTTCTGTAGGCCCAGCACCTTAGACTACCATGGCCAACCCTTGAGGGCTGCAGTTTATGTGTCTAGTCCCTACGCAGTGGGATGCCCACCAGCCACCCTGGCTGGCCCCTTGGCCTGAGTCCCAGGTCTGCTGGCAGCTGGTGGGAGGTGGGACATGGGATCCAGACAGCCGTTTTCAAAGACAATGACCATTCCTGACATCTGTCGTGGGAGTGGTATGTTCTAGGACCCTTTGGGATCCAGTACCTGACGAACCAGTGTTGGAAATCAGTCCTATAAATAGCCTACCTGGCTGGTGACGTGTCCTGCTGGGTGTGGGCGACCCAACAGTTCTAGGTTAAGGCTAAGGCTCCATAGAGTCAGGGTGGCTCAAAATTGGAGGTTGAGCAAGGCTGCGGGGAAGGAAGAGGATGGGAGTCTAAGGGGGAGAGGCACTCAGAGGGCCTAGATGAGGCTGGCCCGAGCCTCTAGGGCACAAGGTTCCTGCTAAAGCCCAGTAGGCCTAGGCAGTGTGACAGCCCCAGGCAGTGTGACAGTGAATGCGGTTGATATCCAGGTCAGACTTGTCATCTCACCACTCGCTGTCAGACCAGGAGGAAGTTTAGCGCCTCCCTGGGCTGAAGGGCAGTTTCTCTGCTGGGCCATGGGTGTGGGCAAGAGTTGGCTTGGGAGACCCTGGGGGCACAGTGTCTGTTCATGGCTCATTCCAGGGGTGACCTGATGTATAGGCAGCTGGGGTCTGTGTCCCACCCCACAGTCCTCCTGGTCTTTGTCTTGATACAGAAATGGACATCTCAGGCACAACCGCCACGACACACTTCTATTTTTGCTTCTTGTCCTTGATGCCTAAGTTCTGGGAGAGGTTGTTCTGGACTCCAGGTGTCAGGGAGTAAGCACAGAGCCATGTGTGGCAAAGGCTGGGTTTGTGGAGCTGTATGTGCCTGAGGCCTTGTTCTTCATGGGAGCTGGGCTATTGGGATGCCAGCCCTGTTACAGCTGCAAGGACTGGACCTATGTTGATAGCCCATAACTCTCTACCCTCTCTCCATGCCAGGCTCTGTCCTGTGTGTTTCTCATTCAGAGTAACCCACATTAGTAGCGTGATCAGTGTGCTCATCACATCTAAGCTGGCGAGATTGGCCAGGGTCACCCAGCTTGTCATTGGAGGAAGTAGGATTTGAACTCAGGCTTTTGATGCCCGGCTCCTATTCTGAATTCTTTCATTTATTTATTTATTTGTTTGTTTGTTTGTTTATTATGTGTACAATATTCTGTCTGTGTATGCCTGCAGGCCAGAAGAGGGCACCAGACCTCATNGGAAGAGCAGGCAATGCTCTTAACCTCTGAGCCATCTCTCCAGCCCCCTATTCTGAATTCTTTCACCCTGCATGCTCCTCAGCGTCTTCTCTCTGTCCCACAGACAGTAGCCGAGTGTGTCCTTTATTACTACCTGACCAAGAAGAATGAAAACTACAAGAGTTTGGTGAGGCGGAGTTACCGGCGCCGAGGCAAGAGTCAGGTAAGAGATGGTCTGGGTTGCTTGGCTTTGGGGCCCAAGCCGCTGCACTCTAGGGTCCCTCATGATTGGAACCATACACTGTTCGAGTTCCCTTTATGGCATCTGACTTGAAGAGGGCTATTGGCAGTGCATTTTGGGAACAAACTGCTGCTTCTGTCTTAGCTGGGTCATCCCTGGCACACGGCTTATCCGTCCATAGTCCTTATGGCTAAAAGGCCACGTTTCAGGATTGGAGAGATGGTTCAGCAGTTAAGAACACTGACTGCAGCCTGGCGTGGTGGTGGTGCATGCCTTTAATCCCAACACTTGGGAGGAAGGCGGATTTCTATGAGTTTGAGGCCAGCCTGGTCTACAGAGCTCCAGGGCAGCAAAGATCACACAGACACATCTTGTCAAGAAAGAAGGAAGGAGGGAGGGAGGGAGGAAGGAAGCACTGGTTACTCTTAGAGAGGACCCACATGGTGGCTCACAGCATTTGTCCCAGGAGATTCGTTTTTTTTCTGGTCTCCATGGATATCAGGTACATACATATATGGTACTGAGATATATGTGCAGAAAAAAGACCCATGCACACTAAAGTTTCTAAGGTGGGGAGCACATTTTCAGAGTCTAGACTGCCCGGGACAATGGGGTGAACCACCAAACATTCATAACTCTGCTTCTTCACTAATGGATATTTGAGGGGAGAACTACCCAGTTGTCACCATGCCCATTTCATGCCTTGATGTCTCAAGTGAGCTTAGAGTGCCAGCAGCTTGCAGTTCTGCTCGCTGCCTCTGTGTAAATAAAGCTTTATTGGCACACCGCCGTTACTGCATAATCTACATCACTGTCCACCTTTAGGAAAAACTGGCTGACCTCTGGAAGATGTTAAGTAAATACAGGCAATACATGGGTCCCTGGTACACAATGGCCAGGGATTCTGTGGCTGTGGCGTTTGGGAGATGGAGAGATGCTGTGTGCTGGCCATCTTCCTCTCCCAGGCCCGGTCCCCTGGCACATTGGGCTGGACTGTCAAGAGTAGGGGCTACTGCCCCACAAAACAGGTGCTGTCCAGTTCACTCAAACAGAGTACAGTCCAGGAAGCCAGTGAAACACCCCAGAAAGAGTGCCTGGCGAGCAGAGTGCCTGGTGAGCTGGTAAAGTGCCTGCCATGTAAGCGTCAGAACTGGGTTCCATCCTTAGAACTCACACCAAAAGCTGGGTACTGTAGCACATGCTTGTAATTCTAGTGGAAGAGAGGTGGAGACAGGGATCCCGTGACTTGCTGGCCAGCCCACCTATCTAATCAACAAGCAGTAGGTCATAAAGAGAGTCTCAAAATACAAGGTGGACAGTTCTTGAGGAACAAGACCTGAGATTTTCTTCTGGCTTCCATGTATGTGTGAATACAGATACAAGCACTCTTGTGTGCATGCTCAGTGAAACACCCAGGACTTGGTCTGTGGCTGTGGATTTCCAGCTCATTTTATGTGCCCACAGTGGGCTGGCCTACTCATACTTCTGACAGATGTGTGACTCCACAGCTGTGTGGTATAGAGCAGTGGGTATGTTGTAGGTCTTGCTGCGGTGTCCAGGAATGTTCTAGACTGACAGACAAAAGGTCAGTTAGCTATCAAGTAGAAGGCCTGGTGAGGTTGGGAGGCTTTGGGTCTATGGAGACATGGGACCCTGTTTGAATCTCCATTCCCAGCCCTATAGAAAGAGGTGGTGCTGCTGCTGCTGCTGTTGCTGGCCGAGATGGTGGGTTTGGTGATAACGCTGGTGATCATGGAGCTTTGGTGATGGTGGTTGATGATGGTGTTGGTAATGATGATGGTGATGTTGGTGATGGCAGTGATTGTCTTTTTTGTAGCTTTATAAAAATACCATTGCCAAGGTAACTTACAGAAGGACACGTTTACTTGGGCTTACCGTTCTAGAAGGTTAAGAGTCCATTGTGGCAGAGAGGTGTGACAGCAAATTGCAGGCATGGTAACAGGAGCAGGAAGCCGAGGCCTCACATCTCGAACCACAAGCAACAAGCAGAGAGAAGAAACCAGGGGCAGTGGTGACTTTTAAACCTCAAAGCTTGCTCCTGGTGACACACTTCCTCTCATAAGGCCACCTGTGCCTCCCTAAACAGTGCTGCTAACTTGGGACCCAAGTGTTCAAATGCTTGAGAGTATGGGGAACATTTCATTTAAGCCACCACAGTGATGATGCTGGTTTTGGTGATGGTAGTGGTTATCATGATGACGATGATGGTGAGAGGTGTCATAGCCATAGTGACAATGGAAAGAATAGGGAACATAGATAATGGGGCATCCACAGGGGACAGACTTTGGCTGTAGGAGCTGAGGGAAGACAGTTGTCCTGCTGGGGTCGGGTAGTGGGGCCAGCCTTTGGTCTCCTCCGGTCAGCCGCACTGGCATTGTGCATCACATGAAGTTCTACTGCTGAGTTGTGAACTCTAGGAACTGTGTTTACTGGGCTCTGTGCTGTGGTGATATGCCCTAAAATGGCTGAGGGCAGAAAACTGCTCCCACCTGAGGGTGGCCCCGCCCAGTGTGCCTGTGCTGCAGGCTGCTTCTGTTTCCATCTACTCTTTGGTCCCTGTTCCCACTGGTGCCTCCAGGAGCTGCTAAGCCATCTCTCCCTGTCCATTTCTTTGCCATCTTGGTCTCCCCCCTCACACTGTTCCTCATCCTGTGCATATCTTGGTTGGGGTAGCCCCTGTTTGTAGATGCTGTGGTCCTGGTGTGGTTCCTGTGGCTCTAAGCCACACTGTCGCTTAGGGATGCCACAAGTGGCCATTCTGCTTCTCAGCACAGCAGGTGCCATGCAGAGGGCTCCCAGGAGGTGGCTGATTGGTAGACGGATGTGTGTGTTCATCAGGGCGTGTACTGAGTGCTTACTGGATGACACTAGGCTTTGAGAACTACCATTCTAGGGGAGTCCATGTGTTCAGGAACACACTGGGATTCCAGCAAACCATTCCTTCTCTCAGATTCTCCAGGGAGGAGCTTCAAGGTAGACAAGACACCAGGTGGATCTTCCCAGATGGCTAAGGTGCCAGTGGCCCTCCCCCTCTCCAACTTCCACATCCTGCATGCCGCCTTGGAGAAGTTACATTTCCTGCACTAGCTGTCTTCTTTCCGAGCCCACGCAGGTGTCCCGTGATCTCCCTCTCCCTCCCCACATGCTCTTTCCATCTCTGCCTTGGTGTAATTGAGCCAAGAGAGGAACAGGACAGAGAAGTGACCTTGGGGACACCTGGGTATCTAGCACCCATACCCCTCTGAACACACTGGGATGGATGTCTGTGGAGATGTGACTCTCAGATTTATCCCCTACTTTGGTGGCCAGCTTATCCAAGCCAAAGCTCTCTGGTTCTTCAGAACTTGCTGTTAGTGACTCTGAGAACCTCAGCCCTAGGAACTAGCACCCAAACAGAGAGCAAAGGGGTAGGTAAGGAGAACCTCAGGCACCCTTAGCACCCTTTCTGTAGTGTCCCTACACAGGCTGAGATGGCTAAGGACAGGGTAACAAGCACTTCCATTCAGGGCTGTGTGGCCAGGTCAAGAGGAGGTATTTACCTTGTTAGTGTCCTCCACCTATTCTCAAGCATCCCTGCTGACCTGAACCTGACAGCCAGCCCTTCCCTGTCTGGACCCTACTGGCCCTGTGTCAGTACTTATTCAGTGGTCACACTTAAAAAAACATATTGGCAGCCGGGTGGTGGTGGCGCATTCCCTTAATCCCAGCACTCAGGAGGCAGAGGCAGGTAGGTGGGTTTCTGTGAATTTGAGGCCAGCCTGATCTACAGAGCAAGTTCCAGGACAGTCTCTAAAGCTACAGAGAGAAAAATCCTGTCTCAAAGCTAAAACCAAAAACAGCAAAAACAACCCACGCAAACAAACAAAATGTACAGGTTATAAAGACTTCACGGAAGTCATTGGATACCAACAGTGACCACCATTGACCTTCAGTTCTCAGCCCACCCAGCCAGTGCTTGCCTTTATTCTGGCCGAGAGAGTGAGGCTTTCCTTGACCTCAGCTTCCCTTGGGCGAGGAGCGTAGCTAGCCATTTGGAGTGGTAGGCTCACCTTACTGCTTAGCTAACAAGGTGGCTCCCATTCCAGAAGCTTCTCTGGCCTCTGCCCAGGGTGAGGAAGGCTCAGGAGTAGAGTCTGGGGACAGTGACCTCCTTACTTGTTCTTCGGACCATTCCCTGGCATCTTCACCGAGCTGCCCCACTGACTGGGCAGTGGTCTGATGGCCACTCCTGGTCCCTCGCCCAGATCTGCCCTGAGGAGAGTCACAGCTGTACTGTTACCACCACTGTGGTCTCTCCATCCTAAACCCGGAGCTTGCAGAGTCTGTGAGGGGCCTGTGACTGAGCAGGTGTGTCCCCGAGGGTAGACTAGGTAGGTCTTCTGGAGCGTTTTTCTGCAGTCAGAAAAAGTCTGTCCTGGACTCCTGACTTCTAGGCCAGCCCCTCTTGAGTGAGGGGGACATTGGTGGCAGAGGCTCTTCGTCCTCACTGATGGTCAGCCCTCACATCCTGGCCCATGTTCTGTCAACTGCCCCTCTCATCCTCTGTCACGCTGTGCTCCTCCCGGCCTTGGCCATACATGCTGGTCACTCTCTGCCTCTGTGCATGGCTTCCGCTCTGGGCTCTCATCTTCTCTCTCTGTCTGGCCCGGTTTCCTGCTCTCTGTCTGCCTTCCTGTCTATCCTTGTCTTTGTAACCCTGTGTCACCTCCTTTTTGTCCCCATCTCACCTCTCCATCCACCTTTCTTCCCCACCCACACACTTTTCTGGCTGCTTGCCAAGGAGCAGCTGACCTTGTTCCCAGGAAGGGCCCAAGTTGCCTGGCCAGGAACAGTATGACCAGCAGGCTATTCCAGGGCAGCACCAGACAGGCTGGCCAGTGTATGGTATCACTCTTTCCTTGAGGACCAGCTAGCTGCCCCTTGCCTGTGAGGTCACCAGGGGTTGATGACCAGGGCCTGTGGGTCAGACCAAACCACTGTGCCATGGCTAGGCCATCTGTTTGGGAATGTGCTTGTGTCTCAGACCTTAGTAGGAGGCCTCCAGCCTAGGGCCTGTGGCAGGCTGGGTAGCTGCTTTATTGAGTGTGTTCTAGGCAAGGCAGACCCGTGCCAATTTAGGCCCAGCTGAGCAGACATCCCTGATTTCCTGCCCAGCTCCCTGCCAAGAGGGGAATCTACTCAGGGCTGGCATTTGGGGAGCCCAGGAGGCTGGAGAGGCTGTGCCCTGTGGATAGAGCAAGCTGGGTCAATTCTGTGGGAAATGATAAAGGTTCAAGACCTTTACCTGTGCCAGGACCCACACAGCACAGAAGACTCAGCTCTTCCCACTCCCAACACTGACCACATTGGAGGTGGGAGTGTGGGTGCTGCTTGGACATGATCCATCACTCGGACAGACATGACCCTGATGCTTCTAAGAGCTAGTTACTGCATACCAGATCTGTAGCACTGGGAGTCGCCCACAGGGGAAGGCCCTGCATGTTTGGGTCTGTTTTGATGACTTGACTCTGAGCAAGACACAAGAGGTCTCTGGATGTCAGCTTAGGGGTGGTGTGGAAGACTGCTCAAGTCCTGGGCCCACGTGAGCAAGGATAGCTTTGAGGGATCTGGCCCCCAGGGCTTCTCTAGAAGGCACATGAAGCCAGACTTAAGCAGTAAGAAAGAACTGGCCTGGCAAAGGGCACAGTGGGTGCAAAGGCCCCAGAAAGGGACTCCTAGTGACCTCTTCTGAAGGCAGGAGGGGAATGGGAGCAAGCTACTGTGTGGAGGTAGACCCAGAATGGTTGTCCCAGGTCAGATTTTATTCTGGTGGCAGGTGTGTGTGTGTGCGTCTGTGGGTGCGCACAGATTGACAGGTGTCCCCTCTGTTATTCTGTTCCATTTTCGTGGGACAGGGTTTCCACTTAACCTGGAACTGAGCTGGTGGTCAGCAAACCCCAGTCATCTTGTGTCCCCTCCTTGCTAGCACTAGGATTAAAGGCACACACATCTATGTGCAGCTTTTGATGTTGGTACTGGGATTCGAACTCAGGTCCTTACGCTTACACAGCAAGCACCTTTCTTTGCCCACTGTCTCAGTAAGGATTTCTGGTGCCCTGATAAACACCGTGACCAAAAGCAGCTTTGGTAGAAACAGATTTATTTCAGCTTAACAGTTCAACTACACAGTCTATCTCTGAGGGAAGTCAGGGCAGAAACTCAAGATTAACCTGGAGGCAGGAACTGAAGCAGAGGCCATGGAGGAATACTGCTTATTGGCTTGTTCCATGGCTTGTTCAGCCTGCTTTTTTATAGCATCCAGGACCACTAGTCCTGGAGCGGCACTGCCTGCAGTGACCTAGGTCCTCCTACATTGTCATCAAACAAGAAAATGCACCACAAGCCATTCTAATGTTCTCAATTGAGATCCCCTCTTCCTAAGTGACTCAAGCTTGTGTCAAACCAGCCAGCGCACCCACCAGGTCCCATCCCCAGCCCCCAGTTGATTTAAAATGGGACCTTTAGGGCACACGGCTCCAGCACTCGACTAGCCTGGGTGAAAGTGCGTCCCCAGCAGATAGCTCAGGAGAGTGTGAACAGCTAGTGCTGGAACCTCACAGTCCTAGGCCGGCTGGTCCATGGTGGCCACATACCTTTTTAAACGCTGACCTCTGACCTGGTGTGGCACACACCTTTATCCTAGCACCTGGGAGGGAGAAGCAGGCGGATTTCTGAGTTTGAGGCTAGTCTGGTCTACAAAACAAATTCCAGGCTAACTATGGCTTCATAGTGAGGCCTTGTCTTCTAAACAAAACAGCAACACCCCTCCTCACCCCGTCTCAAACCAACCATAAGGCATACGTTTCTGTCAATGACAAGGTGGCCATGCTTCATGCTTGACCCTCACTATATTCCACAAACTCAGATGGCTTCAACACACCTCTGCGGGCTGAGCCTGCATCTCCTGCTGTGTGTCTCTGGGAGGGAGGGATGGGGTACCCCCCCAGCTGCTGTGCACTTCCTCTGCTCTGGTTCCACGCCCCATTCCTGTTCACCACCTGACCCCTCAGGTTCCCTTCCCTGCACAGGAAAGCCGTCAGAGCTCGGTTGCTGGGGTGTTTGGTTTGTCAGTTCTTGGTATTACAGTGTTTGTTGAATGAATGAATGAGTGTGTGTCAGTCAGTATGGCTATGAATTGTCAACTAAGTTTGGTGTTGGGGTGGAACCAGGGCATCCCAAATGCCTTCCTTTGGTCTTGGCTGCCGCAAACCTGAAGACTCAGTGCAGAGGCTGGGATTTACCAGCCCCACTTCCTCTCGCAGAAGGGTCTTGGAGAATGTGCTAGGCAGGGCTGTGTGTGCCCCTTGAAGGGCTTACTTTGCTGTCAGAACACTTCACTGTTGGCCTCGTTGTCAGCTTCAGAACATGCTCTGTAGGGGTGGGCTCCACACTTTGGGGGCTTTGGTGTCCCATTGTAGACAGGGGTTTGTTTGAGATAGGAGTAAAGTAGGTGCCACAGTTCCACTTGGAGGAACCCTGAGTACCCGAGGCTGTGGTGGAGGTCCCGTCTGGCTGTAGGCTCTGCCTGGAACGCTGTGTGACCTCGGATGGGTTGCTTGACTTCTGTGTCTTGTTCTCATCCTTGGAACAGGGGTAATATCAGGGTTGTTGGGAAGAACAAGAAGCTCAAAGGTGACATGAGGACACAGTTTCATCCTAGGCACATTGTCAGCTGGCATCTATCCTTACAGCTGTCATTTTTCTGGAAAAAAATGAGTTCTAGCAGATCTGGACACCTGCAACTCGCTGTAGAGCCTTTCAGGGTGTCCACAGTGTTGTGTGATCTGGGGGTGGGGGGACATATATGGCTACCCTGACCATAGCTGATAAATTGTTACTTGCTACTACTGCAAGCTTGGAAGTCATGGGGGATGGTGGCATTTGATCTCCAAGCTGGGGTTGAAGTCTCCTGGGGCATCCCTTTTGCCATGGGATACAAACAGCCTGAAGTTTTCCATCACTCTGATCTGAGGACTCCAGCAGTAGACTTGCAAGGGACTAGGTGAATATAGGGAGCCTCAGGGTTAACCTAAAGTCAGCCTACAGCCAAACTCAGCCCCTCATTTGCTTTTGTAAATAAAGCTTTATTGTCATAAGGCATTCCTATTTGTTCACACAGTGGCAACACCAAGCTGGGTGCCTTGGAGCCTACGGGTTCAGCCTGAAGTTCTTTCACCAGCCATTAGAGAAGAACTTGCCAGTCAGTCTAAGGTCCCAGTCTGCAACTTGGAAGTGCTCTGGAGCAAACTGGGAATTGATTTTATTTTTGTTCGAATGGTTTTATTTTGAGACAGGATCTCAGTATGTAGCTCGGACTGCAATCTTCTAGTCTCTACTTCCCAGCTATAGGGGTTACAGGTATACACCACTACTTCTGACTAAGCTGAGACATTTCAGATATTGATGCTGCCTCTAGCCAGGGATCATGGTGATCTTGGTGAGGTTAGGGTCTGGCAGCCTTCGGGCATCAAGAACCACAGCTTACAGCTGCTCATGTGATCACTGCAAGCCCGAGATCCCTAGGCACAGCTGGCTGGTGCTGCCAACCAGCCTTATAGGCCCTGTGATTCACCAACCTCAAGCAGCTGGTCAGAGGGACCAAACACACAGCTTCATTCAGGCCAAGGCACTGTTATACATAAAAGTGAATCTTCTGTCACTTCTGTCCACAGGGCTCAGACTGGGCTGCAGGGACACCTCTTAAGGTTCTTGCCGTGGGCAGTGAGGTCTAGGTCCTAGACTCAGTTGCAGCACTCTCTCCTAGCCCCCAAAGACACTGGACTGCAGCCCCAGTGTGTAGGGGTGGAAGATGCAGCTGAGTGGCTTGGGTACCACGCGCCTGCATGAGACAGCTCAGGCCCCATGTGCTGACACCTGTAAAGTGCAGGCCAGGCAGCAGAAATTCCTCCTGCCTTCCATCTCCTTGAGTTCAGACCCCTGGTTTCCATGGCGCTCACCTTGAGCACATGTAAAGGGGACGCTGTTGTACCGACAAAAGCCCATTCAGTTCCAGCTTCAGCTCTGTCAGCCAGAATGAGGCATCTTTCCTGAGCCTCATGAAGGGGTAGGATCTGAAAGCAGGGCCTAGACTGGCTGACAGACATCTGGTGCCCAGCTGAGGAGCCAGCAGTCATGCGTGGCTGCCCTGGCCCCTCCTCTCCGAGAACATGGGGTTCTTGGTGGTGGGGAGGGTGACTCTGGGGATCTGGAGTAACAGTGTAGCCTCAAGAGCACATGGTAACTGTACAAGTCAGGCTCTTACTCTTTGTACCAGTATGCCATAATATCCCTGTCTATCCCCTGTGTAGCCTAGTCCTGCAAAAGACAAGGCCTAGAGCCATGGTGGACTGCTGTGTTTTCCTGCCAGGAAGGAACAATGGAGGGGAAGCGGACCGCCTTCCTGCCTTCTCTCTCCACACCTTGTGTTGGCATGCCCGCCTGCACCCTGCTTACTGTCCCCGCTCCAGGCCTTTCTGCAGGTGTCAATACACTGGGCTTAGTGGAGAAGGCAGGAATTGAGCCCCTGTGTCAAGGCACGGTGCTTTTCTCGCCTCCCTCTGACTCTTGCCTCTCCCACTTGGCTGGTTTCCCAGCGGCCCCGGCCTCTGTGTTCACCGTCCCTCCCTTCCCCAGCTTCACCTGACTCCCGTTTTCCCTCCTGCCTCTGCTCCCTGGGCTGTAGC
>LOEQ01000442.1:565317-576164 GCA_001685075.1 Bramus lutescens | reverse complement strand
ACTTCTGTGTTCTGCCCCCTAGAATCTTAAACGAGGCCTCACTTGGGGCCATGCCTGTCACCGTCGTCATTTCTCTGATCCCTGTCCGTGCTCTGTGCTCCTTGGCCTTGGACTAGCATGAGCCCTCACCTGTCTTCCACCCACAGGCCTCCTGGAGCATGGGAGGAACTGGTCAGCCATTGCCCGCATGGTGGGATCCAAGACCGTGTCCCAGTGTAAGAACTTCTACTTCAACTACAAGAAGAGGCAGAACCTGGATGAGATCCTTCAGCAGCACAAGCTAAAGATGGTGAGTTTGGGCCAGAACTCATGGGCTGGGCTCCCTGGGGACTGTGGACAGCCAGGCCTCCCTCATGTGGCCCCTGGCTGCCTGGCGCCTGCATGGGGAGGTACGGGTGGGCTGGGCCCTGACTCAGCCAGGAATCCGCCGCCACCCTCAGTGAAAGCCCTAAGTAAGCAGCTTGGCTTCTGCTTGGCTACCCCATTGGGCATTAGGGTTACAGCGAAAGAGAAAGGGTCCCAAGACTCATAGAGTCCGGAGGAGGACGTGGGGCCAGACGCATCCCACACTGAAAACTGCGAGGTGCATGTAGGGTCTCTTTGGCAGCCACGACCAGGGGGGCCTTGGGGAGACCCCACTGCCTTCTTGCCATCCCTCTATCTTCTCTCTCATCTTGAACACACTTGTGATTGTCATCATCTTAGGGCTGGAAAAACTGGGACCTGGCGAGGCTCTTTAGCCACCTAAGTAGAAGTGTACAGCCACCCCTGCCTTCAACGTCCCATTGTGGTCAGAGGCTTAGGAGGGGCCTTGCATCCATCCTTCCATGGGTTTAAAGTCGTGTGGACTTCCACATAATTGAAGATGCATTGCTCTTCCTGTAGCCTGCTGAGGCCCAGAGCAGGTTGCACAGCAGTACCACAGCATGGCATGCTACAGAGATAGCGGCATCCCACCAGAGCTCTCTCCTCTGGCCCCGTGCAGAAGCCCACTAGAGCTGCAGTGGTCATCCTCGTGGCCCAGCCATTGCTTCCACTTCAGGTTCCTCTGAGTGTATGACCGCCCAACTCTTCATGTTCCCCGGGGACTTTTCCCTCTGCCCCCAAGGACCCCCAATGGGACAGTGGACCCGAGTACCTAGTGGGCTAGAGAGAGGGGCTAGATCTGAGCTTGTGAGTTGGGCACCTGTGTGACCTGAGCAGAAGGTGAGGGACTGCAGGTGGTCTTGTGGGTCAGAACAGAGGTGCCTATGGAGGGGAAGTACTTTGTGGGGCTTCCTGCCTCTTGCTGTTAGTTATACTCCTTGCCACTTATGTCTCAACCCTGTCCTCTGGCTATGTGAGGCCAGTCACCATGCAGCAGTGGCCACTAAGGACTGTGTGCTGATAGCCACTGCCCAGGAGACCTGTGTGTGTGAATCTAGGGTCTGTCACTTGTAGGCTGTGTGGCTTTGGACAAGTGTCTTGTCCTCTCTGTGCCTCAGTTTCTCTGACTAAAATGGGAGGGATAACAGTAGACTCCGAGAACTCTGGGGAGGGAGCATCTTCCTCAGAAGTTCCAGTGCAGTTGTTGGAAGGGGCCATGAGGCGACTTTCCAGTCTTGGGGTGCTGATGGCAGAAGGCTCAGGGTACAGGTGTCTTCTAAGTGTCCTGTGCCTACCCCAGGTGGGAGATGGACACGTGCATTGAGCTACTCTCTCCAAAGTACAGTGGGCTCGTGGCCAGTGGGTCTGTACCCTGCTCTACTGTCCTGTGGCTGGTGCTCAGGGCACACGGCTTGGCCTCCAGGCCTCAGTTCCACCTGTGTAATAAATAAAACAGCGACGGGGGAAGCACCTACTGGAGAGTGTGTGAGGAGCCAGTGCCGTCCACTGAAAAGTCCAGCATTTGGCCCAGGTCACCGAGTAGGACAGAGTTAGTGTCTAGAAGGCAGAGGTATGGCTGGAGTTTCCGGAGGAACTGGCTACTGAGCTGAGAATGGGACTGAGGTGCTCGGGAAGGGGGTCCTTGTCCCTGGTTTTGTCTTTTAGGTAGCTGCCCTGGTGGCTGCCTATAGAGGCTGCCTGATTTCCTCCCCCAGCTGACCTTAAGAGCAGATAGCCCAGTCCAGGGCAAGCACCCCATTGTGCGAGTATGTGAACTGGCCTTTGTAGAAACCCCTGACATGGGCTGTCTGCTTCCCGCCCCCTCAACATCCGGCTGCCCCTAGACGGTGGTCAGGCTGGGCATGGTCCATGTCCATAGTCCCAGCACACAGGCGGCTTGATGCAGGAAGATCAGGAGTTCAGGGCAAGCCTGAGCTATAGGACCCTGTATGAAAAGAAAAATCACAAGAACAAGAGGGTCATTTCTACCTGTGAGTCCTGAGTGGCTGCTGGCCCAGCACCATCTGAGTGCAGGAAGGCACACTACTCTCGGCCACCCAGGGAGTGGGGGCAGGGGGACAGGAGGTCAGTGGATGTCCCNCCCTCCTGCTCACCCCAGGCCTGGCCTGCACATGGCTGCTGGAGACTCATCAGGAAACGGGAGCTTGGGTGGAGCCCTGTGTCGCAGGTTATGTAACATTTGGCAGCCTTGTCCTCTCTGAGGTCTCCTTCCCCCTCCATGTGGCCGAAGGCTGCCCTCTGTCTGTGTCCTGGCCCTCGGGGCTCGGCCTCCAGGTTGCTCAGTGTATCATCTGGGTCTCGGCCCTGCTGGCCTGGCTTCCTTCTGCAATCTTCTCTTTGTGGCTGCTGGGAGACCTCCAGGCAGGGATGTACTTGAACTCTAGCAAGCAGTCCTCCTTAGCTCTGAGCTTTGCCTCGCCGAGTAGCTGTCGTTGTCTCTGAGGATCGTTTGTGTAATGACATGGTTATGGAGTGCCTGGCTCTACTCCACATGTAGGAGCGAAGCAGGCAGAGCAGGCAGAGGCCCCAGTTGATGAGGAGTTAAGTCTGGTCAAGAACTTCCAGCATGTGGTCTAAAGGCACCGAGGCAGGGATCTAGAGAGAGTGAGGGTTGGAGGGCATTGGCTAATTCCCCCAGGGAGATCAGAAAGGGCCTCTGGGGAGATGACGTTGGAGCAAAGAGTTGAGGAAGTGAGTGTTCGATCTGGGGAAAGGGTGTTGAGGCAGGGAACGGCCTAGGCAAAGTCCCTGGGGCCGGCATGGGGGCTGGAGAAGCAGACTGAGATCGTGCAGAGTGGCAGGACTAGAGATGGAGGGCCCAGTCCAGGTGTTAGGGAATGTGTGGAGTGTTGGAAGCAGGGGCGACACACCCTGATTGGCAGGGTAGCTCTGTGCAGTCACGTGACTGTACGCCTTGCAGATTCCGGGTACTTAGTAAATGCCAGATGTAATTTGTGTTTGTATCTCCAACATGTCACTTTCACGGGCCTACCTACCAGCCCCTTGGAGCTGAGGCCATGGCTGGGTTTTCCATAGGCTCTAGAAACACAGGGTGTGCTGTGTCGTCTGCCCATGGCTCTGGCAGGCCAATAAGCTCCCGTTTCCTGTGAGTATCCCTGCAACCTGCTGCCTAGTTCCTGTTGCTAAAGATAGACAAAGGAAGGGGATCCCCAGCCACATGCCACAACATCCTTGTGCCCGCAGACTGGAGCCTGGGCCTCTTGGGAGGTGCCAAGACCAGGCCCTGTGTGGGTGTGGGTGACAGGGCAGATGTCCCATGAGGTCTGTGTGTAGTCAGGACAAGCCTAAAGGTGGTGATGACGGGCAGCACGTATTGTGTCCCAGGATCCTTGTCTCTGGGACTTGAGATGGCACGTCTGTACCTCAGAGCCTTGTGCTCTGTGGCAGTGGAGACAGCAGGCCATTGCCCCAGAGCATGGAAGTGCTATATTTCTAGGACAGAATGTCCCCAGCCAGACGCAGCAGAACTATTGTCTCTCATCAGCTACTGACATTGTCCTGTTTTGGTCTGTGTTCCCCTCTCCTGTCTTCAGTCTTCTCCTGGAGAAGATCCTCAGTTGCATTGTGTCGTCTCTGCCCTCCACACCCCTCTTCCCACTTAGCCTGTTCCTCAGTGACTGTATCTGTGGAGGCCCCATCTGGACTCCCTTTGGGTGGTGCCAAACCAGGGCCGTCAGTGAGAACCAGGGGTGTCGCTAGGCCCCTCAGACCACACCTTTTCCCTCATAGCAGACCAGGTTTGCAGCATGGTAGCAGAGTGTCCCCCACAGACCTGTTTGTGCGCTGACTGCTTTGCACACCAAGCCTAGGGAAGCCTTGGCTCTTCTGGACTTCTGCTCAGCTCAGGGTAGGGCACACAAGTTCAGCCTGGAGAAGATGTTAAATGCCTCCCTGCTGGGAGAGAAAAACTGGGCTGGGGAAAGGCAAGACTGAAGATGCTCATCCCCACCCCAGGACCTTGCCTGGATGCTCCCTCTGCTCAGACCTGCACTCCAAGTGTCACCTTCCATTAGAAACCTGATCACCTGTCCAGCTGACTTGGCCCTGTGCCCTCTATATCCCTATCTAGTCCCGCCGTGGCCCCTGGTCAGTCCCCTGAGTCCTTTAGCGTGTGTTGCTGGCTTTGAGGGCAGAGGCCCTGTTGTGTTCGCTAAGTCTGTATTCACAGTTCCTCTAGCAGCCACGGTTCCCTGAGTGTGCACAGTGACACTATGGCCTTCCCGTGCTGGCCCAGCCCGTGCCCAGTGTCCCACTGGGACACTGGGCACTATGAAGCCTCTATGATAAAAATAGCCCTGGCCTGTGTGGCCACTCTGATGGGCCAAGTGGGAAGGTTGCCTGTACAGCCACGCAGCCAGGCTCCCTGTCCTTGTAGCTTTGACTGGGCCGCAGGCAGGTTTCGCCTCCAGCCTTGATGGTTGCTGTCCTGTCCCAGGAGAAGGAGAGGAATGCACGGAGGAAGAAAAAGAAGACCCCGGCGGCAGCAAGTGAGGAGACAGCCTTCCCACCTGCCGCCGAGGACGAGGAGATGGAGGCGTCTGGTGCCAGTGCCAACGAGGAAGAGCTGGCCGAGGAGACAGAAGGTGAAGTCGCTGTCCTCAGAAGGGAGGGAGTAGACACACATGCACACCCCATTCTGTGTCTCTGTATTCCTGAGCATTCCCTGGTTCCCTGGGCCAGGCCTGGGGTTGACCACAGAGGAGCCCTGACTAGGCTTCTCGCTTTTGCCTCCCCATAGTTCACATGCTTTCACCGTAGGGCCTGGAGTGACCCCGGGAAGCCAGGCCACAAGTTCTTTCAGCACCCAGGCTGGGCCCTAGGCTGGTGACAAAGACCCGACCCCTTTATTGAATGTCTTCCCAGTCATCCTCATGAGCAAGTGGACATAGCATGGAGGGGCCACTGTGGAGACAGAACTGCCTGCAAGAGTAGGGAGTGACTGAGCCCCAGATACTGGGGGAGGGGGAGGTCACAGCCTCCTTAGGAGCAGGGCCAGACTTTCTGAGGCCTCTCTTATCATCTGGGGATTCCTGGGACAGCAGTGTGGAAGGCTCCAGCTACCTTCTCACACCAAAGAGCACTGGGCCTATCTTCAGTGTGGGGAATCAGAGTCCTAGGGAAACACCCTCCTAGGGACCATGATGTTACTTAGGTCTAGCAAGTATTTGTGCAAGGCCATGCTCTTGCAGGACAGGAACCAATTGACCTAGAACCTCCTTGTGTGGTAATAATGGTCATGGCAGTCATAGGCTCATCTCTGTCTCCATAGCCCGAGGAGGCAGTGACACCGTGAGAGCACCGGAGACTAAGGTGTGGAGAAGTCACTCCGAGTCTCCTGAGACCTGGTTTGGCAGCTTGGTCCCAGCCCTGTGCTCTGTGACCTTTGGGGAAGGGGCCTGGGCTCTTTCCTGTCACGGGCTGTGAAGTGCCCACTGTGTCAGACTCCGTGAGCATGCTTAGTGAACACCCTGAGTACCTGGTTGGCTGTCTCTGGCCCAGTGCAGAGCTGAGCCTCTAGCTAGTCCTTCCTAGTACTTGGGAAGTACTTAGGGTGGGGCCCAGCCACAGCTGTCACAGCCCCTGCCTGACTGAGGGCTGCTGGTGTGGACATGCCTGACAGCGAGTAGTAGACACCCACAGCCAAAAGGGGCCTGTCTGCTTGTCCATAGGACTTCAGTGGCCTTAGCCTCCTGTGTCCTGTTGTTGGGCCATGAGGAGGAAGCCCAGAGGTCAGATGCACTCTGTAGCCCAGGCAGCTTGATTACCTCTCTGTGTCTGTTTCCTTACCTGTCAGTGTGCTAAGGAGTACCCCGATCTTGAGGTTTCTGAGGGTCACATGCCCTGCGTGCCCATGGCCAGTTCCCTGTTGGTGTTACTGATACCATTTCTGGGAGGGGTGTCCTTCTCTAGACTCCAAAGGCACTGACAAACGAAAGAGCCTGGGGACTGACTGACAAGGCTGGAGGCCACAGAAACTCCCGTTGGTTTGTGTCCCTGGCCCTTGGCCAGGGCTCTGTTGACCCTGGACGGACATACCTTGCCTGTGCGGGCTGCTGCAGGTCACCGTAGCTGTGGGTGGCCAGGGCCTCCATTGGGAGCTGAGCAAGGAGGTCCTGTGGAAACTGCTGTGGGCCCCCTGCCCTCTTTCAGCCACACCCCTTCCCTTTCCACAGGATTATTGCCACCTCAATTCTAACTCTTCTCTAACTCTCTTTCCAGCCTTACAGGCCTCTGGGAATGAGGTTCCCAGAGTGGGGGAGTGCAGTGGCCCAGGTAAGAATGTGGCTGTAGCTGAGCTAGGGATGCAGGGACAGTGGGGTGTCCAAGATCATATATCTCTCTCCCTGTGCCTCACTGTGTGCTGCTTTGCCCTCTGCATTTTTCTTTGCACAGTGTCTGTTCCCCGTGCTGTGGTCGTGTGCCCTGCTTAGCTTTTCTCTCTTGGGTTTGCTCCAGGTCCTTTTCCCTGTTCTGTCTCCAGCCTTATTTCCAGGTGTCTGTTTTGCAGAAAATGGAGGAACATGAGACCCAAAGATGAGAAAAGCTATGCAGTCAGGGCTGCAGCTGGGTCTCTGGTGCTTTAGTCCATGTGCATGTATACACACAAACACACACACACACACACACACACACAGAGTGTGGAACACCCGTGGAGCAGGAGCAGTGGGCATGCTCCTTCGGGTCATTCCTATGCAATGGTCTTGTATTGCCCTTACGTTGTCAGCCATGTTGTTATGGACTTACGGTCCCTGGGCCTATACAGTTGCTCTCTGGCCTCCATGGCTATTTGGTTCCCTGTCCTGTGGGTGGGAAAACTGAAGCTTGAGCGAAGTCCTAAGTTTCCCATGGGAGTACCAAAAGTTGGGCCCTGAGCCAAATGGAGCTCAGATTATGTCTTCAGACCCAGATGAAGGCCTGTTTTGAGGCTGTCCTTGGACTGGCCCTGTAGAGGCAGTGGCTACTGGAGAGACCAGGGGTTGGGTTGGCTAGTCTATGGACAGAGGAAGGAGAAGCTGAAATTGGCTGGGCAGCCTGGGAAGGGTCTTTAGGGACATGGGAGAGACACAAGGCTCACCTAGGTGTGTAGGAGCCTGGGACTGTTCTGGTATTTGAGAGTGCTGTCACCTCCCACATAGCAGCTCATCCCCTCTGCTTTTCCTCTGCATATAGCTGCTGTCAACAACAGCTCTGATACCGAGAGTGTCCCATCCCCACGCATGGAGGCTACCAAGGACACTGGGCAAAATGGGCCCAAGACCAGCACTGAGGCATTGCCTGCTACCACCCAGCCACCTATCCCTCCGCTAGAAGAACCTGCAACGGCCCCCACTGAGCCCTGCCCAGCCCCTGACGCCAGTAGTCCACCATTGCCAGTAGCTCCCCCATCACCTGCCGCACCCACAGCTGCTGTTCCCGAGGACGAGCAAGACCAGGTGGCTGCAGTTCCTCAGACAGAGGATGCCAAGGAGCAGAAATCTGAGGGTGAAGAGGTGATTGATGTGGGAAAGGCAGAGGAGCCCGAGGCCCCTGAGGAGCCACCCAGGAGTGTGAAGAGTGACCACAGGGAGGAGGCTGAGGAGGAGCCCGAGGACAAGGCCANACAGAGGCTGTCGAGGCTGTGTCTGAGCCACCACTCAAGGTGGAAGAGGCTGGAAGCAAGGCTGCTGCAACCAAGAGTTCTAGTTCGGGTGCCCCCCAGGACAGTGACTCCAGTGCCACCTGCAGTGCTGATGAGGTTGACGAGCCTGAGGGAGGTGACAAGGGCAGGTGAGAGTCTTGGGCAGTCCTCACTGTGAGCTTTGGTTCTTGTATGTTCTGCCAACACAGGGAGTACCTTCCATCTGTCAAGACAACACAGGTGGCCCTGTCTGCCTTGAAGTCTGTGGCTGGTTTGTGGGGGCCAACATGAGACTGAGACCAGAAGTGGAGGTGTATTAGTCACTATTGTATCGCTATGAAGAGGCAGCATGACAAAGACAACTCTTAGAACAGAACATATTTTATTGGGGCCTTGATTACAGTTTTAGGGTTATAGTCCATACCATCCATCAAGGTGGGGATCATGGCAGCAAGCATGCCAGGCATGGTGCTGGAGAAGTAGTTGAGAGCTTCATCCTTCTCCATAGGCAGACAGACAGACAGACAGACACACACACACAGACTTGATACTGAGCCTGAACCTGGCTCAGCTTTTGAAACCTTAAAGCCCACCCCCAGTGACACACTTCCTCTAACAAGGTCACACCTCCTTCTAATCCTTTGCAATAGGGACACTCCTTGGGAATTAAGCGGTCAAGCTGTGACTACGAGCCTATGGGAACCATTCATATTCAGACCACCACCAGGGAATTCGTTCTAGAAGGGAGCAGTGGAAGGAAGACCGGTTTGGGGTACCCTGGAGCTGAGATCTAGAAGTGAGGTGGCCATAGAAGGCTCAGGGGGAGAATGTGATAGTGGTGTGTGTTGATGCCCACCAGCTGTGAACTGGACCTGGTGGCTGAAAGAATCCGTAATGGAGGCAGAAGGTCCACATCCAGGTGTCTTGAAAATTACCCATCCAGCATCTTTCAATGCTAATGGTTCCCTGTAGTCCTTGGCTTGTAGACGCAGCACTCTGATCCCAGCCACCTCTTTGTCCAAATTCCTACTTCCTTCAAGGATGCCAGTCTCTGATAGCATCAGCATAGCTGCCCAACAAGGTCTGGGTTAGGTCTGGGACATAGAAAGGGACCCAGTTCTTCCCTTCTGTGGCGGGAACAGTTGATGCAAAGGCCCTGGATAGGAGCAAGCCAGGTGTGTGCTGGACCATGAGAACCAGGTCATCCAGTGATGGCAGTCAAGATGCCAGTGGTAGGGACATTGATTGACATGATCCATCAAGGGCCCCGACCATGCAGTCACCCCAGCTTCATTTCTGAAGTGATAACAGGTCTTTGGGGAGCATTCTGATTGGACCCTTCCTGCCCCAGGGTCACCGTGTTTTAGGTGGGACCATCTGGGCACTCAAGGGCAGGCCTGGAACCCTTCCCTGATCACATTTGGATGGCCCCACCTGCCTCTGGGCAGCTGCAGGAGATGTTTTGTGATGAGGCAGTGTGCTCTGTTTATTTTGACTGCAAACAGCAAAGTCTGTTTTCTCTTCTCTCAAGTCTCTGAAAAATTCCAGCAGAGCAAAGTAGGAGACCATGACCTTCAGACCGGCCCACACAGGTCCTTTCCTGCTTCCCCTGGCTCTCCTTTCCCCTTGGGACTGGTAGATCTGAAGTGGTTGCTTTGTGGGCCTTACGTGTTCCCCGAGGACTCCACTGGTAGGGCCCACATACAGCAGATGGGCAACAGATGGTCCTGGATAAGCAGAAGCTGACCGGCGGGTTTCTGAGTGCCTGGTGTCCTGTCAGGCACAGTGGGGAACACATGGCCCTGTGTCAGCTTCGGTACCACCAGGGTCTCTACTGAGATGAGAGTGCCACAAAGCCGCAGGTGGCACCAGTGTCCTGTCCTCCTCCAGTGTCTGGATGGTAGGCTCATAGGCCACAGAGCTGGGCCTGGGGGCACCACCCTGAATACTAGCCCCCTCCTCAGACTTGTCTAGGCCCTGGTTAGGCTGGTGCCCCCTCAGTTCCAGTCCCGTCTCGGTAGCACCAGCCAGTAGTGGCCTTTCCTCCCTTTCTGGTGCTTGGTGGCTTTCTTGCTTGCTGTTTAACTTCTGGGCTGGAACTCAGGACACCTGGCTGGTCAGGCCCTGTGGGACCTACAGTCCGCTGCCCCTGGGGCTCACCTGTGCTCTCAGGGAGCCGCTGGACTTCCTGGCTAGACGCTTACCACCGGTCCTTCACCANGTCAGGGATGGCAGGAGAAATGAGAGCATCAGCTGGCCCACCAGCCTGGGCTGCTGTCTGTAAACTCCGGGTGAGCCCATCAGGCCTGACTCAGGCTTCTCTGGGAGAACTTGGCCTGGAGTTTGTCAGGAGGCTTGGATTGCAGTCCCCTCACTTCCAAAGGAGGAGCCTTGGAAAGCACCCCGCCCCCACCCAGCGTGCTTTCCCCACCTGCAGTAGGCACAGACGTATCCCGAGAGTTTTGTTGTCCGACCCTGGACCCAGGGGCCAGGCCTGTGGTGTTTGGTGCAGTGTGTACTGGGCAGGCTCCTGAAGGTTCCAGGCGCAAGACTAGCAGGGCCCCAGTTCCCGAGTGCTCGGTGCTGGTGAGGCTGGTGAGGTGAGAAGAAAGGGTGGTGTGTGTGAGTCTTCTGAAGGAGGCAGCTCTTGCCGATGGTCACTAGTCTTAGTGAAGTGTAGAGGGGAAGCCATCTGAGCACAGGAGAGCCAGCACAAAGGCCCTGTGGCCATCTGAGCTAATGTTCAGTGCACAGAGCCCTGGAGTAGGGAGTGTGGGGACCAATGGGTTTTTTGTCTTGGGGACAGAGATTGTCAGAGCTT
>LOEQ01000442.1:473884-485235 GCA_001685075.1 Bramus lutescens | reverse complement strand
TAGATAGATAGATAGATAGATAGATAGATGGATAGATACATACATACATACATATAGATAGATGGATAGATGGATAGACGTAGGTAGACAGATATAGATAGATGATAGTAGACAGATAGATAGAAGATAGATATTGAATGGATGGATGGATAGATTTATTGATTTACCATGTGGTATATGTGTGATTCAAGAGCTAGTATCAACAGTTATAATCAGAGTAGAAGAACCTAGGTTTGTCTCAGCCGTCTCTCAAGGGAAATTGAGACTATTTGGCAAATTGCAGCTGACAGACTGAAGTAGCTGAAGTAACTCTACTGTTGTGACATTAAGGAAAACACAAAAAGGTGTCTATGTTTCTGACAGTGAGTTCATGGCAATGTGGTGTGGAGAGACAAACTGGTAAGTACCCAGATGTCCCAGAGGTTGAGTGGCTGGACAAGGTCGGGCCGAAGGGTGTGAAGACAATGGAGAAGGTGTCCATGCTTGTTCCATACTGCCCCTTGTCTGAGGGAGCTCCGTCTGACTGCTGTCACACTGGCCCCAAGCAGTACATGGAGAGGGCTATGGGCCCCTTGGGGTCCTGGTTGTTTAGGTTGGGGCAACCATGGGGGCAGATTGCAAAGGGCCAAGGGCCATGTGGGGATGAGGGCCATAGCTCCTGGTCTGCACTAACTTGTGGGTTCTGAGCTCCTAAGGGAAAGGCACCATGTCCTTCTTAGGATCTAGTTCATGAGGCAATGGAATTGAAAGGAGGCTGGGCCTTGCTGTAGGGAGCAGGTCGGTGGGGGGAGGTCCTTGGAGGTTATATGCTGCCCTGTCCTTCCCTTCCTCTGCTTCCTCTCCACCATGCGACGAGTGGCTCTCCTTCCCAGGGTCCCTGAAGGCTATTTAGAGCCACCCACGGTCCACAGCAATGGAACCAGCTGACTGGGAACCCAAACCGCCAAGACCACAAGTCAAACTAAATCTTCCTTGAAGTTTTCTGGTGCTGGCATTTGTCACAGCAATGAAGACCTAACAAAGACCTCCATGTTAGGCAGCAAACCACATGGGAACCCCAGGCAGTAGTGCCCACTGTCAGGCCCAAGAGCGAAGTCAACTCCAGCCCAGAATCATCCCTGAATACTGACTGATTGTTGGGGTGTCATGATGAATAAAATTTCACTTATGAACCCATAAGAACAGTGATGCAGAGGTGTCAAGGCATGAAAGAGGGAGGAGACAACTCTAATGTGTGTGACACCCTGAAGGCTAGACTAGGGGACACAGTATGGGACACAGCAATTCAGGGCTCTGTGCCTTGCCACCATCTACAAGGGGTCACAGAAGGAATCCCACGTGGACGTGGGGGTCACTACACATATACTCCCAGATACGGGTGGTTAGTAGACCCTTGGCTGCAGGTAAGCAAGTTTGTGGATGGCCGCAGCCTAGGCTGCAATGGATGCTTGGGACCAGAGGGCCTCTGGATGGATGCAATTGATGCTAGGGACCAGAGGGCCTCTGGGTAGAGGGAGGAACATGCCTTATTTGGGTGTGGGTATAAAAATAGCCCACACTTGGAAAATGCACACTGTGTAAATGCTTTATTCTTGTTCTTGTTTTTTAAATTAAAGTGGTGCGTGTCTGTGCGTGTGTGTCTGTGTGTGTGTGTGTGTGTGCGCGCACACACGCGCACCCATGTGCAGGTCAGGAGACAACCTGTATGAGATAGTGCTCTCCTCCCACTGTGTGGCGCCTGGGGAGCAAACTCAGGTCATCAGGCTTGGTGGCAAGAGTATACACACTCACTATATATCTCCTTGGTCCTGCTTTTGTTTTTCTGAAGTCTCAAAGGACTGGCCTGGAGCTCATAGTAATCCTCCTGTCTCAACCTCCCAAATGCTAGGATGGCAAGTGCAAGTCATCACACCTGATGCCATTTCATCTTTCTCAGCTGTCCCCACCTTCTTCACAGCCCTCTCTGGGAAATGATCCTCTTAGCTCCATGGTGTTGATGAGGAAACTGAGGCACAGGAAGGGTCCAGAGTCACACACTGGATCTACGTGGGAGCCTGGACTTGAAGTCATCACAGCACACCAAAAGGTGCATAGGGAAGAGACTAGCAGCGGATGTGGTGAAAGATCTGGGCAGAGGAGGAGCAGGGATGAGTGGCAGGCTCTTCTCTTGCCGGCAGCATCTAGACTCCTGGCAGGGCCGTCCCCAGTCCCCAGGGCTGTCCCCAGTCCCCTAGTGCAGGACAGCCTGCTGGTCCCATTTTTCAGCTATAGCCGGCGCCAGACCTGCCCACTCCAGGAAATCCTGCCACTGCTATTTTGGGAAAATTGATGATGGCTTTTTTTCTGGTCCTTCGGAGAGCCTGACAGATGGCCACAGATTTGTGCAATGCATTTCCACGGTAGTGTCCGAGGCTCTCCAATGGATTCTTCCTGCTTCGTCAGGCACTGCAGCCAGATTTGTTCCTTTGGTAAATATTTAAGGAAGCCTGCTGCGCGCAGGGCTCAGCAATAGGCGCCAGGAAAGGAACGAAATGGCATTTATTGGTTATGTATCATGCAGTGGCACAGGAGATTGCAGGTAGGACCAGCGTCATTCTGAGCACCACTGGGTCCCCAGTGAACCGTGTTAATGAGCCGTTCTTTGCCTGCTAGCCCAGCTTGCGGGCATCCTCTGGGATGTATTTCTGTAGTTCCAGCCCGTGACAGTGGAGGAACGTGTCAAAGCTCTAGAGAACCCAGCTGTCTTCAAAAGAAGAGCACCGCAAAGGCAAGGAGGGAAGCCCCGGCTGCTCTGCAAAGGCTCCTCTGTGCCAAAGCTGAACACAGGCCATCAAAGCTGAGAGAGAGAGACCCAGGAAACAGAACAGAGTCCTGAGGCCACCTGCTCGGACTGTCACAAGGCCTCAGCCCTGCCTGCCCAGGTGATGATTCGGAGGATGGACTCCCCTTGGGCCTCAGTGTGCCATCTGTAAAATGGAGTGGATGAAGGCCCTGGCCTCTCAGGGTGGGTGGGTTGAAAGAGACAGTGGGGTGGCCACACTGAGAAGCAGTGAAGTCGAAAGAGATGATACTACACTCACTGAGCCGGCAGACTGCAACCTCTTCAAGGTTGGCAGAAGCCCCAGCCAAGAGGATGAAATGGGTTAGACGTGTCTAGAAAAAAATACACAGGGTTGTGGTCCCGGCACCCCTGCCCTGCCTTAAGGAGACATTCTTACTGGCCTCAATACCAGGCTGGGACTAGAGATCTGGAAGGTTCTCTGTACTTGCCATTGTTTAAGAAAACCCAAAGGGCTTGTTTCTTCATGTATGAAATGATATTTTTTAGAAAGTATTTTCTTCTAAAAGCATCTTTTAAATTTGTTTTTAAAGTTGGGCGGTGGTGGCACATACCTTAATCCCAGCACTCAGGAGGCAGAGGCAGGTGAATCTCTGAGTTCGAGGCCAGTCTGGTCTACAGAGCGAGTTCCAGGACAGCCAGGGCTACACAGAAAAACCCTGGCCGGAAATCAAAACAAAACAAATTTGTTTTTAAATTACACTGATTTATTGTGTGTGTGTGTGTGTCTCACAGCATACATGTGGGTCAGAAAACTCACAGAAGTCATTTCCCTTTTTTTACAACGTGGGTTCCAGGAATAGAACTCAACTTGTCAGACTTGGTGAAAAAAACTCCACCCACTGAGCTATCTTGCTAGTCCCCTAAAAGCACACTCTTTTCATTGCTACTGTTTTATTATAAATATTTTATGACATAATTTTCCAGGGCTGGAGAGATGGCTTTGTAGTTATGAGAGCAATGGCTGCTTTTCCAGAGGACCTAAATCCAGTTCCCAACACTCATGACAGGCAGCTCTCAACTACCTGTAACTCCTGTGGCTCTGACGCCCTCTGCTGGCCTCCACAGGTACCTTCACTCCTGTGCACATAGCCACATGCAGACACAGACATGAATAATTTAAAATAAAACCTTTTTGTTGTTGTTGTTTTGAGACAGGGTTTCTCTGTGTGTAGCCATGGCTGTCCTGAAACTCACTCTGTAGACCAGGCTGGCCTTGAACTCACAGAGATACACTTGTCTCTGCTTCCTGAGTGCTGGGATTAAAAGTGTGCACCACTGCCTGGCTTAAAATCTTATTTGTTTGTTTTGTACACAGTGTTCTGTCTGCATGTATCCCTGCCCACCAGAAGAGGGCACCAGATCTCGTTACAGCTGTGAGCCACTGGGAACTGAGTTCAAGACCTCTAGAAGAGCAGCCAGTGCTCTTAGGCTCTGAGTCATCTCTCCAGTCCTTAAAACAAAATCTTGATTTTTTGTTCCAGATGGGAGGCAGTGGTGTACGCCTTTAATCCCAGCATTTGGGAGGCAGAGGCAGGAGGATCTCTGTGAGTTCAAGGCCAGCCTGGTCTACAGAGCAAGCTCCAGGACAGCCAGAGCTGTTACACAGAAAAACCCAGTCTCGAAAAAGCAAAAGAAAGAAGAAAAAAGAAAAGAAAAACAATTCCATAGAAGCATGTATTGAAGAGGACATTTTCTGCATAAAACCTCAATCCCAGAGAAAAGTAGCCAGCTGTTACAGCCCTCACCATTCTGCTATACTTTCCCTGGCCGCTTTGATGCAGGGCACACAGAAGGGCACTTCAGTGCTCCGCAGGATTCTCCCAGGTACCCATGTGCTTTCATCTGACTTGGTCCACATCCTGCCTCCTGTATTCTGTCCTCCGAGGAGGCTTTAGCTGTGTCTGGGCAGACAAGCTTCAAACCTCTGAGGCCACCTCCCGGTCTCATTTTAGCCAGAGGGAGCGAAGAGCAGTCATGAGGGCTGACACAGCAGACAGACCCAGGGCCATTCTGGGTTCTCTTAGGACCTAGACTCTGGGAAGTCCATCTCTCCACTGGTTCAACTGTGAATCAGCTGGCAAAGCCATGCACCCTGTCACACCTCTTTCATGATCCAAAGAATCCAGGCCTCCCAGGTTCTGAATGCTCTAATCCCTAATCTACCAAACAACATGGTCAGCATGTATGCACACACACATAGGCACATGGCTCTAAGGCACAAGTCCCTCGACTCCTCCACCCCTGTGCAGAGGGACCCCCAGGCTCCCGATGTCTCTCTGCCCTCTCCTCTGTCCTCTGTTCCTGCCATACAATCTCCGCAGATTTAATGATGGCCGTGACTCTCTCCCTTCCTCATTGCGAAGAATACTGTAGCTCTTCCGCAGGTTAACTCAGCAGAGAGACTCAGCCTAGCCATCCAGAGGGACCTAGTAGTGCAGCCTCTCCTTGGGCCCCAGGCTACTGCCCGCTCCATTCCCCAGCCACACAAACTGATAATGGGAAGCCCCAGGGCACAACAAATGTCCCCAAAAGAAGGGACTAGGGACAAGGAGGAGCATGGTGTAGGAGAATAGAGTGGGATGCTGGGAGGAAGGGCTAGCCAGGGCAGGGAGAAAGGTGTGATTGGCTACTTCAGGCATGCACCCCCTCAGAAGTGAGTCCCTCAGCCTCATGGGGCTAACAGTCAAAAGCAGCATGGGATGCTGGATAGCTGCTTTCCACTCTTGGAGTGGAAGACACCTGACATCCATTCCAGAAAAACCTACATAATTCAGCCAGGAAATAGCCCAGAACCTTCTGTATGCCAATCCATTATACTTTGGCTTAGAGACCTGAGCACCTATGGGGTATGGAACTTCACAGTATCCTGACAATAGGGACCTAACATGTGTGGGATCTCAGAACTGGGCTCCAGGCAGAAAGTCAGGGGCAAAAGAGAAGCTGCAGGATTGATGCTCAGGGCGACCTTTCTGTCTGACCTGGGCCAGGAAGTACTATCACAGACATAGTGGGATACTGGATTACCCAGAGTGCAGATATTGTTTCCCAGGACATAGGCTGTTAATTTTTTCATTGTGAGGGATCGAACTTAAGGGCCTAACATGGCCTTGGCAAGACTTCTACCCCTAAGAGACAGACCCAGGCCTTCGTCACTGTATTTTTATCACCTGATCAAAAAATGTTTGGGGGAGCAGTGAAATTGCCCGGCAGGTAGTGGTACTCACCCTCAAGCCTGAGGACCTACGTGGAAGAAGTGAACCAACTTCCACAAATTGTCCTTTGACCACACATGTGTCATGACATGTACATGAACATGTTCGTATAAATAAATCAAAGTATTTTTAACATATACAAGTTGAGCATCTCTGGTAACTAAATCCAAATGTGAAATGTCCCAAAATCTCTTCATTCCCCCCCCCTTTCTTTCTTTTGAAACAGTCTGACTGTGTAGACCAGGCTGGTCCAATCTTGTTATGTAGTTCAGGGTGGCCTTGAACTCTTGATCCTCCTGCCTCTACTTCTCAAGTGCTGAGATTCCAGTTTGGGAACACCACATTTTGCCAAAACGAACACCTTTCTGAGCACTGATGTAATGCCTCCAATGGAAAATTCCACATCATGGAACCCTGCTTTGCACTCAGTAATTAAACTGTCAAGTAAATACATACCTTCTTACAACCCTAAGGTTGTACAACATGTAAAGAGGTATTCAAAAGTCTCGAGTTCTTCTGGTCCTGAGCATATTAGAGCCAGATCCACCATCTGCCCAGAGAGCTTTGGTGTCTGTCTCTGTTCAGACTTCTAGTGTCTGAATGCTGCATTCGTGCTAAGCTCATAGCCCAGGGCTGCAAGGCTCCGGCCTTCAAGGGTCGCTAGACATGCCTGTGTCCTGCCTGAGGCGCTCTCCTCCAGGCCATTTTAATCAACACAACCCACAGTAAAAAGCCAAGGTATATGGGGGGGGTGCTATGCCAGTCTCTGCTGAAAGCGGTACTTGTTTGAAGCTTGGGGCCGAAAAGGAGGTCCCTTGCTCTGTGACACCAAGAGAAGGTGTGTCAGACAGCTGCCAGGGCTGACAGCTGCGCTCGCAGGTAGGAATAGATCACCGGCACGTTCACAGGGACAGATTCACAGATAGCAAGCCTGGGGCTCGGCACAACTCCCCACGGCAAACCTATGTGTCCATGCACCCTCATATCTGTGTGCTCATATACATGTAAAACATATGCACACATACACACACATGTGCACCACATGGGCTCATGAAGATGGAAACACAAAACAACAAAACACAAGTCTACTCTTTCATGAGGACAAACTCAGAGGCGGACAGATGGAAGACTGGCTGAGTCAGCAACACGGCAACCCCTCCCCCACTCCCCTAGGCAGCCCCTATCCTCTTCCTTGTCCTGTGGAGAGGATGTGGTTACAGGCAACAGAGCAGGTAAGATATTGCCCATCAGGAAAGAAGCGTCCTTTCTCCCTTCTGTCCCTAGCAAAGAAGACATAATCTCCCACAGAGTCCCTTAATGCTAGCTGGGCATCGCAAGACTGAGCCCAAGAGAGCCACCGTAGCTGGCTGTCTCCACTGAAGTAGGCAGGATTCTCTAGAAGAACAGAGCTAATAGAAAGTATGCACATTAAAAAAAGAGAACTGTAAATTAGCTGTCACTGTCAATGTAAGAAGACTCTGCCCTCTGTAGGCAGCGCCATTCCCTAGGTTTGGGTCTTGGACTGTGTAAGCACAGAGAGCTGGCAGTGTGCATACAGTTCTTGGCTCCAGGCTGTGGATGGGACTAGCTGTTTTACACTCTTGGTGCTGTGACTTCCTATCTTCATCTTGGAAAGACTGAGGTAACAGCAGCTGCTCCATCTACGTAGGCTGAGTCCAGCACTGATGGCCTAAAGTTCCATGGAGGGTCACTGCTACCAAGTCTCCCTTCAAATGCCCAGGAAGTTGGAGTCTGAGGTCAGCCGACAGCAGCTGCAGCCATAAAGAGATGACTCAGAGAGGGGCTTGGACTTGTACTGTCTTCCTTACCTGGGCACTAGCTTGTCTTTCCTTTCCAAGTCAGTCTCTTCTGGAGACGCCTCCTCCCCTAAGACTGGATCACCAGTCTTATGCATCTATCAATCCAGTCAAGGTGACAACCAAGACCAAGCATTATATTCACTAAGATTGACCTCAGAGAGGTCAAGATGGGGCTGGTGCCTCAGATCCCGAGGAGATAAACCCATGAACTGGACATGAGTGTGGCCAAGCTGATGTTTGATTCTGGGCCAACACAAAATAGGACCCTCCCACAACCTGCACCGCAGGTTGAGTTCCCATAGCTCCTTTCTGTTTTCTGTATCTTCAATGCTAGCTTCCCTTTGGGCCTCTGTCTTCATCTCCTGTTGTCCTTTCTGGGCTCCCCAAGCTCCTTTGTGCTGGGGCCTGGTTCTCCCCCCACCCCCACCCCATTTTCTCGCCTCCATATGAAGCCTCTGTGACTAATTTTTGTCTCATTTTAAGATCATATTTCCTTGAGGTTTACCGTGAACACAAGACAGCTTTCTGCAATTTACCTCCATTTCCTGTGGTAAATCTTTTTCAAAAATGTGTTTTTCCTCAGGGGGACAGAGCCTTCCCCTCCTCACTGCAGGATGTGGCCTACCATGTCAGAGGGTTCATTTTCGGGGCTCACCCTGTGACAAAGAGATATCTGCTCCAGCCTAGAGTGTGGGGGATGCTGTTTGGGTCCCTCCTGGCCAACCTGGTTGCTATTAGACCCTCATTTCAGATGGTGAAGCAGAGGCCTTGGCCGTGAACATGCAGCCCAGAGCCAAGTCCCCAGCTTCTGGCAGCCATTTTCTTGCAGGTCTGTGCTGGCTCCAGAGACTTCTTCCACTTCTGCCGCCTGACAATCCAAAGGGAAATTTATTCACAGATAATTTGAAACAGTCTCAAGCCCTCCCGACGCCAGAGAGTTCGAGTAGAAAATCTACAGGCCCCAGAGGGTAACGGCCCACAGCTATTCCTGTCTTGGCCTGCCCCTCTTCCAACTTGACATCCCAGAAAACCCCAACTCCCATTCAGTCACTGCAACCCAGGCCAGAGACATTACTGTGTGGGGATGGAGAGGGACGGGCAAGATACGGGTTGTCTGTGGTACCCTCTGAACACGGTAAGGCTGGGCTAGAAGACTACGTGTTTATTTGTGTGTGCGCGCACACACACACACACACACACACACACACACACACACACACACACACACCAGTGCACTTCAGTAGAGGTCAGAGAACAGCCTGCAGGGGTCAGTTCTCCCCTTCCACCATGTGAGTCCTAGGGATTGAGCCCAGGTCATTAGACTTGGTGGAAAGTGTCTTCACCCACTGAGCCATCTCATCTGATTGTTGATCTGTGGCCAGGCCCTCAGGCATCCCAGGCCTGTCACTGAGCTACATCTCAGCCCTCAACAAGCTTCTGCAAGCACTGACAGTCCTGAGGCCTTCTACCTGGCCACCTGGCTGGTGGCCCTCAGTGCTCATGCCTGTGGAGGGACTTGAGAACGCCTGGTTTCCCCTCTTCTGGTTTATTTTGCTGATGTGCAGAAGAGCAGAGAAAAATAAACCGAGGGCCTGTTTGTCTCCACATGGGTCTCCAGCTGGTTCCTACTCTGGGATCCAGTCTCTGTTGGCTGCTGGGTCGCCAGGCGGAGCTGGAGATATCTTTCCCTGAGGTACCTTAAACAGACAGCCATAGTCCGGATGGAGGCTTGCCATTTACAGATTCCAAGGACAGCAATCTCACATTCCTGGCAGCCTGGTGGCAGCTTCTGGCTTCCCTTTTCCTCCTCACTCCTGGATTGGGAACCCAGCTAGAGCCACATCAGCCCACCCTCAAGATCTCATTTTCTTATCTCTGCCTGCCTGTTCTCACACTAGGGATGGGGGAGGAGGAGAGACTCCAAACCCTGGGATCTCAGGTCATCCCTGCTGAGGCTGGCAGGCGACCTCTTCTAGAGCAAAGAGCTCTTTCATTCTTTGCAGGGGCAGGTAGCCCTCACTAGTCAGCTTCTCCCTTCCTGGGTCAGTCCTCCAGCCCAGGATACCCTGGCAAGAGCATTTCTCTGTAAATTACAGTCCCTCAGGTTGTGGTGACTCCCAACCATCCAATTATTTTTGTTGCTACTTCACAACTGTAATTTTGATACTGTTATGAATTATAATAGAAAGATCTGATATGCAGGCTAGCTGATATGCGACCCCCAAAGCGGTTGCTACCAACAGGTTGAGACCCGCTGCTGTGAAGGGAGAGAGAGCATTGTGGGTGTTAAGTGCAGGTGGTCTGAAGGACCCCAGGCTGGGTAACCCAGCAAGAGCACCTCAGCTCTGCTCCCCAGCAGGCTTCATCATTACATGGATGCTGACTGTGTTGCTGCAAACTAAACTCCATGTAAACTCTATGTCCTTCGTTTCCCCCATGAAACTCACATACCTTTAGAGAATGCAAGTGTTCCAGAGGCTTGGGGAGCCAGTGCCTTGCCTCTACCACCCCCAAAATGGGCTTTCTGTTATACTGGTTTCTCCAAAAGTTGTTAATATGATTTGATTTCTATGGGGTTATTTTTCTCACGTGTGCTTGCTTGTGTGTGTGCACACAGAGGCCAGAAGTCAATGTTCAAGTCTCCTGTTTTTTTTGTTGTTGTTGTTTTGTTTTGTTTTGTTTTTTTGAGAAAGGGTCTCTCACTAAAACCCAGGAGTAGCTGACTAGTGAGCTCCCGGGCCTCCTGTATCCACTTCCTCAATTACGATTACAATTATGTGCCATGGTACCCCACTTTGTACTAGAATGCTGGGGATCCCATCTCAGGTCCTCATGCTTTTACACCAGGGACTTTGCTGATGAAGCCCTCTCTCCAGGCCCTACTACCTTATTTTCTTTCACAGATTTACTGGAGTGACAGGTTTGTTATTACTTTGCCAATGAGAAGGGGAAACTGAGGCCAGGAGAGATAATGACGTTTGGAACAGACCGGAAAATATGTTCTTTCTTTCTTGATGTTTGAGTTGATCTTTGGGGTAACCCCACTGAGCAAGGAAAGGAAAGATGCTGGCTGGTGACACAGGCCATCTGCTCTGTCCTACTAGCTTTGAAAACCACATTCTCCCCTCCTACAGATCAGAGGTTAAGCGTGGGTCAAGGGCATACCACTGCTAAAGAGTGGGGCTGGAAGGGGACCCAAAGATACTTTGCATGGAAGCTGGAGCCTTCTTCCAAGCTGCCTGTGCACCCTGAGGCTGATGGATTCTGGAGAAAGGCTATGAAGGAGAGAGTAGAAAAGTACATGGGTCAAATAAACCAGTTTCCTGGCCTGCAGGACACTGCTGAGGTGAGCAGAAATTCTCCGCCTGATTTCCCACAGTGGCTTTTAAACTCATGCATAAATCCCTGCAGAGTGTGGGGAGGAGGGAGAGGAGGGAGGGAGGGAGGAAGAGAGAGAGAGAGAGAGAGAGAGAGAGA
>LOEQ01000442.1:461216-473877 GCA_001685075.1 Bramus lutescens | reverse complement strand
AGAGAGAGAGAGAGAGAGAGAGAGAGAGAGATCTGCGTTTAGTTTGTTTTGGAGTGGTCAGGGTGGAACTTATTTTGGCAATGGGGATAGAGGGGTTTTGTATGTGCTGCGGCAAGCGCTGTATAGCCGAACTACACACCAGCCTTCTTTTAAAAAATATTACAGTTATTTGGGGGTGGGTTATGCACCTACCATGACACACACGTGGAGGTTAGAGAACAAGCTGAAGCTGTAGGAGTCAGTCTTCTCCTTCCTCTCTGTGAGGTTTGGGGGACAGAATTCAGATCCCCAAAGCTGATAGCAAATGCTCTCACTCGCTGAGACATCCTGATGGCCCACCCCTAGCCCTGCTTTTACCTTTTATTTTGAGTCATTCTTTTCAACCTCAGACGGACAGAACCGCAAGATTAAAGCCTTGTCTTGTTTACAGCTCCCCCTGGCCTCCAAGCCTGTCATCCTAGCTCCTCAAGAGCCTGAAGCAGAAGGGTCATGAGTTCAAAGACTGCCTGGGCTACAGCGTGAGCCCAAGCCCAGACCGAACAATTTAATGAGGCCCTGACTCAAAATAAAAAGTAATACAAAAGAGCTGGGTGCGTGGCTCTGTGGTAGAGCACTTGCTGAGCATGTGTGAGGCCCTGGCTTCCATCCCCAGCAGTGCCAAAGACAGAAAGAGAAACAAAATCAGTTTGACACCGTCACACACATCAGACACAAGTTACAGAGTGCAGCCACACATCCAGCTTGCCTGGCTGGGTCATTGCACGGCACACAGGCAACGATGCAGAGACAGTTGGCCCTGAAAGACTGAAATTGCCAGGTTCAGTCACACACCAGGTGATGCAGCAAAGCCCTTCTACAGTCAGAAGTCCCCAGAGTCACAGAAGGATTGCCAGAGTAGCCCGTGGCCCTGCTAGCACGCTTGGAAACCCATCGTTTCCCGCAGAGCAACAGTTCCCATCCATTTTATGTGAATTCTTCAGAGAAAGCATTCCTTCTCCCCACCCCTCAGTTTTTCCACCAGTGTGGTGTGAGGCTTCAGGCCAGGAAAGAGCAGAAACTAAAAGTATCACTCAACTTTGGAATGCAAGAGAAATTAATTAAATCCAAATTTGCCCCAGAATGCTGGAAGTTGAACGCCACTCAAGACAGACTTGCGATCCGGATTGGATTTCAAAGCCGTTTCTGAGAAACCTTTGGGAGCTGTTTTGCAGCCAATGACAGAGATGGAGTTGCCTGGCACAAGCCCACAGGGCAGGTGGGAGACCTGTGTCGAGCTCAGTGACACGGGGACAGCCTGGCATGAAATGAAAACTGAGGAGAGTTGCTGGGCAACACAGACCTGATGTTGTTTGGACCAGGGCCTGGATTTGCCAGCTGAGTGGGTGGTGGCTCGTTGATTTGCAAAGAGCCAAGCAGAAAAGACAGGGCAGCTTTACCCCGAGGAGCAGAAGGGAGGGAGCACTCCCACCCAGGCAAGGGACCACAGGGGGTTTCTTTCAGAAACTTATAAAGATTCTCCTGGGGCATAAGTGGATCCCCTGGGAGCACCTAGTGTCATAAACCCACCCAAACAGTACCCGTCTGTTCACCAGTCCTTGCCAGGAGGCAGCTATTGTGCAGAGCCCAACTACAGAAGGCCTCGGGAGACCTGGCTCCACCATCCCACACAGGACGTAAGGTGGTTGGTCGTCAGTTATCCACAAGCATGGAAGAAAGGAATGTATATACAGCCCACAAGAGTGACTGCATGGTTTTCAACGCTAGCTGGGTTCAGATGACGTTCAAGTCCCACCGCCCATTTATGCCTGCAGGTGATGTCACAGTGGAGTCCCTGGGATGTGATGGGAGAGAATCACTTGCTCTTTCTTCACTTTCTGAGTTTTTCTTCACCCTTTTAATGAACCAGGTGAGGCATTTGTGGGGATATTGATGCAGGACACACAGTGAACGGGACAAAGCCATTCTCTCTGGAAGCATACGTCTTTGAAGTCAGAGTGAACCCACCAGGCAGATGGGCATAAATGTCAGCCAGCTGCTGGAATGTGACACCACAGGGTGTATGATGGTGGTCTAGCGTGTTGTGGAGTTGGCTTGAACCACCAACTTGATGCCACCCAGACACCTGGAGAGAGAGTCTCAGTGTGGGATTGTCTAGACCAGGCTGGCCGGTGAGGCTGTCTAGGCGGGACTATCTTATGTGAACTGATGTGGGACGTCTCAGTCCCCTGTGGGTGGCACCATTCCCTAGGCAGGGGATCCTGAAGCGTGGAGAGAGTGAGCTGAGCACAAGTAAGCCAGCCAGCATTTTTCCTTGATCCTGTGGCAGTGATGTGACCAATTGTGTGACATTTCTGCCTTGGCTTCCACACGTGATGGACTGGAACTTGGAACTGAGAGTGGAGATAACCCCTTTCTCCTGTAAGTCGCTCGCTGTTGATCGCAGTCACTAGACTAGACTAGAACACACGGTGTCTTGGCGCTTTCCCAGATGACATGCTTTCTACTAATAAACGTGATGGACTTTATATTTCCTCAGGAAATTTACCTTTCTGTGTCTTCTTTAATAATGAGGTGCTAACTGCCATTTTTTGGACTTTGTTGACTTTTGAATTGGGGTCTCCAGCCCAAGACTAACCTCGAACTCCCAAGAGCTAAGAATGACCTTGAACTTCGGATCCTCCTGCTTCTACCTCTGGAATGCTGGGATGACAGGCGTGCACCCTCACACCCAGGTTCTGGGGTGCTGGGGGTAGAACCCAAGCTTCATGCTTGCTACGTCCCCAGCTTTTAAATGACATTTAAAACCTCAAAATTCTCCCCTTCCGAGAGCTGGCCTGACATTCGAGGGACATGAAGAGGCTGTGGTAGGTGCCCGGAGAGCCTGACCTCTGGACTTGAGTGTATTTAGCTCCCCTGGGTATGAAGATGTCCCCACAAAGCCACAGAGTTGAGTATAATTGGGAAGTACAGGCCCCACGGAGTAGGCCTTGGTTGAGAGGTGGGTCAAATGGGATTCCAGGCGGCTCAGCGCAGAGGTCAGTCATTGAACTTCTTTCTGCCCCGTTAGAAATGGAGCCATCAAGAATGAGCCCGTCGAAGGCTTGTTTGGAAATAAGAGAGCACAGCTGGACTCTGCCCTCTCCCTGAGCGAGGCTTCAGATGCAGAGGAGCAGTACTGGGGTTAGCTAAGTGCGCAGCTCAGCGATGGCATCAAGGACATCTCTCTTCACCGTACCTGCCTCGTAGTCTCAGCATGTCAGCGGTAGCTCCGGGCAAACATCCTTGTATCATATCCAGTGGTCAGAAGGATCCATCTCTTCTTAGAGCTATGGAAGCTATGGAAGCTTTCCCAGAACCCTCCAGTGGAACTCTCCTTACAACACGTCGACGAGAATTGGGGTCACATGTCTCTCTGACTAAGCTGGGGAAAGGCAAACGGGTGGGAGATACCTTGGCCTCAGGCAGTCAGAATTTACCCATGTTTAAGGTGAACCGGGTTGAAGGGCCCTGTTTTCTGCTTCCAGGAAAGATGGGTGCCAGAGTGGGGTAGGCAAAGATGGGTCTGACTCAAAACCAGAAAGAGCCAGCGGCAGCAGGGACCACAAGGAGCACACACGGGAGGTGTGGAGAGGGATGGAAACTTCTCACAGAAAGCTGAATATCTGTGACGTGGGACCTCACAACCTCCCACTGTGTTTCAGCATCATCCAGCCCTTCCAGAGTTCCGGAACTCAGAACCCGCTTCAGCAAAACGCACACTGGCCCAACCAGGACCACAAGCTCAGGCTCCAGTGCCAGGCCTGCTGTGGAGGAACAGTGGGACAGGGCAGTGCCTATAGTGCACCTGCCCCAGGCCTGGCTTTGTGTCTCATCCTCATTCTCCTGCCCTTCCCAGGGACACTGCTGCTGGGTGTTTAGTTTTGATGGAGACAGGGTCTAGCTGTGTTGCTCAGGTTGACCTCCTGGGTTCTACTGATCCTCTAGCTTCGGCCTCACAGTAGTTGGGACCATAGGGCTGCACAGTCTCAAACTCCAGAGACCTTGTGTGTATGTGTGTGTTTTCTCAAGTATGTATGGGCACATGTGTGTGCACACATGTGGAAGCCAGAGGACAACCTTGGGTGTCATCTGCTGTCCATATCCTTTGAGACAATGTCTTTGGCCAGGGAGTTACAAGGAGCCTCCTGTGACCACCTTCCTTTGCTGGGATTAAACTGGTAGATGGGTTATGGGGAGAGAACACAGGTCCTGACTGTGGCAGCTTTCCAGCATCACAATTTCTAGTATTCATTTTTTCCCAGATGATTGATAACAGCTGGGAGGGGGAAGTGGAGGGGGGATTTCACTAAGGGATGCAGAAGGGGTGGGGATTTCACTAAGTCTGCCCACTTATAGCTATGGGTGGTGTTTGAGCGACACACACTCCATGGGTCTCTCGGAGTCTCCCTAGCACTAGGGGAACACACACCATTCAAGAGGCGGTCGATCAGTCATCCTTTTGTTTAGAAGTCATAGCACCCGGGCTGGAGAGATGGCTCAGGAACTAAGAAGGCACACCTCTCTATTCTCATCTCCCAGGGCACCCCCCCCCNNNNCCCGCGGCTGCTGCAGGAAGTGCTCCTAACCTCTGAGCATCTCTCCACCCCTTGTCAGGTGTTTTCTTAGAGCAACAGGAAAAACAAACAAAAACAGGGAGGTATTCACCTCCTCATCCCTGCCAGATGCCTCCAAGGCACTGGGCATCACAGTTTGTCTGTCATTGGCAGAGCACACACACATCACAGCTCCGGTGCCTTGGAGGTTCTTCCTGGGGACCTCTCTTGATCCAGCAGCAAAAGGGTTAAGTCTGTCTCAGCAAGGGCTTCTGGGTCTCAGCTCCCCTTTAAGCTGTCATTCAGTGGGGTCAGCCTCCCAGCCCCAGCAGGTGACTGTCTACATGTGCTGGAGTAAGTTGCATAGGGAAGAGGTGGAATATTATTTATAGTCTCACGCTTAGGAGTTCTCAGTGGGCAGAGCCACCAGCCAGCGGGCCAGGGTCCTTCTGCCCAGTAGTGGACAAGTATGAGGCTCCTTAGGTGCTGTCTCTGGCAGCCTCTGTGTTCCTCCTTTNGGTTTCTAACATAATTAATGTCATTCAGTATATTACAAAACCCCCCAAGTAGCCCCTCTCTGATGGAATTTAATTAGAACTCTGCCTCAGCTGGGAGGTGTGCACTCCTTACAAAGTCAACTGAAAGAAAACAAGGCCAACAATCTCTCTAAGTGACACATCTTTGGGGAAAGCCTTCAAGCCGCTCATTTCCTTCCTAGCTTGTGCAGATCAGATGGCATCCCCGTTCCCCATTCAGCTCTCAATATACACTGTTCAGTTCTGGTGTCCTTGATTCCTTCCTGCCATGGAGACACCCTTGCCTTTTATGCCTGGAAAGATTGTTCTGGAAAAGCACGGGTATAAGAGCATTTATGAATCATACAGTGTTATTATCAGTACTTGAAGAATATGTATACAAATGGAGGCCCATTAAGAAGCTGATGGTTCAGTTCTTAAGCTGCTTTCCTTACTGGGTTCTCACCTCTGAGAGACTGTGAGTGAGGTCGCCTCGGTTATAAAACAGGGCCATTGACACAAAGAGCAGCATCATTCAGCTATGAAAAGGAATGAAGCCCTCATATGATACAACATGAGCCTTGGACACAAGGCCAAGTGCAAGAAGCCAGACTCAACAGTCCTTTATGATTCCAGGTACAGGATGGGTCCTGGATAACACAAATCCATACAGATAGGAAGCAGATTAGGGGAGGCCATGGAGGGGTGGGATGGGCTATGGCAATGGGGAGAGACTGCTAAGGACTGCAGGTTTCTTTGTGGGCAGAGAAAATACTTTGGAATTAGATAGTGGTGATGGTTGCACAGCTCTGAATACATTAACAACCACCTTAGATGGTGAACTGCTGGGCATGTGAGTTCTGTGCCCACAACAGATGTAAGCCATGGGCAGTGCTTCTGACTCAAGGTAGTGGGAGGAGGGATTGCTACAGCCTGAGCATGGGAAGTGGTCTGTAAATTACGAGGTAAAGTTTTCATGATGTGCAACTCCAGAGTGGGACTGTTGTGTGCGGTCAGTGGGGCTGCAGAGATCGCTTGAGGGTCACAGGTGGTGCCCCAGGAGAGCAGTATCAGGCACACTGTGTGGTTTCCCTTCCGTTCTCTTCATGGAACTCTGATGAACTGAGGGCATGTGGGAGTTGAAGACTGATACTCTGACCCTTAGCCATGCTGAGCGCTCTAGATTCTAAGCTCTAGAGTCCATCTTAGAGAACATTCCCTTGATTGTAATTGAGGAGCACTGAGCAGTTTCTCAGAATGAAAGGGTTCCAGTGCTCTTTATGATGCCCAGAGGCAGCTGGACCTGCACCTGCTAGCCGTGGGGATCGGAGCCACAGAGTTGTATGCCTTTGTGGTCCATAAGCAGGAAAGGTTTAAAGGGCAGGGATTGGAACCCCAATTCCTGGATTCTCCAGACTGAGATGAGCCCCACAGGACTGCTTGAAGACCTCACACCCTTGCTGGTTTGGGAGCAGAAAGAAAATTAGAGCTTGCAGCTGGCAGGCCCCTGAATAAGTCAGAGAAGCTGGTGCTGAAATCTTGTGTCCAGAGGACACCAGTGGAGGTTCATTGGTGGCTGTGTTGGCCAAGTGAGTGGGAAAACATTGTTCAGACAGAAATATAGTCCAGGGACCCCTGTAGCAGTGCTCTCTGGTCATTAAATGCAGCAGTTAATAAAAGGTGGTATCTACTAAGGATCCCCACCCATTTAGATACAGGAAGGTCACCGAGGCCCTTGATCAGTGAAGTTTTGGTGGAATGGGGAGGGTATACCAAAGTGGGTTGGAAAGAGATGTGGGGATAGCAACTATTATTGATCTTCAGAGGGACTTGTTAACTCAAATATCAGGAATGAGGTTGGACAGAGGAGGTATAGTTAGAGGGACCAGGGACTTTGGCTTTATTTTTGCAATTACAGAGGTTGTTCACATTTGACTGCTGACGGAGGTGAGGACGTCTCCAGCAGATGCCAGGGCTTGGGGAGTGCTGCGGGGGAAGATTCCTGAATGACAGGAGGACATAGGACCTGTTACCTATGTCAGCCTTCAGGTGGGAACAGAGATATTCCACCTGTTTTAAGGAAAGTGGGTTTGGAGCAGTGGGGTTGCTCCAATTTGAGGAGGGGGTTTGAAGGTATAAAGAAGACATACAAAATCAAAAGTGGGGAGTGTGGAAACTTGCTCAGTGTAGAGGGATCACAGGAGCTCCTGAGGTATCACGTGAGCAAGGCTGGCACACAGAAGGGTGAACCCACAATGATGAGGTGGCTACTAGTAAAAATCTAGCTGGCAGCATCCTAACAGGTCACAGCTCTTGTTGTCAGTCAGGGGGCTGGAGTTACCAGGCTGGGAACTGTGGGCAGGTGATGGGGCTCCCTAGGTGCTGTCCCTGGCAGCTTCTGTGTTCCTCCTCTAGTTTTACAGCAGCAGCAGCAGGTGACGCCCCCTAGTGCATGCCTCTGGTAAAATCCCCTCTGCACTACAAGTGTTAACAGCCCTATGGGGTCCTAGGCAGTCAGGGTTAACCATTCTGACTGGCACCGGTTTCCATGTGAGCCTGAATGGGGGAATTCCTCAGCCCTTGACAGCAGCGGTGTCCAGTTCTGCTTGTGGGATGTGTCAGAGAGTCTTGTCCCTCCAGGCTCAGCAGCTCTCTCGAACTCAAATGACCCGGGCCTGCAGCTTCTCTTCTCTCCGTCTTTCCACGTTTCTATCCCTCTGAGCCTCAGCCCTCTTCTTGTTCTTGCCTTCTCCCCTCCTCTGCCTTGGCCTCTCAGCGGCCTCCCGTTACGAGGACACTGTCAAAGTTGCCACCCTTCTGCTGCCACCATCCCTGCCGCCCACCCTGCAGCTGTCTCTGCAGCCACCTGCCTCACCCCTGTGTATCCCAGCCTGTGGACTGCTCAGCTCCCCCTCTGCTGCCGGTCAGGGCTGCCCCCAGCTCTGTCTCACACTGCCCTTCAAGGCTGGTGCTCCCTGGTTCCTCCTCTGGGCCTTGGGCCATGTGGCCTCCTGCGCCTCCCCACTCAGGCAGCTCTGCATCTGTCGTCAGCACCAAGGCAGCTAGCTCCTGAGCCTTCTGCAGCTCAGCATGCTGGCTGCTCCACGTCGCCACTGTCACCATGCTGGGCTGTCTGTGCTGCCAGTGCTCCTCATCATGTTACTAGCTCAGCCTGTCTGTCCAAGTCACACCAATCACAGCAGACACCGCATGCAAATGAAGGTTCATGTTTGCACCTATGGCAGCTTGCCTCTCTAACCCCAGTCACTGCAGTCCCTCTGCTGGGCCACCAGGGTAGGTGTTGGTCCAGATGGAGGGTCACGGAGAGTTCAAGGAAGCTTGCATATAGTAAGGAGGCCAATGCAAACTGGCTGAGAGCCCTCCTGCAGGAGCTGGTGCAAGCAGCTGTGGTCGCTGGGCAGTTTCCCCAAGGCATCACAGAGTGCTCAGGATGGCTGATGCTGGCAGAAGGGTAGTCAGGTGGGCTGTGTGATTGACAATTCTTTTGCTGAAGGCAGCCAGGGCAGAGCATCCAACAGCTGCCCAGCCCCTCACGTGTCTTTGCTTATCTACAGGAGAATGAGCAACAGCAAGAGTGCTCATGGCAGGAACATGGAGATCTCAGCAACAGTGACAGTAGTTTCTACAGACTGTGATATTTCAACAGTGTTGAACACCCGCCACCACCCCAGGGATAGCGGACCCCTTATCTGTGGCTGGCTGGGGGCTCTAGGTAAGGAACAAGAATCTGGTTGCCTGGGCTGACTTTCCCCAGCACGGCAAGCCCACAGTGGCTGCCATGTTCTTCTGACCTTTGACCTAAAGACAGAGAGTAAGAGGTAAGGAGAGGAGAGCCATGCCTTGACCCGCCATTGAGGAAGGTGTGTTGAAGATGCCAGGCCAAAGAGCACTCCTGCCAGGGAGTCTGGAGGGATCTTTTGGGGAGGCGTGACAGTAGTCATCATCCTTGCCACCAAGTCGGACCCCAAATCCACGACACCAGACTCAATAGAGACCAATCACCTTTAATCCAAATGCTGTTGAGTCAATGTGCTGGGAGTCAGACACTCATAAATAATACACACATGTACATATATATGCACACATATGAACACCTGTACACGCATGCATACATATGAACATGCCCACACACAAACATGCTACCCACATACAAACACCCTCACATATACACACCTGCACACATACGAACATGTCTGCACACATAGACACATGCACATATATCTACACATACATTAACACACATATATACAAGCACACATGCACACATTGAGCATACACATGCACACATATGAGCACATACATACATATCTGCAAACACATGAATACACATGCACACATCCACACATGTACCTGCACACATATGAACACTTGTGCACACATATACACAGAAAGACAGAAAGAGGAAGGAACACTTTTCAGACTGACAAGTTAAAGTCAAATACTGAAAATGGCAGGAAAACAAGGACTCTTTGAACAGTAAGTTGGAAGAAAATGCCAGCAATGGAGTGGAGCCAAAACATGAAAAACTGAGACGTGGGAGGAGATGTGGGGTCAGTATTGGCCGTGGCCATGACCTTGGGTGGCCTGGAGGTCAATCTTTACCATCTCTCTGCCAGCCTCCAGTGCCCCTGGCTGGCAGCTCTCTTAATATTGTTCTTGAGTCTGAACCAGATTCCTGACTTTTCCAAAGTGGAGACGAAGGTGTGGTCTGGATCCTGTCCCCTCAGCTGACCTCGGGTGTGCTAGCCACAGTGGGGAGTGTCGGAACTCTGTCCACAGCTTTACAAATTTTAAGTTGTCCTAGGCTGAAGTCAGCCTTGTCTCTTCTTCCTCAACACTGGTCACCAAGCCATGGGGAACTTGTTCCTGCAGATTGCTGCTGTCCTGCAGAAGCCACCGGTCAGCCCCTGCTGTCCCCAGGGACATCGGGACGCCCATCCATTTCCTGTAGCGAAGCAACATGGTCCCCAAAACAGGAGGAGCTGGAGCGGCGCTCAGTGAGGGCCCGAGTTCACATCCTCAGCACANACACACACACACACACACACACACACACGTCATAGTAGCACGCCTGCAGTCTTACAGCTGGGGAGGCAGGGACAGGAGCACCCCTGAGGCTTGCTAGCTAGCCAGTCTTGGCAAACTAGCAAGCTCCAGGTAGGGAGGGACCTGTCTCCAAAACGAAGACAGAGAATGATTGTGGAAGACAGTTGATGTCTCTCTCTGGCATCGGCATACACACTCACACACTGCTTCTTCGGAACAATTTCCCTTTAAACATAAACCAAAACAACAACAAAAATCCTTCCATGAACTGACCTGTGGTACACATCACATTACTCAGAGGGCTGGGCAGGACAGACTAGGGATTCTGGAAAGTTCCGTCCACCTCTGGCAGGCTCGCCCTCACTCATGTGTTTGAAAAATGACTAAGACACAAAAGGAACTTCGTGGGTTTGCAAGGAAACTAACAGATGACTCTAGACAATGGGCAGCCAGTGGTGCTCCAAGGTGCCAGGGAGCTTATTGGAGCTTGGAACTCAGGAATCCAGCCTGCAATGGGAATGGGCAGGGGGCTAGGTGCCTGAGCAGCGTGCACCCTCCTTAGGGACCACTGTGCTTATCTGCCAAGCTCAGAGGCAGTGGGGACATGGCTGACTTTCACGGTCATTCTGTTTGGTTTCCCTTCACAAATTAGAAAGCACATGAGCCCATCTCCCACAGCCCAGGACTTGCAATGGTAGGCTGCTCCTGACCAGAGGCCAACAGAGGCCCAGAGCTTGCCTGTCATGGACTTCACCAGACACATGCAGAAAGGGAAGGCGAGGACTCCGGTTGGCATTCTCGGTGAAGGAAGGGAGGGAATGTCTCGGTTTAAGAGCCTTCAGGCTAAGCACGTGACATCGAGAGGTATCTGCTGTATCACCTGTGCTCAGGAGCGAGGCCTGATACCAGCTATGAGAAGCACTTGTTCCCGGTGCTGGACCCCCCTCGTTCACTGTACTTGTTCTTCCAGTGAGATGGGTCAATCCTCTTCCCGTCAACCTCAGCGGTAAAACTGGTGGAGGACAGAGAATGGGATCCTTGTCCCACTCTGTAGAGCAGCTGGCGTCACACTGCAGGGCAGAGGCTCCCTGATGACCTGTGACCTGCTCCTGCCAGGGCACCTCCCTTTATTCTAAGCAGGACTTGAGTTTTGTGAGGCAGCATCTTTTATGTCACCCTGACTGGTCCACAGCTTGCTATGTGGACCCAGTTGGCCTTGAACTTGCAGCCATCACCCTGCCTCTGCCTCCTAAGGGCCGAGATGACACCTGACTTCACGGTGGGTATTACAGACGCATTGTGAGCTGTTCTTAGAGTCAACTGCTCTCAGCCAAACTGTGCCTGCCACACAGTGTGGGGACACAAAACTGTTGTTTGTTTGTTATTATTGTTGGTTTTTTTGAGACAGGGTTTTGCTATGTAATCCAAGCTAGCTTCACAGCCACCATCCTCCTGCCTCAGCCTCCTCGGTGCTGGGATTACAGGTGTACACCACCATACTGGACTGTGCCAGGCTCTCCCGCTGATTTCCATGCAGCTCTTTCTCAGGACAGGGTGATTTCAGTATATCCAGCTTGGTCTAATGACTCAGGGGCCCATACAGGAGTCCCTACCAACAAATCAAAGTCTGGGCCCTTAACTTGCAAAAAGCCTGCTTTCAAGCTGGCTGGTGGCACACACCTTTAATTGTAGCACTTGGAAGCAGAGGCAGGTGGACCTGTGAGTTTGAGGCCAGCCTGGTCTACACAGTGGGTTCCAGAACAACCGAAGCTATGAAGAGAAACCCTGTGTCAAAAACAAGCAAACAAACAAAAACAACCATGCTTCCAGTCTTCAGCAAATGGTGCTGGACAAACTGTGCAGCTGCATGGAAAAGAATGAAATTAGATCCATACCCTATTGCTCTGCATAAAATCTGGTTCTATTGATCAAGAACCTCAACACAAGACCAGATACCCTAAATATTCTAGAAGAGAAAGTGGAAAATTGACTTGAACTCACTGGCACCAGAAAGGACTCTCTGAACAGAACACTGGTAGCATAGCACAGGCACTAAGAACAGCAATTAAGTGGACCCTCACCATACTGAAAAGCTACCGTACAGCAAAGGATATAATTTGGGCAAAGCGACAGACTACAGAATGGGAAAAGATGTTTTTGTCAGCTCCTCATCTGATAGAGGGCCAATATCTAAAATATATAAAGAACCTGGACTTCAAGAAAACAAATAACCCAATTAAAAATGGGGTACAGAACCAAGCACAGAGTTCTCAAAATATGAAATACTTAGCAAAATGTTCAATGTTATGGAATATTAGCTGAAGATTCGTTACATTTGTTTATGCTGTGGGACATTTGTTTAATGATGCAAAGATGTGTTGCATTCTTTTATGTTGCATTTGTTTAACTCTGTGGAGCTGTGTGACTTCGCCTCCCTAAAACACCTGATTGGTCTAATAAAGCAAGGCAGCCAATAGCAAGGCAGGA